>JAEAOA010001087.1:1610000-1754927 GCA_016746295.1 Potamilus streckersoni
ATGTTGGATGTTTACCGTCATTTGGTTTGATGAATCACTCAAAATTTTATGAAAGAAGAATATGACTCAAGATTCATGGCAAAATACATTAGCACAGGCCTCAGAGCGAGAAATGTTGATATGGCGTATGAAAACTTTGTGATAATCCCTCAGTATAAACTGATGCTGATGCCGAGAGTTTAAAAGTGTGCGACCATTGTGATTTCCTGCATAAGTTCGATATAATTGTGAGCAACATATGTTCTTCATTTCCGTGCCATGAATAACACTGTGATCATGAGATAGTTATGGAAGCATTTGCAGACAGAGAACACCACTCTGGTACAATTGTGTGCCTTAGAATTAGGTGTGACCGCTTCAAAACTAGACTAAAACATTTGCAAGAATAGTTTTCCTAAGATTTTGGCAAATGAGTAAAAGCACCAAAATTAATTTAGCCTACATTTTTCGTTACAATATTTAAAATCTTATTTCATTCCAAAATGTTTTTAAGCAATCTGGGTAAAATATCCTCTTTTATTTATTTTACGATCCCATTTCTCCAAAGAATTAGAATTGTCCCAAACGGGGTCTGCTAGTTTTGTATTTTACATGCAAAGATAATCTCTAGTATGGTATTAGAAACGTGCACAATAAGAAACAATAACAGGATCTGTCAGCAGTCAGTATAAAATAGACACATTGAGGAAACCCATCGATATTTAATTGGTCTAGAATAGATATTTCGACTGCATTTATCAATTAGAGTTGTCACCTTAGCATCAATGAAGCTGACAGCCATGTATTCTTTTGTTGAGGCTTCGTCATTAATAAGTTCTTTGATCCAGTTGAATTCAGTTTCCGTTATGATTATTTTTATCATTTCATCACCGGTCTTTCCATCTTGTCACAATTTATTTGTGTCGGTGTAGTCTTTTATTAAAGCAACCGACACTCTCGCATCTCTCAATGGTCTGTTTTCACTAATCACAGGAAGATTTTTTTAAAACGGTGCCTCTTAACCTGATACTATGTCGAGGACCTCTGCTTGATGGTATTTGATATATTGTTCCAGGTAAGCGAAGGCCTTTTCCATTGATTTTATTAGAATGCAGCCTCCAGAGGTACCGAATCCATCCGCCTTAAAACAGTCATTCCCATCACGGTTCCGACAGTTCCTTTATCGTGGCCGCTTTTGCAACCGCTTGAGCCGCTGCTGCCGGCAAAGCTAGAATCACCACGAAGAATGAGAATATACCACCGGTCTTTTGCAACAGCTTTTACCTTGCTTTTGATAATTTTAATGTGACTGAGGCAGTATTTTGTTTATCTGCATGAATATAATTGAATTGCGATTCAGGCAACCACATTCATTTTAATAAAGAAAGTTCTAGTGTTGACCCCACAAATCACATTTTGGTTTTCCGATATTCATATGCTAGTTTTCACGAAGGCGAGTCTTCACTTCTTGTGTTAATATTTGCAAACATACTCTGTTTTCTAGTTTCATAAAGGTTGCGTGCCCTACAGCTTGTCTACAAGAAATACTACATAACATCGACGGGCCGATCAACATGTGCATAAAAAAACGTCGGCAACAGACTGGTCTGGATAACAGCACTCGTGATGGAAAATTTCCAAACCAATGTAGCAATTCTTAAATTGTCACATATCATATTGTAGTGGTTTTACCTCAGTTTTATTTTGAATTGGTATAAACTCGTGTCTTATTGCGGTAAGATCATACTGAATGCATATTTACCATATAAATTGTCCTACCAAAGTTCTTGTTGGTTGCTTGCCTGTTGTACGTAAGTGAAATGATAGTGTTATATGAATTTCCAAATAACAAGATACAAAACATGATTCTTAAGTCATTGAAGGGCATTTACATCAACAAAGTCAATATTTTTAATACAGTCGTATTATAATTACCTTCTGACGTCACGTTTCATCACCGGCGTTGTTTTACTAGATGTTTAAATATAAAAATAATCTTGCGAACATTTCTGCAAAACTAAATTTTATGACTGAGGTGATTATAAATGAAAATCGCATTCCCCAATGTTTTGTAATCGATGATGTGCAACTCCCAAAATTGCAACTGCCATTGATTTGATTAATTAATGTTGACCATATTGTTATCGGATCCAAAGGCGCTGTTGCTAATAATGTCTGCATATATTTTGGCAGTATAGGAATTGGTGGAGCCTTTCTGGATAATGCCGCAAACACCTTTGTTGCCCATGCAAATAAATATTGAACAACATAGCCAACTCCGGCTCTGTAGCACGTCATTAAGACCTATTTGTGTGACCTCTCTCTCAGGTAATTTTATGTTCACGTACGACAGTAATGCCAAGAACTACGGTCGTGTGGGCAGCAAGGTTTGGCAGTATGATTATCAGTAGCTGTAGATATTATACGATATGTTTTATCATTATTGGACCAGAAGATCTCGCATAATTGTCACTATATCTTGTGAGTTCGAGAATCGACTTTGTAATGTTAACGTTGTCAAGGTTCGATTTCCTTTACGTCAGCATTGCACTGTTAATCAACTCTATAATAACATTGTTGACAAATCCAACATGGACATTGGCAAGATAATCGGCATTATTCCCAATTTTCCTCAAATTTTTCCAAGAACAATATATACCTTGATGTATCTTGTACATGCAATTCTATTTTTTTTATCCAAAATGGGTATTAATAACATTGAAAATCTGTTTTACTTCGATTATTCTAGGGCAGTCTTATCCATTGAGGGATCTGATGTATATATGAGTAATTCATATCTCGTCACCTGGTTTACTGCTGGTGAAAACACACAAACAATATATAACCCTGAACAGTCTCGATCGTCGTTTCAGACATGCTTTCAATAACTGCCACTGAGGGCATCATTGAGAACACTGATTTGAATTGTTCAGGTAATCGATACAATACCAGACTCATAGGTAAAAGAATCAACATACGTATAAATTATTGGTCATCTTGAATATCTTCAAGCCAACCTGAGACTGATCTTACCAGCACTACCTGAACCAATAAGTGTTGCCATTGGATCCATAAGGTCCTTAGGGAGGCAGTCCACCAAGACATTTTTTTTCTTTTAATATTTTGACCACTGCAATCAGGCGTGAAATCTTTAATGCTTGCTCCTCATGAGGCACATCTACTTGCTCAGGCTCTGCCATAGATTTGAGTTATATAGTCTTTAAAACACTGCAAAATTTCTGCATGTGGTTTGACACTTTTTTCCCACTTAGGTTCAATAGAAGTTAAGAAGCTTTTCACACCCGTGCATTAAAGCATCTTTATTATGGAATCAAAAACATGATCAATTAAAAAATCATTCACGTGCTGATTTTTAAAATCGTTTTATTAGGTCGGATCTTTAATATTTTTATTTGCATGCGGGTCGTTTGTCAATAGTAAAACTCTACTCTTGAATTCACTCTTATGTTTTCTTTTTATGTATTTATACTGGTGCGCGTGTGATCCGACTAGGTCTTTGTTGTGTCACTGTGGTTGCTTCGGTGGTCTCTGGAACTTGTTTTTTGTTTCACATTTTCACGGCCGTAGCTTCTATATCATTTGTTCGTTTAATCAGCGGACAAATAACCATTCAAAATAACATCTGAGGTCTTCTAGTGGCCTCATCGATTGTGTCTTGCAACTTAACGCCTTCTTAAAATCTTTAAGAATATAATAACACAATTGAATACCAGCTGATGGTGCAATCACAAATAGATTTATATGTTTACGATCTTAAAATCAAATCTAACTGCAATTGATCAAGAAGGAATAATAATCAATTCTCGAACTGAGTCATGGAACAACGGAACTATTGTGGATTTGTTTTGGCGTTGTTTGTTTCTTGTTTGTAGTACTACTGAATAAGACATTTCTTCAACAAAAAAATCAAACAAATTCTACTCAAAATTCAACTCTAGTTCAAAAACGTAATATTTGAAATTGAATTGTTGTAATTTGTGCTTGATGTGGAGTAAATCACCTTTTATTTTAAAAACTTTCGTCGACGCGAATATCGCTTCTTTGCATTAGCAAAATTACAACGAACACTATGAAGCAAATATCTTGGTGAAAGACATGTAACTGGTTACAATTGTTGTAAATCTGTTACACGACTTGATATACGGCATGATATTGTTTATAACATATCAGATTATATTCTCTAACGTCAACGCGCCGATATAGATCTTGTTCATGATTTGAATGCTATTAATCCAATACCTGAAAAACGAATCTATTGAAAGATCATCAAAGGCGGAGTAAAGGTCAAAATTGTTTCAGGTTGTCATTGAAGGTAAAATATACAAACAATTAAATAAAATAAACATCGCATATGATTGCATTTTAGTAAAAATATACTGCAGTCCTCCTGATTGTTGAAAATTTAGAATCTTTGTTGAAAAATTAGCAAGCGCTATCAGCCGTTGCGATGTTTGAGAACGGTTGACAAGAATATAATTGTTTTATCTATTTTGTTATGAATAATGAAAACACGCTCTTAATATTTTTAAGGTCATAAAAATGCAGATTGTTACCCAGTCAATAATTATAACTCGACCGTTTTGTTGATAAAAGAGTATTCCGAGCCATTCCTGGATATTTATTCTTACTGAGTGTACCACGAAAATTACGGAAAAGAAGCCAAGAACACCTACCTGGATGCTTTTGTGATATAGAAACCTGACACACTGGGCAAGTTCAAAGACAGTTGATTTCAGATGGGATGAAGACCACAAATATGGGATTTAACGACTGTAAAAACAAAATCAACCAATGACGCAGATTAGAACTTTAAAATTGGATATGTGGTAGCAAGACAACTATTTGTTGAGCGGAGTAAATGTACGCCTGGGATTGAATCCAAATAGTACAGACTTCCATTTGATGGATAATGCTGACGAATGAAACAACACTCATCAACTTTGTGTACACCTTTTAGCTTTACCTAAAAAAAGGAAATGATATCAGTCAAACCAGGTATCTGTTAGGACGAATGTAAGCAAAAGTCTGCACTCCGATTAAAGATCTTCTTTCCCAGCTGTTTGAACTGACGCGACAGTCAGAAAAGAAAAGCAGCCTCGGCAGTTCACTGGAAGATTATACAGCTGTGTATGTTTTTGGGTCTTTGATTCACTCCAGACTAAGGCAGCGACGAGGGATATTCCCTCTTCCCCATAAAACTTAGATAACTTTGTGTGAAACTTTTTCTGACAAATTATGTTATGCAAGAAAGATTACATAAATTACATAAAATCATATTTTTGTATTTGAATTAGTCTTACAGATTTAAGAAAGAAGCTCAAAAGATGTTTTTGAAGTGCTCGTTCGAATACAAATCGCAAAATTATTAATCAATTGGCCAGTTTAGAAATTTTATTGGAACAAGAACGATGTAAATTACTTCAATACGTTCAGATATAAACGAAACTTTATTATTGAATATTGTATAAGAAAAAAGGCGATTATATCATATAGAGATAATGAAAGAGATTATGTAGAGGACATTGAAAAGTCTATCGAATATAATATCAATGCTGATGAAACATATCAGCCAGTATTAGGGTGATTTTAGTTCGAATTCTTGTAGAGTAACAAAAAATGTTAATAATGGAATTTCTATTAAAGAAATGATGAAAAGTAATGTTCAGGGTCTAATTTATACACAGACATAGCACTGTCGTGTAATTTAAAAAAATACATCAGCGAGTAAAAACGCATCAGTTTGGAAATACAAATCACGATAGTCACCCAAGTTTTGTAATCGAAAACGGACCAAACTTATGTTCATTTACTGCTACTGACGAGTTTGTATTTTGAGCAGAAGTCCACTTCACTGAACAACGATTATATTAAATTGTTGATGGAAGCTAGTCTGGCATCACGGGCTGGATTATTGTCCATTTTGAAAAAGTTTTAATTTCCGGTTTAAATGACTACTATTCAGATCGATGTAATCTTCGGTCTGTCCTTTGATTTCAAATTAATTGTCGGCTAAAGTAGCCAAAGACGGTATAGGATGAAATTCTACCGGTTCTAGCAAAGTCATTATTATGGTAAGTGGCATGGCAAACATATCCAGTTTGTACTTATCGTTTATAATCTGCTGTGTTTTGTGATTATTCACATACAAATATAAAAGATATATAGTTCTCCTTCCCAATCCAATGTAAAATATCACATTAAGAAAAATATTTAACGTCTTATTCTCAATACTTTAGGTACATCTATTTTGATTAAGTAATCAAATACGTCTTTCATACTACCATTCGATGTAGATTTCGACGTTAAATGTAGTTCGTTTTCCACTGACATTTTGGGAATAATAGGATGAATGAATTCTACCAAAGCTACTTCACTCTGAGCTTCGTGCTCCAATTTATTGACCTGGGGCTTTTTGATTCTTAAACATGTATGGACAGAAAGTGATATTGCTTACAAAATATCAAACACCACCACTTCGTTGTCAGGAGTAACACTTTCCGATGCTACGATATTTCAAATGACAAGCCGTGTGCAATACGGTGATGTACTTGATAGTGTGATGATACATGAAATGTTTCACACATAGGTTATTTTAAATTTATTTTTTAAAAAAAACTTCAAAAAGACATAAATTAAAATTCATGAAGCTGAAGAATATAAACATGTCAGTGTTACAACATATTCTACCGAAGTGCCTCAATAACTCAACGTACACACTTTAATGTTCACTTAGTCTCGACACGATTAACTGTCTCTAATTTTTCCTCTGGTTCTCCTGTCTCTTTCGTTTCGATAGCACTGTACTGAACTTGTAACTGGTTTGTCTGTGTCGGGTTCTGCGATAATATTTCTAACATATAACTTAAATGTCACCATCCATTTCTTCCACAAAGTGAATTTTTGTCATGGATTAATTATATTGTCACACATCTTTGGCGTAGTTAGTCACTTCTTGCACCCAAGTATCGAAGTCATTATGTTTCCTGTCTTATACACCTTTCCAGTGTTCATGTGCGTCAAAAGCTACACACACTTCTTAGTATGCATGAAAAGCTGATGAAACGCAGCAATGAATGTTTTATTCACATAGAAGTATGTATGAATCAGAAAGCACAATACGTTTAACAGCAATGCGTAACGCGTCCACATTTAAAGTGACCAATATGATGTCTTTGAAAGTACTGTTCATAAATAGTCCACAATGAATCTGCTGGCAAACGAAATCCAAATTCAATGGAAACAGGTTGAACAAGATTTTGGTAATCCTTTACGTTTTGAATATTAACATATGTTGCAACATTACATTGGGTGTCTTATATGCTGTAATAATGGCATCTCCGAACGACGCAGGAGAAAACTATTGTTTATTCGTATTTTCCACGTGTTTCACCAGTTTTCTTTTATCGTCCGTCAGTTGATATTAGCAGCTCGGATCTGCAACATATTCCGTCTTGAGTAAGATCAGATGTTGTACCAGGTTATCCCACTAATAATTGATGATTACTTTGACAAAGGATTGCCTTCCTTCATTCTTTTCTACGTGTTGCAAAGTTATGCCTCTTATGAATGTAACTGTTTTTTCAGTGACTCTTGGTCTTCTAACACCTGATTCAATGTAGATAGCTATTTGCTTCTAGTTTAGACTGAGAAAATTATTTTATTGTAGTCCTCATCATTTTGTAATAGTGCCTTTTTTCGCATACTTTGTATAAGTGGTATCCAAGACCCAGAGCGCGAAACAGGTCGACGCTCTCTCAGGTTCTCAAATTCCTGTCAATGCGTGTTGTTCATCTGCGTTATCATAAGGCTGGTATTGATTACATGCTTCAGCTCACGTACGGCATAAAGGAAATGTTAGTTTTCCTTTGCAGTGATATTGTAAGAAGAGATGGTGCAAATGCATTGAAATATTTGAATTAGACGAAGTCTTCGTATTGACAAATGCCTTCTACGTGGCTTTTGTTCTCAAGATTTTGGTGTGTATTTTAGAGAATTAGCAATATTTGCACACACAAAGATACAACAAACGCACATTAATATATTTTATATTTCCCTCCTTGAGATTCGTCCACGTTGTTTAGCAAAGCGTGTGATATTCGTATGTTCGTCCACCAAACAAACTTGCTTGGGTTACATCTCAATGTCCACCACGTCATATCTTTCGACCGATGTATTTTAAGTCGGGATCGGTTTTGAACTTCGTAAGAACATTTATCCCACACGATATCGTTGTTTTTGTAACTTCAAGCTTCGTTGTTATGTTTGCTGGTACAACACTTTCATAGTAAACTCTGAGAAAGGACTAGTAGGGTTTCGTTGAAACGTGGGACCTACGTGGAATAAATTTTCATGGAACTTGTAGACGATCTGAGGATCTTCTACCAGCCATCAACTGAAAGATTTCCAATTATCGTGACTTTCCCGTTTCTGGCATGTTGGATCCAATTATCTGCACTTGCGCAAAAACATGCAATCAACACAAAAACACAAAAGTCCTGGTTGAGTATCTACCGTTGTCAGAGAGGAGTATTTATATGATGTCCATATATTTTTTTCGGGCATGAATTTCTTTCTGTACACTAATCCACACGGTTTATGAATGGGATAATCTTCCTTATACAGAAACAATTGTCGAAATTTTCCACAACAATGGCGTAAAATGTCCACATCAGATAGGCACTAATTTACCATTTGTTTCTGAGACTCAAAGGGGTAATGGATGCGTGACCTTTGGCACCAGGTCTAGAATGTTTCTCTATGTTCTGTGTTATATAATTGATATAAAATACCAAAATACTGGTGCGCGGTAGTACAAATTGAAAGCGGTATTTATTTTGTTTGAGTAGTACGTAGACGGTAGTTCACTGTATGGTACTTTGGCTGTTTCCGTCAGTACAAAACGTACAGAAATTCCCGAATAATCTTGTTATCAAGTAATATAAATTAACATAATGACATAAATTAACATAATGTTTTGTTTTGTTATGGCAAAATAATTTTAAAAATTATATTTTTTTTTACAAAATAGTTCTATATATTTTTTTTTAATTTTGAATATTTCGAATAGAATTATATTTATGATCCTTTCATGTTTGACACGTATACCTGATATGATTAACAAAAACTGATTTAATGATACCAAACTTGAAATTATACCAGAACTGGTCATTAACAACGGTAGATATGATATTACTCGAAGGATCTTGTTGTAGTATTTGTAACATTTTTTTACGCACCAAAGTTTTTTGTGACAATATTTGTAGTATTGTATTAGTGCGTCTACATCCTATACTGGAATATCTTTTGAAATATGATTGAAATCAACTATATTTCTTTTCATTATAATATTTGTTTATATAATCTCCAGGCTTGGTAGTGGTAGGTAATTATGATAATTCAGCTATAAATTCCAACCACAACTTATAATCGACTTTGACTAGAATTGTGTTAACCGGTTCAAGTGTAAATTCTTCTTCAAAACCTTTGGTTAATGCTATAGATACAATTTCAGAAGAAGTTTCTAATTTACCAAATGGAGATAAGTTAAATATTTTAAAATTTTCGTTGCTAATCACTGAGAATCTATACACACCAGCAACTTCTGCAATATGTTTGATAAATTTATTTTCCCTTGTCCATGTACCAGACCCAGAAGCAACAGCAAACACAATATTTTTAATCTGTTTGTGAGGAATTTTAATCATGCTCGTTTTGTCAACAATATCATTGAGTTTTGTGTTAATATTAGCGAGTGTAATGTCAACATTTGATGGATCTCCAAAAAAATTATCTTTAAGCGTGTTTATGTTTCTGCGAAAATTTGAAAAAGTTTTTACGTGACTGTCAAAATCAGTTTTGAGCGCTGTTATTTCATTACTGATTGGAACGTCCTTATCATCGATGTATTTCTTAGTGTCAGCGTCTCCGTCCTCAGTTGGGCTTCCAAGATCTGTAATCTTGTTTTGGTTCATAACAATATTCCCACTAAATAAATCACCAGCTTTTTTAACAAAATCATTAACTGACCTACCAGAATCTTGTATATTACCTAGATTGTTAAAAGTAACGATATTATCAGCAACCGCAGCAGGATTTCGTACAAGTACATCTGACAGTAGTACTTTACTCGTCTTTAATCGTCCTTCTTTGTCCTGGAAAATGACTACTTCATCTGGTTCTACACTGGCAACATTTAGTAAATTATTGATTTCATTTTTGAGCTGATCAAGATTTGCATACTTGGATAAATCACCTTGATAACCTTCTGTGGATAAATCTCCTCATAGTGTTCCAAATGTTGTATAGTAGCTCATTATTTACTGTCCTAGATAAAATTATCAACACTAGTTTAATATTATACAAAATGGCAAAATCGTCGATATTAAACTTTGTACAGAGAGACTGGTGAAGCACAAACATAACAATGAACTTCCTGATTGTCATTATCTTATTGTAGGGCGAACTGGATCGGGGAAACAAATTTGCTTATGAATTTGCTTCTTGGTGATAATTTTAACTACGATAGAGTTTATATTTACACGATTAATCCACAGCAGGATAAGTACGAGTCATTAAGCGAGTATAATAACAAGCTTCGTGATGATCTTAAAGCTGGTGAATATCTTTTTTATAATTAGGCAGCCAGAAGATCTTATTCCAGTTAATCAACTTGATGCAGATGAACATAAGATAGTAGTTTTTGACGATATTCCGCTAAATAACATGGAGATGGATAAAATAAGATCATATTTTTCACTGTCACGTAACAAACAGTGTAATTCTGTTTATATCGCTCAAGGATATTATAATGTTGACATATTTATTAGGCGAAATACAGGTTGTTTTATATTATTTCAAGGACTGGACAATGTTGACGTTAGAAATATTGCAAGCGAGCAAAGCGGTAACGTGACAAAAGATAAATTTATTGAACTTTACCGTAATGCTACAAACGATAAATACAACTTTTTCTTATTTGATAAACTTACACATGATCCAACTAAAATGTTTCGCTGTTGTATTAACAGTTACTTACAGTAAGGGGTTTCAATTTTATAAAACTTATAATAATAATAATATGTCATCTAAATATCTAAACCAGACTGATGGATTAAACTTTTCTTTGTTAAGGAAATCGTTTTCTAATTTACCCATGAAAAGAGAAGCGTATGAAGGAGCCATAGGACTACCCATTGCTGTACCCATTACTTGGCTGTAATTTTTATTATTAAATTGAAAATAATTATTTTCCAGGATAAGTTTTATTATTTTACAAATATCTTCACTAGACAGTGGGCTGTTATTATGATTGTTATCAAGAAAATATTTACACGCTTCAATGCCATCTGTATGCGGAATGGTGGTATACAGTGATGCTACATCTAATGATACCAACATTGAGTTATCAGATAGCTGTGGAATAGACTTCAACTTTTTGATGACATCAGTGGTGTCTTTAATGTATGAAGGAAGTGATTTCATCAAAGGTTGTAGAACACTATCAATAAATTTGGATATATTTTCAGTATATGAATTACAACCTGATATAATTGGTCGCCCTGGATAATTTAAAGGTAAATTATGATCAGGATTTTTATCAGTTTTGGGTAATATGTAGAATTGAGGTGTGCGTATGTTAAGAGGGAAAATATCAAAATTCTTCATATATGCAATTATTAATTTTAGCGATCTCATTAATGCATGTTGAAAGTTTTGATTTAATTTCCATTGACGGGTCTTCTTTAATATGTTGGTAGTAATTTTCTTCATTTAATTGACGTTCAACTTCTTTATCATAATCTTCTTGATTCATAATAATAATAATATTGTTTGATTTATCAGCCTTTTTAATCACTATACTGTCGTCATTCATTAGACTATATAAAGACTTAATTTCGTCCTTAGAAATATTACTATAATATCACTTTCGTTGATTCTGATGTAATATCTCTTTCGTGATTGCTTCAATATAAAAATCTAAATAGGAATCACGTCTATTAGGTGGTGTTAAAGATGATTTACTTCTGTTAAAATACTCCATCTTTTTAGAATGAAACGAATCAAATTTAACCTCTTCAGTGTTGTATGATTTATCATAAAAAATCTTTTAATCTTAAGCGTCTAGATAAGTTAAAAATTTCTCCAGCTAATTTAATTTTATCGTGATATTTCGGTTTTGGACAGAATTTTAACCCTTTCCCTAACAATATATAGTCATTATCAGTTAATTTTCTACGCGAGAGGTTCAATACGGTTTCTTTACCTCTCTTAATTTGTTTTCTTCGCTTTTTTTTCGACCTTCCACTTTCTTCTATTTTCGAATCTTTTAAATCTCCTATTTTTCTTTCTTGAGACGTCGTCTCTGTTAGTCCTTGTAAAACTTTTACTAAGTTTGTTAATGTCTTTCTCATGGTTATTGTTTCTGATTCCCCCAATTTTACGGCTTCTGCGTACATCCTATTCGTTGTGCCCTGGGGAGTCAAGTTTTTTTGCTGTTGTTCTATATGTTGATTCCTGTTGGAATTTTTAAAATTTCTGTTAATTTTGACTCTTTGGGTTACTGGTGTTTTTGGAGGTGTTATATGTGTATTCATCTTTCTTGCAGTTGTTTCTTTAGGTTTTGAATACTTCCCTTCTTGCCGTTCCTTGTTCTGTTGATGTAATAATCTGTTGCTTTTCTGCTGCTGTTTTTTCGATTGTTTATGGATTATGTATCTCCATTTTCTTCAACGTTTGGACTTTTTTTTTTATTCTTGTGTACATTGTTCAGTTTTTGAGTTTGCTTCTGAAGTATATTATTTTCATTGACCCTGTTTCTTTGTATACTTCTTCATCGAAGCTGAAAAGGGTTTATCCATCAAGTTTTTTCTTTAGTTCATCCCGAACATTTTCCACCTCTTTTCCAAATTTTAGAGATCTCTTTTGTTGTTCCTCTGACAATCGTTCACAAATGTTTAGTGAGACTTTGTGCAATAAATTGTCGGTTGACTTTTGAAATTTTTCACCTTCGCCTCCTATATATAATTTCAGTTTTAATCGCAAGCCAGGTGCAACGATTCCTTCTTCAACACATTTATTCAAAAAGCTGCTGTTTGCTTTTCAGATAGTTTAAGTATCCTATGTCGCAAAAACGTCGATTCTTTCGGCGGATCATAATTTGATGCCATTACCTTGTTGAATAATTAAAGAATTGGGATTAAAAAAAAACAACACAAACGCCGATAATTCCGTGCAACTAGTTTCGCATATAATATATGTTTCTTCAGGCACAAAATGTTTTGAAATATACGGATGACGTCTTTACAGGCTAAAATAACAATTACGTCATTACGTAACTTCATAAGAAATTACGTCATTAGGTGGAAGTCTATTCCACAGCTATCTGATAACTCAATGTTGGTATCATTAGATGTAGCATCACTGTATACCACCATTCCGCATACAGATGGTATTGAAGCGTATCACCTTCATCATGGTATCATCATTCTACTGCCACATAAGGCTATGTTAGAAGTACGCGCTCAGATTGTGACAGTAGCCAATCCACCTGCCGCAATTGCAGTTGGAGCAGAAGTAGCTCTTATACATAACGGCTGGAGTTTATTCAAAAGTGCTAGATATCAACTGACCAATCAAACTATAGAAGATATTTCAGGTCATCTACAAGCTGCAAGTATAATTTTAAATATTATTTCGTTTTCCGACGATTACTCGAGATCAACTGCAACCAACATGATGTGGTTTAAAGATACTGGACGGGGTATAGCTGAATCAACTGAATTTTTAAAGAGAGGCGCTATAGTACACGGAGCTAATGCTGATGAAAATGCTGGAATTGTTAGAAATTTTCTCATTGCTAATGCTGCTGCTCTAGATATTGCTTAACCTGCTGCAGCTGCTAATGCAGACGCTACAAGAGTTTCTCTTACGGCAGCTTTTAATAATCTAAATATAACACCATCAGCTGCAGATGCAAATGGTACTGCGATGTTAGATTTGCTTCTTAACACACTTGATGTGAGAAATCCACGTTATAACGAAAGTTTTGCTAGGTGAAGAAAACTTACAGCAAGATCACGTCAAATTACAATGATGCTTCCGCTAAGCATGATTTTCGGCTTTTGTCGCGATCATGATAAAGTATTTCGCGGAGTAAAACATACGCTTATTTTAGATCGAGCAGAACAAAACGATTGCTTGTTTAGATCTGGAGGGGCTGATGTACAGTTTATCATAAACAAACTTGCTCTGTGGATGCCACGTATAACACCGTCGATCAATAAAATGTCAGAAATAAATAGTATACTTGATAAGCAAACAGAATTTATTTTAAGCAGCATAAAATATATCAGACAGCGGTTCCAAATACTACTGACTACACGTGGAGGGTCACAACAACATCAAGCGAACAACTGCCGAGATAAATTTCTGTTGTATTTCAACAGCACGCCCGACGAGGCAACCAACAACAAAATAATGCAATATTTGACCACGCTAATGTCAGACGAATATACGCTAGACTAAATTCAAAGCAATATCCAGAACGAGCTATGGAATGCAATTTTGCTGATGATGTTAATAAAAATATTTCTCTACCGTACATGTATCTGCTTGACGCAATGCAAAAGTATCAAGATGTTGAAGATGGAACTCAGATATCAGCAAAGGAATTTCGTACACTTTATCCTATATTTCATTTTGATGTTAGTAAACATAACGAGCGAGCTGTAGACAGCACAGCGGAAATCGAAATTACCTGGACACTTGGAGAGGTTCCAGTAACACCCTTATACGTATACGCATTAGTGACTAGTGATAGATCTATCACGGTAGATTCTATTGGAGGTAAAATGACAGTTCAAGTTTAATCTACAGTTGTTATATAAAATGGCAAAATATATTGTAAAAGAAGTATATTTTACCGATGGCCAAGTTAAAAAAAATTAGTAGCTGCTATTGCAAAGCGAGAACAGGTATCATTAAAAATCAACCCTAATATTTCTGATGGTGTATTAACAAAATTAATGGTAACAAAAAATCAAGTAAAGAAGTATGATCGTAAAAAAAAAACTTTTATTTTAAATTTTATTGCTGCACAAATGACAGCGATGGCAAACGATATTGTCGTCAAAGGTGGTTTTCTTGGTCCGGCTTTATCAGTATTAGCTAGTACAATAATACCTAAAGTTTTGCCGGTGTTGGGAACATTAGGACTAGCAGCAATGTCAGGAGCAGTCTCTGGCGGAACGAAGAAAGCTGTTGAGGGTAATGGTATCATTCGTGGAAGTGGAATAAAAAAAAATTGTAAATTTTATGTAAATGATATATTATAATGCCACAACGGAAAAAGAAATCGCCAACAACAAAATCGCCAGAAAAAAGAAAACAAAAAGAAAACAACAAAATCGCCAACACCAAAATGCAAATGCAAATGGAATCAAACAAAAGAAGGAAGAATTATTCAGTTCGCTCCACTTTTGGCGGGACTAGCGGGAAGTCTGCTGCCAAATCTTTTAGGAATCGGACGTGGCCTAACATTACCAGGAACACGACCACCCCGCTGAGTAATTTTGATATAATCGATAAGTTAAAAGCAGTTCCTGGATTTCACGGAGTTTATTCTAAAGATGAACTCGCAGTAATAAAATCACCATCAGCTGTAAGTTCGTGTGTTATTAATATACAAGATTTCAATGACGGATCCGGTACGCATTGGGTAGCAGTTTATAATAATAATAATTATTTCGACTCGTTTAGACTTCCTCCAAGCGATGTAATAAAAAAGTATATGAACAAAAAATATAAAAAATATATTATTCATCAAATCAACTCCAACCTGTTGGAACGTCTGCTTGCGGATATTATTGTATTATGTTTATCCGACAAATGAGCAGAAATCTCAATTTTTTTAAATTTATTTTACAGTTTGATAAGCAACCTTCTCACGCTAATGATGAGATTGCAATTTTTTGTATCTAAACTTAAAAATATAATTATGTCAACATACTGTCTCAAGTGTAGAACTAAAACAGAAAATATTAATGAAACAACAGAAAAAAAACAAAAAACAACAGGACGATGTTAAAAAGTATTTGTGCAGTCTGCGGAAAAAGAAAAAATAAGTTTTAAAGAAAACGTCCCCAGCAACAGTGTCGTCAGCGAAAAATTCGCTAGGATCTGGTCATCCTGATATTATTTTAGTAGACGACTAAAAATATAGAATGATATGCAACTGTGATTCTGACAGAGATTTGTGTCTTGAGCAAAATAAAATTGTCGCATACTGTCAATGTTGTAATAACAGAGAAATAATAGTTACAGGTATAGATATACACAAAATTATTGGAAAATTACCGAAACCAAAAGGCGGTTGGACTTTGCCAGGTCATCGGTATAAGGACCTTACAATCCGCTAGATCAACAACTAGATAAAAACGACAATCCATTGCCAGGACAAGCGCCTTACAATCAAGTTGATGCAATAGCAATGCGTCATGATATCTGTTGTCGTGATCATGAAAACTCAAAAGCAGATTGAGATAAAGTAATGTTAGACGAATTACGTGATATGGAGCCAACAAATCTACGAGAACGTTTTGATGGAAGATTTGTTCAGGGAATGATTGGAGCAAAATATAATCTTGGACTTGGAAAAAAAGTATATGATGATCTTGCAGTCGAACTATACAGACCTAAAAAAAGTTCCCACGATGTAAAGTTGTCGCAAATCCTGTAGCTGATATCTGGGCAATAGATTTAGTGGATATATCCAATCTGGCTCAGTTTAACGTTGGCGCTGATGGTGCTCCAAAAAGGTATTTGTTTAACGTTATAGACGTTTTTAGTAAATACGTTTTCAGTGTACCTGTTTCGGATAAGACAGGGACTTCAATGACTGATGCGCTAAAACAAATAATAACGAGTACAGAAAGAAAACCAAACAAAATCTGGACTGATCACGGATCTGAGTTTTTTAACAAAAAGTTTGAGCAGTTTCTAGAACAAAATAATATAAAAAAATATGTTACAGGAAACGAAGGTAAAAGCGTTGTTCTCGAGAGATTTAATCCCATGCTAAACGAAAAAATACACAAACATATGACAGCTAAAAACACTAACAGGTACATCGATGACCTTTCTCAAATCGTAGGTGAATATAATAACACGAAACACCGCACCATCAAAATGTCACCCAATAATGCTATTAAAAATACAATATCAGCAAATGAAAACATGTACCGCAGACATAAATTTAAGGTTGGTGATAAAGTTAGAATATCTTTGATAAAAAAGGTATTTGCAAAAGGATTTACTCCGAACTGGAGCGAAGAAGTATTGTTGTTGATAAGGTACTTTTAACAATACCTATAACATACGCGTTAAACGATCTGGCAGGGGAACCTATTGTAGGTAGCTTTTATGAACAAGAACTACAGAAAACTGAGCAGGATGTTTTCGTTATTGAAAAAGTGATTAGGAAACAAGGAGATAAAAGTTTAGTCAAATGGCGTGGGTATAGCGATAAATTTAACAGTTGGATCCCAACCAAACAAATTATGATATAATGCTATTATAAATTTTCTCGTACTTTTGTGTGACAGATTTAGCTTTTACTGGTTTACATAACGATATTAGATATTGTCTGCGATAGTCAGAGATCGTCATTAGATTAAAAATTTTGACAAATATGAAATCGAATTTGATATTTTTCTGTCGGCCTGGAATTCTGATGTTTAAGAAAGGTCTGATTAGTTGCCAAAACAGTTGTTGTTCGGCAATGGTAAAATTAAATTTCATTATTGTTTTAGCAATGTTATACTTAGCATTATATCGTTCAGTTGTTGGTCTGCTGTAATTAGATCTGTCAGCAACAGTGACTATTTCACCATCATCATCAGATTCGTTGTTATATAAAATATCATCTTCATTATAACCAACAGATTTGTCTATTAAATCTTTGGAAAATGTAATACTATGCGTGACCTCATCACTAGTATCTTCTTCGTATAATCAGCGAGTCGTTTCATCAAGTCCATTATTATAATATATTTTTATCCAACTTATTATTATAAGATAACTGACGAGATAAAATATCACCAAAAAGTTAATATAGTAAATTACAAAGAGCTAGCCGAAGCGGTAAGAAAATGTTTGTCGGGTTAGAGCGCATATTATGTTGACGTTATTGTAATGCAAGGTGATTCTCATAAAATATTGCTAACAGAAGCAGAAAAAAATAAAATTAATGAAAGTGCAGTAATGACGCTAAAATTTGATCATAATGATGTTATAGCATTTGCTCATGATTGTTTGATTAAAACCGAGCTATCAAATATTTTTAATCATCATATCTAAAAAAAATCCTAGCATCGTATTCGCTTGAAAAAGCTGATTTTGTTACACATCAGCTACAAATTTTACGACTGAGGGATTTTTCTTATAATATTTCATCGCAGCTGTAATCGATTTGAATTTGATCTCCTCGTCCGTTTCGAGGTTTATCGAAATAACAGGTTTCGCTGGACATCTAAAATTACTACCGTTACCTCCTCGTCCTTTTCTCAAATTTTCCTGTTGCGTCACTAGCTCAAGATTTTCCAATCGATTGTCTGTTTTTACGTTATTAATATGATTAAAAACAAGACCATTGTGTATGGTTCTGTTGAACACCTCGTAAACAAACCTATGACCAAGATAATGAACAAAATTTGTCGATGTTCCTCTAACATTTATATTAATATATCCCATATTGTTCATAGTACTAAGAACTTTTTTAGTCTTTATGTTTCTAATAATACTGCGATCGTTAGCCTCGTATAAATCAAAGATCGGATGCGGCTGAAACTCGTTTTGTAAAAATAAGTTTTCAATGTTGTCATCAGTTACTGCACTGTTCACGTGATATACACGCAGTCTTTTTGGAATGTCATCACAGAACAAAGTGTAAATAAAATCTTTTCTAAGCATTGTAATTCTCTCTGTATTATCTCCCTTTACACTAAACTGATAACCCGCTGACGTTAATTTACCAACAGATATTCTAGTTTTGATGTTAATGACCGAACCTAATGCATTTCCAGCGTATAAGTTATACTTTGGGTGAACGTGATAAACCTTTTGCTCACGTGCGCTTGTCAGATTTGCTGTCATTATACTTTAGTGATTTTTGTTATCTCTAATTGTTTTTTCAAACCTGGCGCATGCGCAGTGTGAGGTAAATTATCAATTAGATATTAGACTATAGTATAGCAATGTCGAAATTGCGTGATATAGCCAAGAAGAGCCTTATGGGAGAACCTGATAAAATAGCGACTGCTTTTGCAGGTTTTGACAATAGTTATCGGTTTGATAAACAAATCGTGCTAGTAAATTTTACTGCAACAAATCTTTACCACCTACTACAGACAACTGTAAAACGTGAGCTCGAAAAACACAAAAGTATACGATTATTGGTGCAATATCATGCTATATTTTCAAAGCTACTTGTAACGAAAGAATCAACTGAAAGGAAATTGCAGATCCTTATATGAACGCAAAATCAAGACGTGTTTTGCTTGGCACTAATCTTTTATCACTATCTGATGAAATACACCAGGAAATTTCGAAAAAATAGAGGAATTCACTGAATTAGGTTCGGGTTGGAAGTTTGAAACGATCAAAGAAATATTGTTTCACACGATAAAATATGACGCTTTGCGAGGTAGTTCGTACATCGACCTGCCACCAAAAATAAAAAGTAAAAGATGTTGTATAAACATAAAAAACGTAGATAACAAATGTTTCCAATGGTCTGTTCTTTCTGCACTTTTTCCAACAGAAAAGAAACGCTACTCGTGTTGAGAAGCATATCAGTCACGTATCAAGATTAAATTTTAAACATATTAACTTTCCAGTGGCAAAAAATCAAATACCAAAATTTGAGAAGCAAAACAATGTTTCGATTAACGTTTTCGGACTAGATGAAAAAGAAGATGTATATCCGAGATATATTTCAGGAAAAGCTTCACAATCGACTATAAATTTACTGTTTTATAAAAATCATTACGTTTGGATTAAAAACTTTAACGGACTAGTTGGTAAACAGTACAATAAGAATAAGAACAAAAAGTTCTTTTGTTACCGCTGCTTGCATGGCTGTACAAACAATGAAACATTACAAAATCATTTGCAGTACCGTAGTGATGTACAAAGAATAACAATGCCATCTAAAAAAGATAGTGTGTTACAGTTTGTCCGTCATAATCACAAACTAAAAATTCCTTTCGTCATATACGCTGATTTCGAATGCTTACTTCAACCTGTACTTGGCGTAGAAAATAATCCAAATCAATAGAGTACAATAAAAGTTCAAAATCATGTTTCGTGTGGAGTAGCATACAAGGTAGTTTGTTGTGCTAATTATAGATTATCTAAACCAATCCAATACTATCGTGGTAAAAATCCAGCTGTCTGGTTTCTCAAGCAATTGATTAACGAAGTTGATTATATATATATATATATATATATATATATATATATATATATATATATATATATATATATATATATATATATATATAATATATATATATATATATATATATATATATATATATATATATATATATATATATATATATATATATATATATATATATATATATATATATATATATATATATATATATATATACTCGCTTGAAAAAAGTAACTCTGATGTTAAAATTAACACCTCAACAAGAATACGATCACGAGCAAGCGCGAAAATTTGCTATATCTGTGAAAAAGCTTTTGATACTGACAATGTCAGGAAAAAGTACATGACCATTGCCATTTGACCGGACAGTACCGTGGAGCGGCTCATGATCAGTGTAATTTAAAATTTCACACTCCAGATTTTATTCTGGTTCTTCTTCACAATTTTCGAGGACATCATAGTCACATTATAGTAGAAGCTTTTGGTGATTCTGACATAAAAGCTCGTCTAAAACTCGATAACGTCATCAAATGCATTCCAAATAATTTTGAAAAGTATATGTCAGTTACGCTAGGTAAATTGAGTTTCATTGACAGCCTGCAGTTTATGGCAGCCTCGTTAGATGAGCTAGTAAAAGGTTGTAGTAAATTTGATAACCTAAGAGACTGTTTTGGAGATAAATTTAATCTACTAGCTAAAAAGGGGTATTTCCGTATGAATATCTCGACGACTGGAGTACACGTGATGAAACATCTTTACCGGACAAAGACAAATTTTATTCGCAACTTAAAAATGAAAATATCACCGATGACGAGTACAAGTATGCACAAGATATCTGGAAAGAGTTTGATTGTGAGACGTTTGGTGATTATCATGATTTATACCTCAAAACTGACGTGTTATTATTAGCAGATGTTTTTGAAAGTTTTCGTGAAGTGAGTTATAAGAATTATGGACTAGATCCTTGCTGGTATTATTTTGCCCCTGGGCTGTCATGGAATGCTCTGCTAAAGTTTAGTAAGGTAAGGTTAGAATTACTGACTGACGTCGATATGTTCAATTTTATCGAAAAAGGTATCAGAGGTGGTATTAGCATGATAACGAAAAAAAATGCTGAAGTAAATAACAAATATTTGAAAAAGTATAACTCTGAGCTCCCTTCGAAGTATATAGTCTATCTAGATTTTAACAACTTGTACGGTGGTTCAATGATAGAACCAATGCCTCTTGGTGGATTTCACTGGATCACGGCTGATCGATTTCTATCGGAGACAGAAAAAAAGATACCCGAAGATGTTTCATATTTCGTTGAAGTTGATCTTGATTATCCAACTTGGCTACAAAAATTGCATAACGATTACCATTTCTGCGCGGAATCGATGGTTATAGATTATAGTTTGTTATCAGAAGAACAACAAACGCTAGCATCACCAAAAAAAACATTCTATGGTCAAGAAACTAGTACCAAATTTACTCGATGATAAAAGTTATGTTTTGCATTACAAAGTTTTAAAGCAAGCAGTCGATGCCGGCCTTGTGCTGAGAAAAGTTATTCGTGTACTAAAATTTAATCAGTCGCCGTGGATGAGAGGTTACATTAACTCAAACACTTCAAGAAGGGCTGCAGCGAAAAAATATTTTGAGAAAAACTTCTTTAAACTGATGAACAATTCCGTTTTTGGTAAGACGATGGAGAATATTAGGAAAAGCGTAAATGTCGAGATAGTTAATGATGTCAATCGCAGAAACAAACTTGTGTCAGACGGTGATTTTGTGAGCATGAAAATATTTAATGAAAATCTTGTTGCGATACAAAGAAGAAAAACAAATCTAAAACTAAACTCGCCGATTTACGTTGGAGCTGCAGTGTTAGATTTATCAAAGTGGCTG
The DNA here is from genome assembly GCA_016746295.1 of Potamilus streckersoni. Classification (NCBI taxonomy): domain Eukaryota; kingdom Metazoa; phylum Mollusca; class Bivalvia; order Unionida; family Unionidae; genus Potamilus; species Potamilus streckersoni. The sequence continues at coordinate 1,632,346 of JAEAOA010001087.1, forward strand.
ATGTACGATTTTCATTATAATTTTGCTAAAATTCAGTGGCCAGCCAGTAGATTATTGTTTACTGATACTGATTCGCTCGTATATGAAATCGAATGCGAGGACATCAATCAGGACATGTACAATAATCGACATCTGTTTGATCTTTCTGATTACTCACGTGACAGTAAATTTCATGACGACACAAATAAAAAGGTTATTGGTAAGTTCAAAGATGAAATGAACTCGAGCGCTATCAAATACTTTATCGGATTACACAGCAAAATGTATGCCGCATTGTTAGACAATAATAAAATAACAAATAAAGCAAAAGGTCTGCCTCGTGATTTTGTTAAAAAGTTTATGAAATTTGATGACTACAAGTACGCGCTTGATGGCGGTGTTAGTTTTGTGAGAGCTATGGCAATTCGGACTAATCATCATAAGCTTGAAACAGATGTCACTGTCAAACGTGGATTGTGTAATTTTGATGACAATCGTTATTGCGAAAATGGGATAGATACTCTTGCCCTTGGGTATTGTCATTGTGACTAAAATTTTATCTAAACTTATAAAATAATGTTTGAAAATTTGACAATGACAAATAGCTACAGTAGTAAAATCAAGTATCTAATGATGGACGGCAAACAATTGACAGTTGAATTTAATAATGAAACATCAGGTACATGTTTTAGTGGAACACGTGACAAACTAAAACTTTCACTTATCAGATCTGATAACAGCGAGTATTTCAGTTATCTCGAACAATTGTATCAAAAGTTGCTAGCTGAATCTAAAAACTTTCACAGTCCGATTAGCCAACAAAAATATACTAAACTCACAATTGATCTCGATCGGTCAAAAGTATATTTTATCGACAAAAATATCCTCTAATCAAACCACAAATAAAAGATTTGTTTGAGTCCCGTCGCTGTGTGAGCGGTAAAGTAAAATTTAGTCTCTATAATCGTGATAATGAAGTATTTTTAATATCAACAGTTGAAACAATAATCATTAGTAATGATGTATAAAATAATATCACTTGTCTTTATCATTTTCATTCTAATGCGTAGTTTAATTTCCGCCCTGCACATGTTAACTGAAATCGCCACGCTCTAATGCGTAGATTAATTTTCACCCTGCACATGTTATCTGATGAAAAACTCGCGGCAGACTGATAATAATAAAACCCGTCTTGCTGTCTTTAGTCTAGTTCGTGAACATTCCACGCATGCGCCTGCTTTAGCAAATTCGACAACCTCTGTATGACGCGAGCTTACCTGGATAATTCACCGATCTCTACACCTGTTGTTTTGTAACAATACAAAACACTTGCACCTGTTGTTTTGTAAAATCAGGATAGGCTATCACCTTTTGTGATATAATGACGGAGCTTCAGTTAACTTACCTGGATAGTATAATGAAACTTACCTGGATAACGATCCTATACATGACATTACCTAACACTGTAATAGCAGAGAGGGGGGTGAGCTGAAAACCTTACTAATACTTTTGTAAAATAAAGGGGTGGGGATAGTTTAGGATATAGTTTGTATTTGTTTGGAAGGGCAAAAATAGGGGATGAGCTGAAAACCTTGTTTCCTTATACTACTACATTGTTTCAAGATAATTAATTTTTCTTTCAAACAGTGTAATGGGGGATAATATGGTAATATTTATCAATCTATTGACGGGAATGTTTTTTTTATAAAGAAAAAGCAAAATGTGTTACCCTTCTGCCATAGAGCAATAATTCTTTTAAATCCCTAATAGATAATTGCGGTATATCGTGGTACGTATTCCAGCAGTTCTTTAATACCCTGGTTCATTATACATAGGTGACGAAATGGGCACCATATAAACATACTTGAAAGGAAAATAACATTGATGGAAAACTAGAAAAGACGCAAACACATGCATAGATTAAAGTCATGAGGTAAACTAATCACACTGAAGTACGTATGTTTTACATGTACTTCAGTGCTTTTAAGCAGAATACTTACTAAACTTAAAGCCTTAGATATATCTTCTGTCTTGATTTTATTTAAAGATGAAGGAAAGACGTGTTATATCAAACAAGCATTTATAATATCTTTCAGAATTGGAACTATCATTTGCATGTTCCATACCGGGTTTATTTTCCCTCAGCATCTATTTATTGTTAAATGAATATGAGCATACAAAAACTTATTAAGCAACCATTAACATGCAACACCTACTTAAATTTAGGTCTATCCCTCCTTGGAAGCCCAAAAGTCTTAAAAAAACTTCCAAAATTATTATTTCAAAAAAGAGCAAAATGCATACATACTTACATACATACATAAATACACACACACATACATACATACATACATACATACATACATACATACATACATACATACATACATACATACATACATACATACATACATACATACATACATACATACATACATACATACATACATACATACATACATACATACATACATACATACATACATACATACATACATACATACATACATACATACATACATACATACATACATACATACATACATACATACATACATACATACATACATACATATATAGACAGATACGTTTGTGCATGGTTTGACAGATGTTGGTAATCGAAAAGAATCTATCTATAACCCAATCAAATAGTTTGATCTCTGGAGGAACCAATACTAGTTGGATAGCTTTCCAAAGATGTTTAATGATTTTAAAACTAAAACTATGTATGATTTCAAATTCTTTTCAAAATCATTTCACCTTAAAATTACAATAACATTTGCAATTGCTTTTGAAGTTTTTAATTTGCTAAGAAAAATGCTAAATATACGAGAAAGTGAATGATGTTTATCTGATGATAAGTTAACAAACCAGAGAACATGATGTACACTTCCAATAATTTTAAGTTTTCGCAATAAGGATCCATTACTTGTGTAACACTATATGAATTATATTGATGAAATGTCAGAATATTACTTAAGACGGCTAACTGAGGGCAGTATTAGGGGTATAAGAGTACTCTGAGATAATTATTGATCAAGTGATCGTAAAACTAGTTTGTCAAAAGATGTTACAGAAATCAGAATATCCTAGAGTTTTTTTTATCAAAAATATAATTTAGATCATTTTTAGAAATGAATTCAATCTTAACTAGGATTTTGATATTCATATTTCTTTTCTTATCAGTGAAAAAGAAATAACTGCATATGAATTGGTTTCATTTCATTGTTCCTTGTCCTTTTCTTTCAATAAATTGTAAATGGGCGGGGATGTACATAAAAGACTAACTGATTTATGCCAAACTTCCTTGTAAAATAATAGCTAAAACAAACCTTTTTTATCCAAAAAAAACTACGTGTATCCTTTGGGAGACGGTAATTTCAAGGTATAAATTTTGTAATGAATAGCAGTTAAATTTGCAAAAAGATAGCTGCTTATCTAAAGTATATATCAAGAGGTTTAGGTTTAGAACATGTGCAAACCTAGGATGTGTATTTTTTATTTTTTTAATTTTTTTGCTGGTTTTCACAGTTGATGAGCAGATTGGCATGCAAACATGTAAATCAATTTTTCCTTGTGAGACAAATACTATATACTTAATTGTGAATTTGGAAACATATTTTCGAAATAATTGTTATGCTTTTTCATTTCTTTTACGAGATATCCCATCATGCCATGCTAAGCTTGATTGTATATGCCGATAAACATTGTTCCTGCAACAACATCATCAAAAACAACAACAATACAACCAACAAATTAATACTTTATGAGACAGTTTTCTAATCTTTTTCATTTAAGCAGAATCTTTACATTGGTTAAAACGTACATGTAGCCATCTCAGTGTCAGTGCAAGGAACGTGCTGATTAACACAGAAGGAAAGTATAATTGAATTTTAAATAAATACAGCTCCGTTACAGTAAGTAACAATAAATCTAGCCTCAATCGCAAAAATTAATTCTGATAATTTTGGGTTCAACTTGGCCTGCTCCACCCCACCCCTCCACTGTTCCATTAGAGTCGTTCATGGGACAAATATAAGGCAGATCTAAAAGATTACTTCTGAAACCGTAATGGGAAGCAATTGAACGGTGTCTTTAGTGGAAACCAAAGAGGAAAAACTACGCTCCCTCACCTTATCGCCAGAAAACCCTCGTCAGTGTAATTGACGAAGAAATTTAGTTTAGCGTGAATCTTTTCGTATATTCCTCTATTGTGCATGATTTTCGCTCACTGAACAACTCAGCCAGCCTTCTCTTATTTATAGTATTAGTTAGCAGTTTTAAGTTAAAAACCATTCGAACAATACTGATTATTTTTGCTAAAGTCCCAATTGGCTGTTTTCAAAATATGTGACTAAAAATTGACTGCAACCTCTGAAATCCCTACATGATAAATACCAAGTTTTGTTTGCATTTGTAAAATTACCGCAAATAATTTTTTTTCAGAACTCTGAGAGAAAAATTCGACTGATTGTAGACACCATTGAAGCTAAAACTAGAACAATTCTTTAGATTATTTAAATAAGCATCTTAATATATTATTACTTATTGATAGAAGTGTAAGCCAACTGGATAGATAAATGTCTTATTATATGATTTTATACAAAAGTTACTTACTGATCAAATCTTTTTGACTGTTGTCAGATTTTGATGGTCGAATGAATACAGGGTAGACATTAACAATCTCCAGTGCACCGTTCCCATAGCAGGGTACATATAACCCAAAACATAATACATATTAACTGTGTCTTATAAAACGAATTCCCAAACATGGGGGTTAACTAAAATTTATAATTTGACTGGTTCCATCCAGTGCTCGAGAGGCAATTAGCAGTTTACTCACCTCTTCTCACTATGCAAGCACACAATAAAAAGAAAAGATTTATCACCTAATATTTTCTCTTTCACGGATCGCAAACCTTACAAGTATACTCAATGTTGAAAAGCAATGGTAGCTACCTACACCACATTTATCGTTGTCAAGTATGGGAATGTTTAACTCTCACCATTTCATTGAATGAGAAATATAAATATGGTTTAAAAAGCTACTTTCTCTCATAATTGCAGGTTTTCACATGTAATTTAATTGTTTAGAAAAATAAAATAAGATTTGTATACGCTTTAGATATAAAACATTATGTTTGCTCAGTTTTGTACCCCTTCAAAATTAAGCATTTAACGTAATTCTGTGAAGAAGCAGTATTCATTCACTCGGTAAGCAAACATTTTCGGTTTCAGATTAATGTGTGTTTTCACCTGTTATAACTTAAATCGTGTATTTCACCCCTTTTAAATTAAATATGATGTTTTGCATCCAAATTTAACTTAAATGATCTAATTTTCCCATATTTGTAAAACGATTTATAAATCTTAAAAAATTTAGCAAGTTTCCACGTTTAAATGCAGCTTGGTCAGTTTTCTCACTAGTTTTGCACCCCTATTCATCAGTTTTTGTTTCAAATAGTCTTTTCCTGATTGACACGATCCAGTACAAGTTTAGAAGTTTGCGATTGTATTTCATTTTTAAATAATTATATAGAATAATCAGATAATAAATCACGTAGGTATGAAACTATATCATATAGTTACCAACTTTGTTCGGAAAACACGTTTCTACTTTCTGTTTCTTTCATTCAGGACATTAATTTCCTTGAAATGGGCGCTTTATTATAATTCCTGTCTGAATAATGTTACTTCTGAGTTGTCCTGTTTCCTATCAATATAATCATTAAATGATGTTAGCAATGTTTCACGCCTTGAATACCATTAATTGACTTCCCTGTCAGTTGTAGGCATCGTTTTTAAAATTTTATTTAGATTCTGCTTTATAACTTGCACACATCTTTTAATTTCAATTATACGTTCTAACAGTATAGTAATAGAATGGTAGCCTTGTATTAACGCTTTATTGAAAAGTTAAATTTGTTCGGTTAAGTTAAATGTGATAAAGCATTCCAAAATATTAAACACTTCTCTTTATGAAGCTTGAAAAGAAAACGCTACTGATGTTATTGCAACAGCAATATATTAATGGATTGTTATGGTTCTTGTGTCTTGTTTTGTATCTCTCTACCTTTTTAGTATCTACCTTTTTTCCGCTACATGCTTACATGCAAAATAGCTGGTATCATAATATGATGTAATGGCATTGCATTGACATTCTAACTTGCCATGTTTTATTTTCTTATTGAGTATATCATTGAAACAAAATTTGTTTGCAATTTATCCAGGTTGTTTATTCTACCTGGTCGTCTGTCTATAGAAGCACTCTTTTATTTTGAACATTTATGTTGATTGTCCCGCACAAATAATTTTTAAAGGAAAAGTGCAAATAATGTGTAATGCAACAGGGGCTTCGAATAAATAGTTTAACCACAATCAATCATGAAAATGAGATTCAATATGACTGTTTTTGACATGTTAGCCATAATTTATCTTCATCTGTGATAATTAGGAAGAAGGTATTAATAGATGAAAAATTGTCTCAATTAATGGATATATAAGGATTAAACTGGAAACTGTTATGGCAAAAGAAAATTACATGCATTATGTTTTAGATTTCTTTTCAAAGTCGATCTTTACGAGTAAAAAAGATAATTAAGAAAACGACGAGTATTTCAGATACCTATGGCAATTCATGTAAGATAGAAGGAAGATACTGATAACAGCTTCGTCATTTTACGTCTTACAAAATGTTTACCTATGTAGCAAACTTGACACGCAATTGCGTTGAGAAAATATGAATTAATTGAGTTTTTGTCGAAGCTTAGTGACTTTAACTCGCAACTTTGAAACTTTTTCGACGACGTTATTTGTATCAGGAACACTAAACAAAAAAAAATGAAAAAGAGGCAAATATCTGTTTTCATTTTTCAGCCGACAACTTCATGGACATGAAACATACTCATCCTAATACCTTTCCAAAATCAAAAGGTTAATGGTCAAAGAAAAAAAAATGCATTAGTGAGCGCAAAATAACTAATTTTTTACATTTTACAATGAAATGGATGGACGATAATACACTTTAGCTAAAATTTACCCCAAAATAAGTAGTTAATCCTTATATCTATAGCAAACGAGCAACCAAATGTAGTGAATAGAAGAAGCTGGTAAAAATGAAACTGTTAAATGTGCCAAACCTTTAAGTATAGTTATTATGATTAACCTAGATGACTATCTGTACGTTTTAATCATGGTTTAATAACTTTGAAATACATTTAATAATAAAATAATAACTACAAAAAGGATTGGATGTTTCAATTCAAATTTCCATGTTGTATCTATTGCTGTACTGTGCATAAACAGAAGCTAAACAGCTTACAGAAATAAACAGATAGGGTTGTTTAAAATGACAAGGGTATTTTAGCTCATGCATTTTCTTTTAACACCACTTTTAGATTGCTCCAAATTAAGTTGTACTATTTTTTTTATAGAAAGTTATTGTTTTTAAAGTCGTACAATAATTTAGGGCAACATAATCTTATTTGGTTTATGCTCGTAAGGAACAACAGCACAATGAGTAATAGGTCGAAAACACACACACACACATCTATATATATATATATATATATATATATATATATATATATATATATATATATATATATATATATATATATATATTAGGACATAATTTTTGAAAAACGTTTTCTTTCCCTAGTCGGCTTTTATGGGATAATTTGCAGGATAATATTATTAGCCAAACACCCAATGATTCAGCATTTAATAAATATTCTTCTGTTGATATTTTTATGAGTAATCCAGTAACCACATCACATCTGGCAATGGTAAATGTGATACACGTTTGTGTCATTTGTAGTCTGTAATATATTTTATTTTATTCAGTACATGTTAACTTTGTAGACTATAACTAGTTGTATCTTTTTTTATGTTTACTCTAATTGCAGTGCCATACTGTAGTCAAGCTACGTATGTCACAACGGAAAAAAAAACATTATGCCATTTTTGAGACTTGACAGCTGCGTGAGTCACGCGCGAAATTTTGTGTTAAATCAGTCTCATTAAGAAGTTGCCTCATTCTAATTTCTGAAATAATTACTACTATTGCAAGGTTTTAGTATATAGCTTAATCAGGTAACATTTTGCTATTCCCATGACCCGATGGACAGTAAACTTAATAATGATGAGAAAATTCTTCAGAACGTTGTATTAAGCCGCTCCATGACCTAGACTGTATTTAAAAGCTATAACATTGCTATGCTGGTGTTGAATATTTAGGTTGGTCTGTGTTTGTCCAAATAAATAAACTCAATGAAAGTAAACAAACTCAACCTAAGTAAATAAACGCTCTGGTTTCAAAGTTTCAAGTACATCTTCAAGTCATATACTAGGTGTGATTTATGAGTGATTATTTCCATATAAACTAGTTTGTTAGGTGAATGTTGGTATGCGATAAAGCTTTCCAGTAGCTATCCGTGGATCCGTTGTTCGTACTTAGGATTTTTTGTTCTCTCTCTCTCTCTCTCTCTCTCTCTCTCTCTCTCTCTCTCTCTCTCTCTCTCTCTCTCTCTCTCTCTCTCTCTCTCCTGTAATTCCTTTAATTTATTTTCACAAGCATCGAAATACGTACTACTCATACCCAAAACAAATTTATCCAAATTTACTTTCCCACCGAATATTGCACCAAAATGTTTTTGTTTCCTACTTTAGAAGATACCTTAATTACAGAAATATCAAAATGTCGTACAAGCTCATAGGCTATGTGGGATTAGAATGAAAGTTTGACTACCTTAATTGACATTAGGAATGGTTGTGGATTTCTCTAAAGACTTCTCAAATAGGTGACATTTCAATCACTTCAGGGACAATGAAAATTCTGAAATAAAGTCAGATAAAGTTCAAAAGCAATTTAACTTTCTCTGAAATATTTTACGAAAATTCAGTTCACTGTCGATTTCCCAAATTAAATTAAACCAAAAAAGTAGCTCCATGAACAATTTTAGTAAAATTGACAAATAATATTTTTCACTTCAATAAGAAATGAATATTTCAAAGGAACTTACATTAATTATGAATTTATTATCATATATTACTACTTCTTCGATCACAAGTCTAAAGTATTGAGTATTCCAAATGAATTCCATTGTTGAAGGTGCTTATGTCTTGATGTTAACAGTGTTAATAGTCTTTGATGTATCATGATGGATATAATCTAGAATTTCTTTAAATTAAATCACAACTGATTCCAAAAGATTGCTTTTGACCAGAAAGTAAATAAGAACTTTGTAATTCCAATGAATAATTGATTTAAATGATCCCTCTCAAAAGTAGGACAGAAACTGTTGCCGAATACATCCCCAGTTAACTAGTGTTACAAATCTTTGCTTCTTCAAAGTAACAAAGAAAAGAATGGAGCCAGCAAGCTTTGTAAATTTTAGCAAAAATAATTCACTTCCCTACAAATCACAGTAAAAATATGAGAAAGGACTTACATTTCTTTTAATATAATAAAAAAAATAATCCCAGCATTTGAAACACAAAAGTCTTATCACTAAAATGTCATAAATAAATCCAAGTTAGAATCCCGGCGAAATTCAAAGATGACGTCAGACGAATGAAGTGTTGATGTCAAAGTTCTACATTAAATTTTATTAATTACGAAAGAATATTCCGGCTTTAGCACTATTTATAATTTCCACTGAATGTGTGGTTCCAAAGCTTTGATGACCAAACACTTTTTTGCAGAGAATATACATTATTATTAAAAAACAACTCCAAATTGGCACAACAAAAAATATTTTTGACTTTTTGAAGGTACTTTTAGGACTGCATTACAAAAACATTAGTATTGAGCATTAAACCCTACTAAAACTTCATTTTTACACTCGTGATAGGTCGCATGATCGTTATACACAAGGCACATCACACATGCGCCCAAATGTTGATGACACAAGGTGATCAAGCAAGTAATGTATGTATGTCCTTGATAGTGACGAATCATTTAAACTTCATGCAACCAATTGTCGAAAGCCAATGAAATACTTTTAAGTTCTGTACCAACAATATGTACTTTAATAAAATATCGAATCCCGTGAAAATAATCATTTCAATAAAATGTAATGAAACAAACAAAATCAAAATGCAACAGAACTTTAAAATTAACAAACAAGCAATTTAATTGCATATACGTAACACTAGGTGTCGATAGTTTTAGCTGAGCAAGATACGAACGAGGATACTCGTATGGCCTGGTGGTTGACGGTGATGGAGGTGTTAAGTATTGTGATTGGGTAAATATTTTCGGAGATATAAAACTTACTTTAAAATTTACTTTCTACTTCGAAAATACATTCCCCAGTCTCATTATGGTCTGCGAAAAAGTACTAGGAGGAGATGATGCTGATCATTTGAGCTCTTACTCGGGTATCGTTCAAGGGAAGACTTTCCCCATACGACTGATGACCTGTTATTCTAATTACATATTAACAAGCTTAGACCTAATTGACCTGTGACCTTAATAAATTGGTAAGAAGATGATGATTAAAATCTTATTACCTATAAAATTTCACAAGCAAATACAACCTAGCTAACAGGCTGTGCTGATTGACCGAGTTGGGTTTGGTGGCCATCGGTGCTGTTGCCAATGGACCGGACAGAATCGAGGATGCCTATGTGACTATTTGATATTAAATTCATAATATCTGAGACAGAGGCTCGGGAAGGTCAGTTGGGTAGGGATCTGAAAAATATGCGTTGTTTAGATGGAGACTGACGGCATACTCGTCCCATTGAACGGACAGGCGGATTGAGCTCGCCGTCTCCTTCTTGAACCATTTGAGACTACTAAAATCGATGGTGGCTCTTAACCTGCTGTTTGTTTTCCCAACATCTTTGAGTAGAACAACACAAACTCTACCACTTTTATGAGCGACCGTATCTCCTATTGTAGAAAGGCATCCTCTCTCGATCTAACGGTGCCTCCACGAAGAGGAGACAGGAGGAGGCGATTGGTAATGAACGAAACCTGAAGCCCCTCTGAATGACCTTGATAACCTCCTCCCATGTTCTGAGGGAACAGGTATATCCAGTGAGCTCAAGAATTGGTTTCTTACTGCGTATATCCGTTTGCTTCCAATGGATTGATGTTGGTGTAAATGTGACTGAGAAGATTCCTTGTCCTGAGTCCCATTAACATTCCTTCAAAATGACGGGTTCTAAGTGGTTCTAAACGCCCTTATGGGTTGAGCGGCTGGGCGATGCAGCAGTTCCGGATCTGCCTGCTTCTGAACATCCTCTATTGTTCCTCCAATTGTTCCTCCAACGCAACGGTGACCCAAATATAGTCGTCACGAAAAGGAAGTTACATGATTATGTTAGAAAGATGTGGGTTGACCGATCCCGTAAATGTAGTAATCATGTTATGGCGAGCAATCCCGGTCAATTGACCCTTGCAATCCTTGCCGTTGTCTTCCAGACGTGGCTATTGCCGGGTGTTGCAAAGATATCCCGAACTAGCTCTGTCAGGCATAGAGCAGATTTGTCACCCATATAAAACAGACGAGCATATATATGAACAGCTGGTGTATTCTTGTCAAGTGCCTGTTAGAGCAGTTCTAAAGGAGTCTGTCGTATTCTGTTCTCCTCTTCCTCCTCAATGAGATATACCGATTCTTTAGAGCACCCGTAAGGGTGGATGGCAATCTGAAGCAGCCAACACCCTAAAAGTGTCCTCGACGCCGGCTTTAAAGCTAAACTTTAGTCCCTTCCATGGTTGGATCTGGGTAAGATGTGAAGGATGGTGGATTTGAAGTTCTGTCGCACTCCATGTGCGTCGAGGCTTAACTGAGTTAAGCAGAGCATGAGAAGACACAACATTGTACGAAACTTCAATTCCTTCCCTATGAAAATGTCACTAGCTCTTCCTTTTGGACATGCAGTGAACGTACGAAAGTCAGGCACCAAATGACTGGCTGAACAGACAGATTTATCATTGAAATCTCAGATATAGTAATGATAGGATTCGGACGGTGTGGCTAGACATACGGATCTATCATGCTGAAACGGCTGGACTGCTGGTGTCGGATAAATGGTTAGCGATGTCGGGATGGCCGGTGACGGCTGGACTTCCGATATCAGTATTAAGAGTTGGATCCAATGGATCTGACATGAAATATATGCCTCCTGATGTACAGGTCTTAAGGCTATACTAGAATACGCGTGGGGAAGGGGAACCCTCTTGGGCTGTTAAAATTGGGAATTATCCCCATGAATCGGTATCGCCAATAACGAACCGTAAATTGTCTTTCTTGATTTATTCTGTCTTTCCTTCCCTTTCAATGCCGTAAGGACGATTGCTTTACACGTATATTTCATGTGTATAGTAAACATATCTCATGAAAACAACACAGAAAAGAAAAGAGCACAGCTTACAAAATAGGATGTGACTAACTAGCTACTAGCAGAAGTAAGCAAATCGGTAATTAGCTTAAAAGGAAGTTCAGACTTCCATTGACTATTTATTATAGACACTGCATATCATAACGGTGTATAAATAGTATAAACAAAACAAGAATCATAGTAGACTTCTATACTCTGAATTTCCATATAAATGATTTAAATAGACATTCTGTTTGAAACGACACAAAAACACAAATTAAGCATAAACTAATAATGTTTTAAATTAGTAGTCGCTAAAGAATGTCGTAACGAACAGAGCAGTGAAAGTGTCGTATCAGAAACCTATGACCATTTTATGAACTTAAGCACAATGCTTAGTTAATAATAGTCAAACCATAATTATATCAAATAAGCTTGAAATATGAATAAATATAAATATCAAGCACCAGTTCAGAAGTTTGTTAATAAGAGTTCCGTAGAGATCGAAGTTAGTCAACAATGTCAAAGGTACGCTAACTCATGATGACCTTGTATAAGGTCAATAATAGCGTGATAGGACAGTGGTTCTATGAGACGAAATCCAGAAAGGTGACAAAATCACTCAAAAATTGGCAGAAATTGTAAAATAATGGATACAACCTGCAGTAGATCAATAAATCAGCAGAATAAATCCAAAATGAACGGTGATGGGTCTATATGAACACAATAAGGGCCTGAATGTCGGAGGCTGAATTGAACGATGTTTGCTCTGCACAACAGTATTGCTAAAAGTTAGCGACACTTGGCGGTGCAAAGGAGGGATAAGAGTTATTGTCCTTTGTATATTGATATATACAGGGAAAAAGTAAGTGTTTGTCTTTTAGCAGGGCTGGATTCGAAATGTAATTGGGGATCGTATTCCAACGAGAAATTTTCCAACACTACTTTACCTTTTTTTATCTCGGAGGAAAATTTGAGTATTTCGTCAATTTGTTTCTTAAGGACAACAGTATTTCTAAAAGTTAGCGACAATTGGCGGTGCTAAGGAGGGATAATGGACAAGAGTCATTGTCCTTTGAATATTAATATATACAGGGAAAAGGTAAGTGTTTGTCTTTTAGTAGAGCTGGATTCGAAATGTAATTGGGGATCGTATTCCAAGGAAACATTTTCCAACACTTCCTAACCTTTTTTTTTTTTTATCTCGGATGAAAGTTTGAGTATTTCGTCGATTTGTTTCTTAAGGACTATGTTTATGCACAATGTTAAAATGAAGACCGGCCAAGCATGGTGGTAGAACCGATTTTCAAAACTCACAGTCGTCATTGACCCTGGTCATGGAAAAATCCATTCGACTTGGAGTGCCGCAGACCATTCATCGGACGAATTTTGTGAAATTTGTTTTCTTACTATTGATTTGACCGGAGATCATGGAAAGTATCGTTCTGATTTGAACGCTCCACACTGATGGGTCAATTTAACAATCAAAAATCAAAATCGTATAACAAAGAAATAAATGTCAGACATTGGTGTCATGAACAAATATGTGAAGCAACGCCGTAAAGCGCTCATGAACAGCAAGAATTAATTCAAAAAGTATTCGACGGCCGCAAAATTATCAAAATTTTTTATAGTCAAGACAGACTAGACGAGATCTCACAATTAATTAAAACCAACTAAAAAAGTACAGAGACCACGAAAAGAACTGTGCAAGTGGTAGGTCTAAGGAAACAGAAGAAGGCTATTTAAAAAGTACCTCAAGCAACTGCAGAGGTGATGAATATATGTAATTGACCAAAGGTAACATCTTTGCTCCACTTTTCGATGAATATCTGCGTTAAAGTGGTGTTACCAAACCTTAATATGAACTGTCATGTAAGTCTGGTACCGGTCAGCTAGAAATTGCATTTGGAATCATCCTGATATACAACTACTAACTCGAAACCAGTTGCATTGATAAAGTTCTTGGAGAAAGACATTCATTTGAATAATATTTTTTTATTTAAAAAGAGATTGTTGACACATCAGTACTTCACAGGCCATAACAGAAACGTCATCACCTTCAATTTTGGATAGCTTTGGTACTTGAACTGAATTTATTCAGGATTTTTTATTACTATGACATGTGTCTTAAATTCTTAGAATATTTTTTGGATTTAATTCGCAATGCCGTAAGTTTTTTTCTTCCATTGTTCTCTTTGCATTCTTGCTAAATAAATTATTTGCTGAATTTTCCAAAGCTTGTTGTCTTCACTCTTTTCTATTATTTATTTTAAGAGCATAAACTCGTAACAGTATATATGATATACCATGAGATTTATACATTTTTTATTCAAAGGAAACGAGGCTTGGGGAGTGGCATATTATTGATATAGCTTACACACACACACACTCACACACACACACGCACACACACACACACACACACACACACACACATATATATATATATATATATATATATATATATATATATATATATATATATATATATATATATATATATATATATATGATTTATGTCATATGCTAACACACATATTTGCCATTTGCACAGAAGGCAGAAAGAATTGTGATGAAATTGTGTATCATGTTAAATTCATTTCGACAACTAGGATAATTTATACTTGTTATTATTCTTTTCATTCTCAGTAACGATTAATTTGTGGAAATGCATCATTAATCCATAGGCTTGGAATTAACAGCAGGCAGTTTTGGTGTTTATATATGCACATGGGCGAATCACAAATTTGATATACCACTTTATAAAACACACACACACACACACACACATATATATATATATATATATATATATATATATATATATATATATATATATATATATATATATATATATATATATATATATATATATATATTCATCTTTTCTCGTTACCATTCGGGTTATGCCAACGAGAGCTCTGCCGATTCTTCTTTGTGACGTCATATAGGGAATCTCCGACGTTCTCTATATAGGAATGCTATCTCCGGTAACACTGACATTGTATACGACGATAATGGTTTACTGGGTTTACTTTTGATAAGGTAGTATGTTGTGTCATAAATGAACATTTTGGAGACGTGGCTTCATAAGTTAGTCTATTCCGAAACTGTAGTGATCATTATCGGAAAAATAGGCTGACCCAAGTATCCTGATTTGTTTATTTGATATAGGAGATAAAATCTCCTTACTATTTAATTTTCTGTCTTCTTATCTATGTGTCCATTTTGAAATATTTTATTGATAATATCTTCAAGATAAGTTTACTGCTGATATACTTGCTCACGTCAGTTATTTAACTCCATTTTTGGCATCCGAGCGTACTTTAAATATGCATTATAACATGTTACCCTGTATAATCTATGTAGTTATTTTTATGGTATCATTTGTGTAAATATATACAGCCAGACAGTGCCGGATTAAACCCTGTGGAGGCCTCTAGGCGGTCGAAATCTCGAGGTTTCCTCACAAATGATCTCTTAATACGTCAATATCAAATCAATTCAATATTATTTTGATCCGTTGGTGCGGGGCCCCTGAAAGACGTTTTGTGCCTACTTCTCCTATTTGTTAATCCGTCACTGCAGCCAGATAACGTGTACTATATGTCAGTAAGCTTTAAATTTGGAAACGTTGAAATATACTATTATCGAAAACAACATTGGTGAATGTTATTTACACACAATCTGAAATCGATAGCACAATCAAATGCACGAAATCGAAATCGTTTGCTTTGGACCAGCTGTATTTTCTTTAGCATACCGTTAGCTTTCAATTGAGAACATATACCCCCAGCCTTGTATAATGCATAAACTTTACAGCCTTGTGTAGATGTTCTATACAGTCCACGGATTGCTTTAACTAGACACTATTTGGAAACATGCATTGTACTATAGTGAACGAGGTTGTGCTTGAGAAAGGTCGCGTTTGGAAGTAGTTTAATTTAATGAAAAAGTTTGTGTACAATTAGCTGTAATGAATAACGAAACTGCATGTTAATGTTGTGTTTGTGGTTTTTATGGTTCCATAATAGTGAAGAAAACATTTAGTTTTTATCATATCGTTGTATATTAACAATAATGACGATGATTATCTTGCTGATGATGAAGATGCATTATATTAGTACACATGGGTACTTTAACTTACTTTCTTCTGCATGTTTAATCATACAATAAATGAAGGGAGTTCACGTAATCCTATCGAGTATTTGTATTTGTAGTTGTTGTTATTATCGATGAAAGTTGTATTTTTCTTGCTATTGCTGAGTGTCGTCGCTGTGTTTGTTGCTGTTATCATTATTAGTTTTAATATTATTATTATTCGATACTGCTTTTTCTGTCTTTCTGCAGTTTATTTTCCACACAAAATAATATTTGAAGAAAAACATATGTATGCCTTTAAAATAACTCAGTTTGTTCGGAAACGCACTCTCAATGCGTTTCCAGGCACAACTAACCTTATCCGTTTAATTTTGTAAATAAGTCCCTTGATTAAAATCTAGGTAAATCATAGGACAGGATAGAATAGAACAAGGCAGGGCAGGACAGGGCTACACTGAAGTTAGTAAAGTTGCATATGTGAAGATAAAGATCATGAATATAGTTCTTGTTATTATTAGCATAATGCTTAACCAACACTTGAAAATTCGGAAAATAATTTAAGAATCTGAAAATATTTTCAAGAGTCGTATGTTGCAATCATTATTAATTCACTGTATTAATAAATGTTAGACCTAGTAATGTAAAAATGATGTATAAATATTTGTCTTTTGTCATAAAAATAAAATTTAAAACATTTACCATAGATGACAGAGCGAACACGAAATTTGGTTATAAGAAACATTAGTTCATCTAACAATCTCAGCAGGAAACCTATGATTAGCTATTTTAAACATAATAAAGGTTTTAGACGTTTTGGTTATAAGAGAGTTTAATTAATCTAATATATCATATCTATATGTAACAAGTCTGAAGAATTATCTACACTTTATTTAGACTTATCTAATAAATTGTGCCCAGCTGCAGATATCAAGAAGTATCAAATTCTAAAAGTGTAATAATTTATTAGGAGTCAAAATATACAGACAGCATGTGGATTGTAACAGCGAGTTATAAACACTACTACTACTACTACTACTACTACTACTACTACTACTACTACTACTACTACTACTACTACTATTTTTAATAATAATAATAATAATAATAATAATAATAAAAATTAATAATAATAATAATAACTATTATTTATAATAATAATTAAATAATAATAATAATAATAATAATAATAATAATAATAATAATAATAATAATAATAATAATAATAATAATAATAATAATAATAATAATAATAATAATAATAATAATCCTGACGGCAAACAATAGTACTTGAAACGATTTAATCTAAGTGTTTTTAGTGATTCGCTGAACATGGAGTGGAAGAATGCTTAAGGTAAATACTGTTAAGATCCATCAACGAATGATTATTTAACGTGTTGGCGAAAGCAAGTTTGTGGACGGAACAATCCAAGTGGGATAAAAGCTTATCAAGGTGACAATTATGTGGAATTAGGATTGAAAGTACCAATGCCTTCCTGTAACAAAATAATTCATACTTAGCAATGTCTTAGGGTAAGATTTATTACCGTCAATTTAATACACCTAGGTAGTCTAGATCGATTGATTGAGAACAACTTTTTGAAATGACACATAATTGTTAGATAATTTTACAGAAACCTCTTCTCACCAGTGATTCATCTCCAGACTTAGAAATGACAGTGGCGTCATTAGGAGGAGGGGGTGCGGACTGCACCGGGTGACACCATCAGAGCAGGGGGTGACACCAAATGACTTGTTACGTATATGTGATTAAGTTGCTTGTCTGTAAGCTTTAAAATTCTTTTTATTTTATTTTTGGATAATTGTATTATATTGCAATAAATATATTGACGGATTCTGGAATCTATTTCAGTAATGATATATTTTCTCTTAACAAAGTTTGTTTATTTAAGACGAAGATGTATTACGAGAGAATTATATTTTAATTAATTAATTTGCCTTGTGCTGGCAACAATGTCAACAGGAAGCTAAAATGATTGGTCATAATCATGGGCATATTTTCTTTGCGTGATCATTATATGCAAACAACGTTCTTTTATGATCGGTTATTAATTTGGGGCAAATTGGTCTACGTGCCAAAGTTAGTGTAGTGAAATTCCATTCCAATCGCGCGAGACTTGAAATTAGGTTTGTGGTTTTAAATACGCAATCTTAATATTTTGCGGGAAGAGTCATTTTAACAATTTGAAGGAACAAGGTGTATTATATTTTGTTTGTTGCCATATTGTTTTGATTCGTCTGATTTTTGTATTTAATAATTTATTCCCCTGGAAACTCAACAAGTTGACTTTTTTACAAAATAAAATTCTGAAAGATATTCATGGTAATTTATTCTATAATTATTCAGAAACAAAGACTGATTTGTGAGGAGGGGAGGAGGGGTTGTTATTTGTATATTGGACCAAATCTGATGTCATTGCCTTCTTATTTGGATTATATTCTTAAACAGTAAGTCATATTTATCAATGTTTACATTGTTGTCTAGGGAATAAATTGTTTTGTTAAAATATACAATACTTGTTGGCTTTCACTCTTTGTGACTGAATACGAGCCATTGTCACGTAACATAATCAATGGGTAGCTCGTCCTTGAATTTATGAATTTTGGTTAAATATTTTAGATATTTGTTGTTTTTTTTAAAATTAAATTCCCCTAATCTCTAAATCCCAAATAATATTTTGCATTTTTATTTTAAATCTTAAGTGTAAACAACAGACTTTCATTTTCAAAAATGAAACTTTTCTATTTAATCCCACTGAAGAGCATTTGGGTAGTTTTAGAAAATACGAGTTACTTGAATGTGCCAGAAAGTACGATCTTTCTGCAGCAAAATCTTCCTTAACGAAACGAGAAATTAAAATTTTGTATCCATTATTTGGTGGGGAAAGTGCTTTTGATAAAATTGTTTTGGCATCAGCCAATACGTATATGAAAGAGGTTGACGTTAACGCAATGGAAATATAAATAAAATGTAAAATGGAAGTAGAGTTAAGGAGGTTTGAGCTTCAGGAAAAAGAGAAACAAATACAGTTGCAAGAGAAGTAATTGCAATTTGAGAATGAGCAGAAAGAGACAGAGAGGCAGGAGTGGGAGAAAGATAAACAATTACAATTTGAAAAAGAGAGAGAGAGAGAGAGAGAGAGAGAGAGAGAGAGAGAGAGAGAGAGAGAGAGAGAGAGAGAGAGAGAGAGAGAGAGAGAGAGAGAGAGAGAGATACACAATTACAAAGAGAAAATGGTTAAATGGAATTTCAACTTCGAATGAGAGAATATGAGATGGCAAAGGGGAAAACACGGATCCACTTCACAGATTCAAGTTTTGACATTGCAAACAATATAAGTTTCACCTTTAGAGAAAACGAAGTAGACAAATATTTTCCTCGTTTTGAAAAAGCTGCAGAATATTTGAAATGGTCAAGGGAGTATTGGACTCGGCTACTAAAGTGTGTATTATTTGGTAAAGCTAGTGATATTTACCATTCCCTGTCAGTACAACAAAATTCGGATTATGATTTGGTTTTGATTGCATGGTAAGTGGTTATGCATTAGTCCCTTATCGGAAAAAATTCAAAAACTATATAAAGGAAGCTAAAAAGACTTATGTCGAATCTACTAGAGAAAAAGAACATTTATTTAAGAGACTGTGCTTAGCCAGGAAAATTGAACATGATTATGAAAGTCCTGAACAACTTGTGCTGCTTGATGAATTCAAAAACTGTGTTCCTAATTATATTAAGAATCATTTTGAAGAGCATAAGATTAAAACCTTGGAAAATGCTGCTTCTGCTGCCAATGAGTACTTGACTCATAAAGTTCCTGTTGTAAGCAAAACATTCACTCAGCAGTCTACTGTTAGGAAGGTATTTAAGCCTAATACAACTCAGTAAAACTTAGTCTGGTACTAATTCTAAAATTCAAGCCTATGAGAGATTGATTCAAACTCCTTGTCTCTGCCTACATGTAACTATTGCAAGAAAAAAGGACACGTCATTTCTGATTTCTTCAAACTGAAATATAGGCATCATAATCAAGATAGATCTATCCCAAATGCGCTTGTTTCTAAGAGGTCAAGGTCACGGTCATGTAATGAAAGCAATACAGTTGTTGGGTCAAATAAATTACAGTCTGATTTTATTATGGAGAGTTATGAACCATTCATTGTCGAAAGGTTCTGTATTAATCTTGGGTGATTCGGTCAAGCCATTCCCTATTACAATTTTAAGGGATACAGAAGTCCTGATCTAATGAGTGCACTCTCATCCAGGGAGTAAAGTGCGTCTTTGTTAATGCTCTTCTCCATTCTATAAATTTGTCTTCAGACATAGTTTTAGGACATGTTACAGTCGGCATAGTGTCTAACCTACCGTTTAGGCATTCATTTGTTGCTAGGCAACGACCTAGCTGGAGACAAGGTTGTGGTTAATCCACTTGCAACTGATAAGCCTTCTTTGGATCAGAAACTTGATCCAATTGATAAAGAATACCCCGAACTATACCCAACATGTGTAGTTATCATAGCTATGTCAAAGATAGCTCTTGAGAATGATTTTCATAAGGAAGATATTCAGCGATTAAGATGCTCACCGAGTAAGCAGTTATTAGCATGAGTTTTCTTATGTCGATTCGAAATGAAAGGTAGTTTATGCTTGTGATTCAGGATACTTAGATTTGTTCATTGTTCATTCCTCCACAATTTCAATAAATATAAATCATTCTTTAGAAATGCATATAATCCCCAAATATGTGATACATAGATAGGCTTTATTCTTCCAGTATGTTGAAGCAGTTGTAATTTCACCAGTTACAAGAGTAACAATAGAGGATAGAGGATACCGAGAAAGGAGTTGCTCAAATTGTAGAGTTTTGGACATTAAACTATTTTGCTGTTTCAAAAGTTCATATTTTGCGTTCTTTATGATAATGTGTGTACAAATGTAATACAGTCTCCTTCTGCTGCAAAATTTGCTGGCTAAATCTCTTAACGTTTAGCGATATAAATAAACTAAGTGTTCTAATATTGCAGTATTACATTAAAGTCGTTTTGTTAATATTAGTTTTATCTAGTCTTGTTTTCCTAGCTTTATGCCACAATATCATTGCTATACTTCATTTCCACAAGAGTTTGTATGTGACAGTGATGACAATTCCATTACTGAATTCAGTAAAATGGATCATATTGGCTGTCTGTCATGATACCTTGTGAAGGTTTTATTGTTGCAATCCATTCGCTGTCAACTTAGTGTCGTTAGTTTCCGGTTTATCCTACATACATTGTGTCTGCTTCACCATGCACAACTCTAACAGGTCATGATTAAACTTGTTCTGGATATGCAGGATAAACATTTTACAATTTCTCAAATTCTCTTTACTGACTGGGCCTATACACAAGTTGACTGCAACGCTTTCAACAGAATCATCCAACCGAAATTTATTGCAAGAATTTAAATTGCAGCGATAAAGAACTTTAAGTCTTTTCTGTGGATATGTGTTTTTGTCGCAGTTTTATCGAAATGTTTTAAACGTTAATTCAGTTAGTTTGATATTCTGACTTTATGCAATTAAATCCTCCTTCATTCAGTGGAAAGACGTGCGAGTGAAATAAAGGACACATTATGAAACTTAGATTCACTCAGAAAAATGTTCCATTTTATTTTCTTCTGTCTTATATGCAACAACACAAGTTAAAGGCTTGCGGTGATAAAAAAGATCAAGCTCATTAAAAGAGAAAAATCATCATTGCTGTCAGCTTTATCACATTATCGATTTCACTATATTTTTAATATTTTGGATGCCATTTTCATGCTATTTTTGCATAAAATTTTTTATGACCCCGACAATTTTAAATTCTGCCATGTTATTGAAAATAAAACATTTTCAATTTCATAAATTCTTAGCAGATACATGACATGTTTCCAGAATATATTTCCAAATCTGTTTGTTTGTCTTTGAACTAAGGAGGTGATCCAAAAGTTAATATTGTCTTAAGTCAAGCCGTTCAATTTGGTTTTGTTGGGTTTTTATAACCGTTATATCTTCAATGCCTTAATAACACTTCTAATTTTAGTCATCCTCTCTCCGTGCTTATAGTCTTGAGAGATCACGCGACTTTTAAAACTATACAAATGGATTTTTAAAAAATCTAGCTAAAGATTTTCTTTTTAAGTTTTTTCATTGAGAAAGTGTGGTTGATCAGAAAACGATGGAAACAGATGTATAAATTGGAAGAGAGCTACTAATGTAATTATTGTAGTTTTTCCAAGCAGATAAATATATCACGTATGCCAGCTTTTATGTTTTTTAATATATCTAAATCTTAAATATATTGTGCAAGATGTTAAAAATTTTACCAAAATGGTTGTTTGAAGATAATTTTCATATTAATACGATAACTGATAACTGACATGTTGGAAATGATTGCCCAGATATAAGTTACTTCCACAGTATTTTAACAAAATATGTAATCTATGGATAAATATTACAATCACGTTTAAATACTTTAAATTTAAGCATTTTAATTTTTTTATCTCCGTAATAGGTTGACCATTCGGTCGGGGAACCATTCCAAGGTCACCTTACAATCAAATATTTCTTGATTCCAGATAAACTATGAATAGTAAATATAATGCATATTTAAAAAGACACCACACACACACACACACACACACACACACACACACACTCATGCACACATGCATATGGCACGCAATCTCTTTAATAGCCTAATCAACGTATATAGACAAATACATATAGGTGACACAGGATTTTGAAAATAGTGTTTTGTTCCTGTTTACCATCCAATTAGATACAAATTACCTATTCATCTAATGAGGTCCATTTTTTAAGAAATTGGTCGTCTTTTTGTTTACCTTAGAAGCATATTTTTCAACGTTCTTATACATTACAACTATCTGCTTAAAAGCATAAATGGAAGGATTTTTCATATTGAATTTGCAAGTATAAATGTAATAGTTTGCAACAAAAAAAAAAAGAAATTACACAAACTTTGTCCAGTTGTTTACTTCCTAAAAGTGTTTCCTTTTGGAAAATGTACAATATTTTGGCAAGAAGGTGCAAAGTGTTCAATAAAACTGTACCAGACCTGTGAAGTAATAGAAGAGATGTTCAATAATTTCATTCTCTCTCTTACAAAACGTACATTTGTTGTCATCCAATATGTTAATTATTTTCAAAAATCATTAGAAGCGATTATTATGTGGATTAATTTAAAGTTTAAAGAGATCAACTTGGTAACCATTGGTACAAAAATTGGCCCGGCTATGAATCTCAGACCACTCCTCACTACTTATATTTGTATTTAATAGTTGCATCCAAGATTCTTGCTTAGCAGTATGCTGCCTTTTAGCCATTTTTAAAAGATCTTTGTAAACAAACTTGTGTGAATTATGTTTTTGCAGGTCTATTATTTCATCCTCCTGCCTATCAAAATTATTATGTGCTAAATGAATTTTAATGGCATCTTTCCATGCTTTTGGAATTTTGGATATTAAGAGAAGTAGTTCAAGAAGTCAGCACTTCTAATTTTTTTTGTTTTATTATTTCAAAAGTTAATAAACTGCCTTGATCGTCTACTAGATCATTCAAAATTTGAAAACCTGCTTCTATCCAGGATTTGTATTGATAAAAGATTCTAGGGGGATAAAATTAAAAATACTCATGGTAAAGAACTCATTTGCACTTTGTGGTTCCTCTTTCAAATAAGATACTGCCAAAATGACATCTCTCCAAAAACTGTTTTTAATGAGCTTACTAAATTCTTCTAATTTTCTTCCCCCTAAGTTCCAAATATACTTTTCATTTCTAAGTATAGTTGTATTGACTAAGTTCTGCCAAGCCTCATTTTCATTTTTTAGCAATCTTTTTACCAGTCTTATCTTAATATATCTAATAAATGAGAATATATGTATCATATCGAGTCCTCCCTCGTTCTCTGGGGCTATTAATATATCGCGTTTAATTCTCTCTACTTTTCCACCCCATACAAATTTAAATAATGTACAATTTACTTCTGCTTCAACTTTGGCTGATGGATTTGGAAGTGCTGACAAAAGATTATAAATATGGGCAGAACAAGGGTTTTACAACAATTACCTTACCAACATCTGACAGATGTCTTTGACTCCAGCTTGCCAATATTCGTTTTCTTTTTGTTAGCTTCTCCATATAATTAATTTCTACCATTTTTTGTAAATCTTTCGATCTTTCGAAAATTCTATGCCAAGGAGTTTAAAGTTAGAGGAGGACGAAATTAGGCCCATATCGGGACATATTCTTTCATTAGAATATTTCTTGTTTCATATAGCAGCAGGCAGGGTGATCCCTACAAATTTTTGCTCGAGTCATTAACGAAAATTAAGGTTCTTACAGAGGCTAAAAAAGATCTATAACACTAAACCAAAGTCTCTAACTAATTATATTTCCATACGCCTGACTTTGTCTGGAGGTTAGCTCATTTTTATTATATTATTATTGAAGTTATTTTGTCCTGACTTTGTAAGGTGATTTTGTTTACTCGTAAAGCGACTCAAATTGTTGTCGTTCCACCCTCCCTGCTGCTCCTCACGGTCAAGGGGAGCTAACCAAAGATTTTATCTAGACCTACACGATATATTGATTTAGGATCGTATGTATAAATTAATATATAGAGTTTCGTTTCTTAAGTCAATAATATTTCCATCCTGATTTGTAAGTTTGAAATTCATTCCCGACAGTAATGGATTATGTACACGCAGGTAGACTTGATTTATTGGCTCAGATACAATAAGCCACCCTGGGGTGTTTGAATACTGGACGAATATAATATATATCCCTGCTGGACCTGATTAGACTTAGAGAGGTCGACGTGGTAGCTGCTGTAAATTATATCGCATATTTAATTCAGTGCGATGGTGGATATTATATTAACAATATTAGGCGAAATGTGACGACCTGTTTCATATGGGGCATTATTATATTTGAGAACTGCTGGGGTGGAATTATTTTTTTCCAGGAAATACATATTCTTTTAAAATGTTCATCAATAAGATTACTAACTGATTTTTTGAGCTCCTCGGAGTCAAATCCAGGTATTATAAATGTTGATAATTGTTTTTTTTTGTAATTCCAAAATGATTCAGAAACATTGTCGCAAACAGATTATCTAATGGACGACGCTGAATTGGATCGTTCCTCATTAACTATGTAGTAACCTGCTCTATGTGCGTCAGGGAATAATCTTTTTCTTTCTCTATTAATAATATCGTTATTTACAAACCCTAGGTCTGAAGCAACCTGATTCAAATGTTGTATGGTTTCAATTATTTTATTTTTTAAATCGTCGTTATAAAAAGTATTGATGCTAGAAAGTAAATTTTGTAGATTTTTAAATACACGTTAATGTTCAGACTTAATTGTACAAATATGAATTTATTTCATCAACATCAAGTACTATTATATCACCTTTTTACCAGCAAATGTACGTATAAAGTATGAGTGAGGTCCATATGTATAGTGTGCGTATCAATCATCATATATTTGCCATGGTTCAATTAAATTCATATCACGTGGATATTTTGCTTTTCTATATTCTGGAAGTTGTACAAATTTCATAACATCTATGATGAAGTCGGATCGCTGTGGTTCTGGTGGAACCTGATAAACTGATGCAACTCCAGGCCATCCTAATACCGATCTAATCGAACTTTGATAAATATCCACAGCATAGTCAGGAGAATGTATTTCAATCACCGACGATAATGTTGGTTCATAAACAGTAATTGCTATTTTTGACTCTTTTTCGGTTAAAGACTTAATTCTGCGCTGGAATTCATCATTAATTTGCTCTATCTGATAACTGTCAGTCGGAATACTAACTACTTGCCAATCTGGAGTTCCATCAGACTTATTTTTATTTGCGAATACTAATGAATTATTTGGTTGTTGTCCACCAAATAGTTTTGATCTAATATTAGGCCAGCTATAATAAACACGTAACTGAGCTAATGCTATCTCTTTTACTGGAATCGCAGTTGGAAAGTTAACGCTAAATTCAGGTTAGGTTGAACTTATCGATATCATAGTAGTTTTTGAATGAGTTGTGTTAGGGACGATCTGCTATAACAACTCTCTCGACTCAATATCCAAACGATGTTCAGGCGCTGACATCATTGTTATTATTATTGTTCAATTCTCCATTTTTTTACTCTGGTTTTACTCTGGTTATTGTCACCTGGATCGTTAATGATCATGAATGCTTCATCGTAAGGTTTTAATTATCATTGAAAACTCCTCATCATATACTTTACCATCCCTGAGATACATGGAAATATATCCAGATAGTTTAGAGTAGGTTGTTGTTTCTGTGTATAATTTTATCATATACTCACGCAATTTATCATTCGCACATGCAGTTATCTTTATAGCAATAATACTAAGAATGCCTGCTATAGACATTGAAGTTAAAACAATAATTGTTATAATTGCTGGAGCTGTCATTGTTAATATTGATAATATTAATCCGGATCCAACAATAATAGCAGAAACTGAGTACACATCTATATCAATGACAACCATACGTCTACGATATTTTTTACTTTTACTGTATAATGGACGATTATATGTTTTAGTTTGGCCAGACATTCACATGCTTGATTATATCTGTGACGTTGAACGTCGATAGATGACGTAGTTATTTTATCCATTATACTATGACGTTAAGTAATAAATTGAGCTACAAATTCCAAACACCACTAGTAAGCTTGAGGTAAATTTCTCATCGACGATTCCTGCGTAAACGTTCCTTCCTGAATCTTTATCTAACAACACAGATATAGTTTTAGATTTTAGAAAAATTGCCAGTTGATGGAGATGTAGTTGATATTCTAAAATCTGCAACGCTAAGTACAGACATCCTATATATATATACCAGTGACCTTCGCAGAACGTTGATGGTTTTATTTTCTAGTGTCCACGATCCAAACCCAGATGCAACTGTATACACAATATTTATCTGATTGTAAGGCATTTGAATCAGGTTTGGTTTTTGAATAATATCCGGAATTCCACCAATAATATCATTGAGTTTTGTGTTAATATCAGTAAGTTTTCTATCAACATTTGGTGGACTTCCAAACAATTCGAGATTAATTATGTTTATGTTTCTGCGAAAACTCAAAAACGTATTCACGTGACCGGTAAATTCAGTTTAGATTTTGACTATTTCATTACAGATTGGAATCTGTTTATCATCGACGTATTTTTTGTAGCAGCATCAAAATCAGATTCTGGTGTTCTTGAATTTCTAATACCATTATGTTTCATATTGGGAAATGCACGCATTATACCACCGTTGGCTAATACGTATTTAGATTCTTGATCATCAACATATTTTTTGTTGTAGCATCACTATCTGTAGTTGGATATCCAAGATCTGTAGTTTTATTTTTGTTCATAATAACGTCTCCACTAATTACACAGCCAATCGTCCTGACATAACCGTTAACTGACTTACCGGAATCTTGTATTTTACCCTGATCAGTAAAAGTAACGATATTATCAGCAACTGCAGTAGGAATTCGTATAAGTACGTCTGGTAGCTGTATATTACTTGTCTTTAATCGTCCTTGCTTACCCTGAAAAACAACCACTTCATTTTTATCCACACTTGCAACATTAACGAAATCATCAATCTCATTTCTGAGTTGATCGAGGGTTACATATTTAGATAAATCACCTTGCCAC
This sequence comes from Potamilus streckersoni, assembly GCA_016746295.1. Taxonomy (NCBI): domain Eukaryota; kingdom Metazoa; phylum Mollusca; class Bivalvia; order Unionida; family Unionidae; genus Potamilus; species Potamilus streckersoni. The sequence continues at coordinate 1,660,518 of JAEAOA010001087.1, forward strand.
GAGCAGATCTTCCGTAAATATCTACCATTATATTTTATTGATGTCTGTTTAAATGTGACAGCATGGTATATTAATGCAGGACTTTATGAGGTGGCTTTTCTTGCGGTACTAGGGATATAGCATTAAGTACATTAAGTACTTCACGACCACATATTGGTGGATCAGTTAATGTTTGTGCTGGTAATGTAGAATACCAGATTGGAGCAGTATTATTAGTGACATAATGAAGAAAGTCTTTTGGTGGCACTAATCCATACGAAACAAAATAAATAATTCCACTTGGATTAATTGCATACGCTACCCAGTGGGTACCTAGTCCAGAGTTTTTATCGAGATTAATAATACCTGTTTCACTACTGTTTGGTTGTCTTGGTAACTGATGACGCATAAAAACACCTCTAAAGTTTTTTTTATAGCTTTTTAGCAGCATCCAATAAATCAAAATTAGATATAGGCGAGATCAGTAAACTGTCTCTGGAAGTCTTAGACCTTTTCCTACCATGAGGGCGGGGTCCCTGATAATCTGAGACCTTTTCCTTTTTTTTTTTATTCCACGTCCTGTTGCTTTCTTTAATGCCAGTCCAGAAGCAGTTCCAACAGCACCTAACGCAGCTGCTTTCGCTACAGCTGGGCTCCTGCGGCTCTTAATGCTGGTATAGCTGCGAAAAGGGGAAATATACCACCCGTTTTAAAAGCATCTTTGATAGCGCCTGCAGAAAGACTACGTTTGACGCCTTTATTTGATTTTTTGCTTCATTAAAGTTTTTGAATTGACGATCGGTCAACGATCATTTATTTGAACCGCTCATCTGTTCCTTTTTCAATAACATTTTTATTCCACAGTTACTGTTTCATGCTGATTGCATCAAACAATTTTTTCAGCATTTTATCTGACCAGGAGTCAGAGTAACATTAACGTGATTATATGACATTTATATTACTCATGAATTGATCTAATTACGTGTTACATATTTTCTACTGGAGCATCAATGACTCATTCATCCACCAGCACCTTCAGGAAGCATTGATTTATCACTAAGTATAACAACAATTGCTCTATAATTATGGATAGCTCCTCCTGTTACACTAGTTCGAAAATGTATATCGACTACCGATTGTCTGGTTAAATCTAAATGTTCGAGCGAAAAGTAATAAATCGGATACAAGGTTGTAAAATCTAACTGAGATATTTGTAATCCAGTATCAACATTTTGATCACGGCACATAAACGTCATAAGACGATGATATGCACGTGCTACATGATTTTGATCGAAATTCAGTAATATATTCTAGGGTGGTTCTTGATGTCCATTTACCCTGAATGAAACCCAAAAAACACCAAGACTGTCAAATATCATGTGACTACGCGTTTGGTCATTTACTCGTGCAGCATTTTGTAATACAATAAATATTCCTGGGCGCAGAAACCCTCTGCCGATAGGCTATTTGCCATGTAAATAAACCGTTAATATTACTCTGGATAGCATCTGTGGACATTGTCAGCCATGATGGTATTGATTTTCCGCCTTGACTCATGAAAGATAGTAATCGTTGCTCTTCATATATTGAAGGAGCTAATACTGACATCCACAATGAAAGTTTTGTAAGAATTACTATACCAGCATCGGGTCTCCATATTGCAGCATTGTCGTTAGCTATTCGTACTAGCACAACTGTATGTCTGGCTCCGAAAATGACTTTTCTGACATTTCTACAGAATATAAAGATATGTGCTAGTGGAATTGCAGATGAAAATATTCTTCTATTTCCTTTTAACATCGCTGGACGTGATGTGAATCCCAAGTTGAAATTTGCATTCATCGATAGGGTAGTGTTGTCCTCGGCGGCATTTCTCACATTACCAATAGTTACGTTTCTATTATCAGGAGAATTAGAAGTATCTTTTACAGACATCATTGGTGGACCAGCTGATCTCGAATAATCGTCACTATATATTGCAAGATCAAGTATTGTTGTTGCAACGTCAACATCTTTCTGAATTGATTCAATATTTTTTCGTCAATCATATACGTAGCGCTATCAAACAACGCCATTATACCATTATTAACAAAACCGACGCTCACATTAGCATCGTATTCAGTATTATCTGCTTTTAATATCTCACCTTCGACTTCATTAAATGCGTCTGAGGATAGGATATATCTACTTGTATCATGAACCTGAAGTTCAATCCTTCCACGTTGATTTGGAATTCGTGTGTCGTAAGAATAATACTGATAATCGCGCACAGACCATCTTTGAGGACTGGTGCGTCCATGTCAAATGCAGGATCACTTATACGTTTGAACATCTTTATTATAATTATTATCGTTTAAAATGAAGACCGCTTCCTGCTATGAGACTCGCGGTTATATTTTTCTCTTTCTCTGATAGAGGTATATCAGCCAACTCTGCTAGTTTTTGATTAGCGACTTAATTTTTTTTTTACTAATATTTGCAGGCATTCATTCAGTGTTAGGTAAATTTACCGGCTGAGGTCGGACCGCTTGAGGTCTACGTATTAATTGTGCTAGTCTATCTTTGATGGCCAAGAATGATTTACTAGCAACATTACCAACAGCACCTATATCTTTTTCACGATTTACATCAATAGTTTTCATTCATATCCGTTTTGCAATTGGTATTGCCTTTGGGGATATTCTTCTAAATAGGCCCTGCACAATATCATCTAACCAATCTCTGTAGGTTATCCTGTAAATCGGTATTCGAGAGTTAATTGCCCTGACCTTGATAGGTCCACGTTGAGTACTACTATGTACTATCATTTTATTTTATAGTTATTATATTTAATTACATACTTAGTTCAGTGCCTTAGTCGCTATAATAATCATCGGTGATTTCATTAATGAGAGACTGACACTGAGTAATAAGACCACTTCCCTGTGCGGTAAGGACACTTCCAGAAGAGGCGTCCGGTGGCCAATATTCTTCTTCCTCAATTTTCGCTTGTATGGGTTGTTGTTGTCTTGGAAATTGTAAAGATTGTTGTGGTAGTGGTAGTGATAATTGAGGTAATTGTTCTGGCAAAAGTGATTGTTGTGTTAGTGGTGGTAGCACTGGTGATCGTGGTTGTTTGTGTTGTTTTTTATTGTGGTTTTGGAGTTTGCGGCAATTGATGTGGCAATAATTGTTCCTGTGCAATATAGTTATTTATACTCTCTCTATAATTAATATATATTTGATCATTATCTCGAATTCTATTAACTTTATAATATATGCGATATATCCATTAGTACTATGTATCATCGCTTGGTGATGATCAGCAAAGTCAGATTTTAAAAATTGGATTCGATCATAATAACTTTTAACAGCAATTTTATGTAATTTAAAATCTTTGGTTTTTCTAATAACATTAATAGCGTCCTCAGTAAACTTATCAACAAAATTAACCCTGGCTCTTGCTTCTGACGATCTTTCATATCACTTATTTCAGCACGAGCTTGGTCAATACCCTCAAGTACTTCTTGTATTGGTTGTGCAGCAGCTATTTCAGTAGGAATTTCTCTAAATTTTTTTTGTTTTCTTGGTTCTTTCTGCTATTTTCCCGATGGCTACTTTAGCTTTTTCTAATGCAGGTTGAATATCCTTAGTGGTCTCAGTTACAGGTTTAAATAATTGTTTAGTGCCTTCATCAAACTCAACTTGTGTTTCCTGTCTCTGCTGTAATTGTTGTTTAACTAAATCGCGGACGGGTAAATATTTTTCAATTCCTTCTAATCGCTTACGTGCTAACCTGGTCGAATGTGGCTCTTCAATATTCATTATTTATAATATTTATAATAGATATTTAATTAGAATACTAGTAAACAAAGCGCGATAATTACTGCTCTGAATCTATGTTGAGCAATAGATAATTATTTCCCTTTGCACATAAAGATAATATATTTCAAATGCATGAATACGGACAAAATACATCGTTTTTCAGACAATTATTACCTAATTATCTGTTATTCACAAACAATTAGGTGTTAGTAAACAAAATAATTGCAACACGGAGAGATACTGGTACATATATTTGTCTCTATAGCCTAAAATTCCAGTAAGTAATGCCTTTACTGACTTTACGTACTGGTATTTAGGTCAAAAGTTATTTATATCTTTGTCAACATCCTCTAACGGACGACAACTCTAATGTAGAAAATACTCAATGTGATAACATATTTTCTGTATTATGTTTGAGAATTAAATCAAATTTATGCTACAATTATGTAATAATTATGCTCGTACATAATTTCTCTGTGTATTAACTTTTTTAACTTTTGAAACTGGCTGGCTAAAGGGAGGATAGTGTCTGTACTTGGCTACTATGGTATGTTTAAATTACCTATATATTAACTATTTGAACAGAAGTATGTACGTTAAGACGATAGTGTAGTGGATTAATTGTGTGGCTGAGGTACTTAAGTGAAACACTGTGACGGTTCAAATCTCCCCGTGGCAGCCAAGATGGCGGCGATTTGGCGATATTATGCCAATTTTTCAATGTGGACAAAGTCCATATAGATCAAATACACTCACCCGCCATATGCCAAGTGACTTGGTACATTTTTGTTTCACTCACAGGGTTTACGTCGGGTGAGTGTATTTAAATCTGCTGGATGTAGGTATTCCTCGTTACGATATGTTATAATAAGTTTATGTTTGTGTCATCCATATCAAAATCAAAAATCATGTTCATCTGTATATATATTCATGCTCATACATTGTTATATGTAACCACTGATCCTAAAAAGAAATCATTAAACATCTTAAAGGAATACATGGGGTTTGTGCCGTCCACATCAAAATCAAAAATCATGTTCATATGTATATATTCATGGTCATACAATCGTTATCATATTAATCTTTATATAATCATAAATTATCCTCAAAACAGTTCCCAGTCATGGGGACTAGAATTTTTACAACTTGAATATTATTATTATTATTATATATATATATATATATATATATATATATATATATATATATATATATATATATAATATATATTAATATAATTTCTGCTATTAAAAAATTAAAGTATGGAGTCCATTTATCCGATAACCTTGACCCTGAAAAAATCATGCAAGACTTTGAATTATTACAGGAGAGAAAATTTCAAAATAAGTTCACGTTAATTCCAATTATAGATTTATAAAGTCGATATATAATTCTATGTTAGAATCCTTAGCTGTCGTAAATGACAAACAGGTAAGATTATTCTCGCCTCTTATGCGTTCAATCGAATAAATAAAAAGTGCATTATCTCACGAGTACGAAAGAAAGAAAATGATAGATAATCGTGTGACACAACTTAAAAGGATTATGTTATTTGATTATGTAATAAATGACAGCTAAACTGAGGACAGTGATAGTGAAAGTGGATCCCTGACACAGTCAGGAAATATGATTATTTCTCAACAGGATCCTTGGTAAGATTGATAGGGTCGAATTATATATATATATATATATATATATATATATATATATATATATATCTATATATATATATATATATATATATATATATATATATATATATATATATATATATGGTCAGCTACACGTTTTACTGATGCAGAATTGATACTTAAATATTTGACAGCTTTACTTTTCGAACTAATTATTATTGTTTGGTCTGTCTGCACATTAATAGATGTAATAACTCTTGCTCTCTTGCAATGATTATTAACGCCAATTTGTTCCTGTCTTACAGTTCTGACTCTGTGGTATGTCGTAAATTTAAAAAAAGAATTATCCTTCCAATTTGAATTTATGTGATCGATTAGAAGTCCATCTTTGATTTTTCCATAAAAACATTCAAATGTGAACTGATATGAACTAACGTTAAATCTAAAATAACCAGCAGTATTAATACTACCAACTGGTTTCTTTAGTCTACAATGACTAATCACACCATCTCTGGACGCCTCGTAATTCGTATATATTGGATGTCTCACAAATTCTCTTTGCTCCATTTGCATATAATATTTATTTGTCTAAATCATTAGTTTGAAATCTAGTCAGAAAATCCTTTTCTGTCTTTATAGGAGGTTTACCTGTCGATGTATCTTTTTTGTCATAAAAGCGTTTAAGTTCCCTATATTTTTTACCTCCACAATTTGTACATATTTTTGTTTTACCCCTAAATCCAATATCACATTGAATACAGGACTTTGGTCCAGTACTTCCACGTTTAATACTTTGCATATGGTAACTACAGTATTTGTTTTTGTATACGCATGGTTTATCACAATGAGAAATATGTCCAATTTTCAGCCAAATACACTTATTTTCTGTTTGACTCATTATATATGTGCACACTAAATTTCAATTTAAATATTTGTCTTAATTATAATGATGGAGAAATTATCAGCAATTGAACCATCTGCTACTAGATTTGGTCTTGACAGACTACCAGAATATAAATTTAATGTTTCGATGAAAGATCTAGCTTTAACACATACAGATATAACCAAACGTGTCCGTGAGGCTAAGAAGGAATATCGTGAGGACGGTGCTATGTATGTATGGTCAACTTTTAGAGTTAAAAATATCATTAATATGATGAACTATAGACGGGGTAAAGTAATTATTAACCACCTTGAAAATCAAAAATGTTTATTTTAATAAAACTTATTGTGGAGACAGACGATAATATTTGGATATTTCGTGACAAGGGACCCCATTCATATACAGTCTGGAAATAATAAAACGATATTATTAAGTAACAAATCCAAACCTGGAATACTGATTGGTTTTTATAGACCGTATTTTGAGCCAGGGTATCCAGTTACTGGTGTGGTATATGGATTGTTTCTACTAAATGATAAACCTAATATTGCGGATCTCAAACCGATGAGACTATCAGAGTCAAGACAAAACTGTGTTGCGGAGCGAATTACTGAACATTTTACAAATGCGATGCGTGGCAATGGCTTAACAGATTAAAGACGTAAAAAAATATGTGAATGGATAGAGACCGTTAAAGATTTTGGTGCATCTAATAAGGATGTTGCTAAGCTAGAAAAGTCATTTAGATTTCCAATAACAGTAAAAATGTTAATAGGAGATATTGTACAAACCAAAATATACAAAAAAATATGGAAGCCCTATAACAATTATTGATCATAATGCTCATGCATGGAGTGATGATGTAAAAATATTCCCACTTGACAAAATGATTAAATTTTATAATGGTCATGTTTTTGATTTTATTAAATATATTAGTAAAAGTGACCCTGTATCTGGTTATTTTAGAGTTCGGAACACGATTACGATCAGTTTGTACGGCGAAACGGTAATATTTATCGTACAGAATCTCTTTATGAAGAAAAGGGAAATCTTGCACTAAAATATACTTCTGACGATGACAAAATCAGATAACTACTGAATAATTGTTTTGCCTACCATCAGTCGCTGCCCATTTCGCACAGGATGTTGCATTAGAAGGTTTCATGGAAGTTGCACGAGTAATTCATTACTTGCAACCCATTCACGAGATCGCTCACCGGACTAGCAGCAGGGAGGGCGAAGCCTACAAATTTTTGCGACAAAATCGATTAAAGCCTCAGAATGCCAAATGGAGCCTTCCTACGAAATCTCATATTTTAACCAAAAAAAAAAAATAAAGACCCCATTTTACAAATGGAGCCTTAGCGATTTTGTCGCAAATACATTGTCATAACCACCCTCAAAATTGCTGCCATCTACGTCTTAAATATGTTGTCATCTCACCCTCCCCTGCTGCTGTTTAATACAAATTATTTAACCAAATATTTGATCAAGTCCAATACGATATCGTGACCGAGGGTCGTGTAAATTTATTGTTATAAATCCATATGGGACTGACTGAGCATGACTAAAGTAATTTTTAAATCCATTGAAGTCTATATCGGAACACCATGTCTGCCAAATATTTCGTAGCGTATGTGTATCAACGCCATTGAATACAGCAAGAATATTGCAATTATCGCGAATCACTTTTGGAATTTGAGTATATCGTTGAGTGACATATATCACATCAGTGTTTTTATGCCTACCTCGTGAAAATATTCTAGCAGGGTTCTTTTGATTATCTAACATCACATCATCGTACACTATAAGATTGTTTATGTCTCCATCGAGATCTTCTACTGATGGTGCATCATTAATATCAGTAATAAAGTCAATTACACTTTCACCTTTAATTTCTGATGCATTTTCATTATAATCTTTTAGCACTTCATAGCACCGTTGATCATCTACGGATGGGGCAACTAAATATAATTTATCCCATTTCATAAATTGCATTATCAAATTAAGCAGCAATTGTGTTTTGCCTGATCCAGATGGTCCGATTATAATGGCACGGACAGAATTCGGAAGCGCTGCGTGGTGTTTTACCGGTTCTCTTCTTTTAGTCGCTGAAAAATCAATTATATTCATAACGCTATATATAAATTATGGATCTATATTGTGTTAAATGTAAACAGCGTACTAATACAACCGATCAGACAACCATTACAACTAAAAACAATAGAATAGCGCTTACTGGTAAGTGTGTAACATGTGGTACAAAAAAATTTCGATTTTTAAAAAAAAGCAACTCGGAGGTGATTATGCCGCAAAACTTGGAAAACTCCCCGGAACCCCATGGGCAAAATACCCCGGAGAAAAACAACTTCCAGGATATAGTTACTGTGGTCCCGGAACGAGATTAGATATCAGACTGGATGATCAAAATCAGCCCCAGCCTGGTGAGTATCCGATAAATGCTATTGATAAGGCATGTCATGCTCATGATGTTGCATATAAAAACAATAATTTGCAACAAAGACATCTCGCGGATGTAAAATTAATTCATGCGTTAAATGCTATTCCCGATAAATCCTTCAAAGAAAAATTGGCTTCATGGTTGGTCAAATCAGCTATGAAAGGCAAATTGGTGTTAGGTGCTGGTAATTAAAAACACTAGTGTTTTTATAGTATGGAATCTATTTATTATTCTCCGAAAGGATACTGGAAGGGTAAAGCAGCAATCAGTAAACTCGCTAACGTTGCAAAAGTGAAAAAGTCCACTGCGGAAGATTGGTTATCCAAACAAGCTATATGTCAAATTTATCTACCACCGCCTAAACAAATTAATTAGTCTCATTTTGATGTTACCGTACCCAATGAAGTTCATCAGGCTGATTTATTGTTTTTACCACATGACCATGGTTACAAATACGCGCTAACTGTAGTTGATATTGCGAGTCGATTTAAACAAGCAGAACCATTAAAAACAAAGTCAGCTTCTGAAGTCGCTTCTGCATTTGAAAGAATTTATAGACGAGGTCCTCTAAAATGGCCAAATCTATTACAAGTTGATCCTGGCAAAGAGTTTCAAGGTGCTGTTCTATCAACAATGAAAACTCATAATGTTACAATACGACGGGGACATACTGCGTTACATCGTGATCAGGCAATTGTAGAACGATTTAATCGAACTCTTGCAGAACGGTTATTTGGATATCAATATGCAAAAGAATTCATCCAAGAAAAACGATCTCGTGAATGGGTCCAAAGATTACCGAGTGTAGTTGCAGCGTTAAATAACGAGATTACTCGAACTATTAATATGAAACCAAATATTGCAATAAAAAAAAAATATATACCCGAACAACCACAGCGGGTTAGCACCTCAGCGTGTTTTACACGCGAACAACTACAAGTCATTCCGGAGGATACTCAATTACCGCCACATGGTCTTAACTAGCTCCGTTACGTCTATTACACTCAAGACAGGTCAACATCACATTGTTTCTAACATGACCAAGACTGTTATTTTTTCTGTCTACGGTGAATTGTCGAGGGTCGTTATCCGAATACTGCCAGTGCATTATACAATTGCAACTGGCGCAGTGATTATTTTGTTGTTCTTTTAATGCGATTATTACTTCAGCATCAATATCAAATTCTCGTTGGTTTTTTTTGTCCTGCTGTTTGTAACCAGAGAGTTTTTTATTAATGATGCTAATATCAGTGTTATCATCGTTTGCATTAAAATCATCATCGAAAACAATCCTTCGTAGTTGATTTATTCGTCGTACTCTGGACACTGCGAGATAGACTAAATTTGACCATTCAATGCGATTATCAACTATCCAAACAATTATATCCATGATGGTCAAACCTTGTGACGAGTGTATTGTTGTTACATAACCAAGCGTCCATGGTGATTTATCAGCGCATAATGCATCTTCTACAGCATTGATATCAACTAACACAATATCATTTAACACTAGAATCTGTTTCTCCGTCTGGCCTGGAATTTCAACTTCAATATTCTGCTTTCGTGTATCCAATGGTCTATAACACAACGGTACTGGAAACGTTGGGAATTTTTTCTTGTGTAGTTCAAACAACTTTTTCTGAAGTGCGTCTCTGACTATCTTTCTACTTGCTACTACAAAATCATTTGGTCTCCATGTTTCCCAAAAATCATTCATAGGTGTTTCAGAAATTATTTCACGCGCTACTTCACATTGAATTCTATCGAGTTGTAATCTAATTAGTTTTTTAAACTCACGTAACTGCTCATCGAGTGCTCTATAGTCAGTATCAATTTCTTCGCAATAATCAACAAATCCTTTTAACCAATTATGTGGACTTCTACCAACAAATGGTGGTGGTTGACCATGATCGCCGCACAATATAACTTTTGTATTATTTTGCAATAACCAATCAAGAAACATTTTTAATACATCTTCTGAAACAGTACATGCTTCATCCCAAATAATAACCGCTGGAATAAATTTCTCACCCATTCGCTCAGGAGTCCAAGCATCACCATTGTATCGAAAAAAACTATGATACGTGCAAGCTTCAACATTTCGTTGTTTGATCTCTCTCGCTAGTCTATGAGTTGGTGTGAGTACAATCATGGACGTTCTCTCTCGATATAATTCTATCGCACGTGTTGTCTTCCCAGATCCACCACAACCGTTTAAATAAACTGTTTTATATCTACAAATTGGATCTGATATCGGTGGTTCTTTAGACATAGAAAATCCTTCGGATTTTTCACTGATAGAATTATCGTTCTTCAGGTAACTGCTTTTAATCTCAAGGTCTGCTGATTCAGAATAATTGCATTGTATTTCATGTTTAATTCGCCATGTTTCCCAAGTCTCTTCGTTATTAGTAAATTTAGTTACCTCTTTGATATATTTTTATCGACATACATTGAATCAATTGCAACTCTAACTGCTATACTAGGAAATCTATTTATCATTGCAAATAAATTGATAGATGCATAACCCAGCATAGAAGCCCTTAAATGTAGATATGCAGAGCTTTCTCCATCACTGTAAGTAACAATTCTACCTAACTTTGTTTTATTGGACAAGATGGCTGTTTTACAATTTGCGTATCTATTTTTCTCTATTGCATCTTTAATAACGAAGTCGTATTCGGCATCATCTTTAATCAATCGTGAGGATTGTCTTTTAAAGTTGAATTTTTTTCCACCTTGTGTAAATTTACCGATTATTCTTCGGCCAAGATCCTTTGCTTCACTATTTCGTTGATTAAATATCTTTTTTGACCATTCAATGATGTACTCCTCGTCAGCATCAATATGTTTTCTAGACTTATCGATTATACTATCAAGACATTCTGGTTCTGGTAACCAGACATTGGTTTGTTTTTGATATGAGATAATCGCTTCGCTGACAATCAACGAAACTAACATTTTACAATCAATCATATATCGCAATAACACTATTGGTAACCACATCCTTTCAGCCATGTGTCTACCAATCCAAACATAACAACACGGATGAAGTCCTTCAGCGAATTCAAATGATACTACGCAAGCAAAACCGGTCAAATCAAAATCAGGCAGTGGTCCATTAATAGCAACGCGAGTCATTTCATGTGTGAGATGTCCAAACCGTTTAAAATACTCACCAGCGAATCCATATCCTCGAAAACTTCCTGGATAACAGGCAACGATATCAACTGATATCATACTTTCACGATTGTACTTAACGTTCCATAGACCGCCATGATAATATTCCAAACAGCTGGATTGAACATCCTCTAAAAACTCTTTTCGTGTTGGTTTCCAATTATTTTTCTTTCTTGCAAAATGAGCTGCAACTGATGGAATTGTAAAACAATTTGTAAGTAACTGTTCGTAATCGTCGGATTTTCCATTAAAAACGCTAGCGTTTTCACTGAGACTTATTGCTAGATTTTTCATCCTATTATGTAGACTTTCACTGCGATATAATTCACCGTTAGGTTTCACAAATTGATTGAATTGACATTCTTCATCTTCAAAACTATGAAGTAGCCATACTGATACAGGGTCGTTTTTACACAAACTAGCAATGGCATCGAATAATCTTTCTTCAGTGAGAATGCCATCCTTGGTAAATTCTCCTGGGATATACTTCACTGTTCTGTCTCGCGGGAATATTGTAACCGCGGATGTCCATGCGTGTTTGTTATGATCAATAATTTTGATTGGAGCTCCGTTTTTATTGTATTTCGATTCGTTTAATACTTCGCCAGTTATCGTTGAAATGGTTATCGGAAATCTCAACGACTTTTCCAATCTAGCTATATCGGAAATAGTTGCTCCGTTCTCTTTCACTGTTAGCTCCCATTGATCTATTTTTTTACGTCTTAGATCGGTTAATTTATTCCCACGGAGTGCATTTGTAAAGTGTTCTATGACTCGTTGTGCCACACAATTGAGTGGTTTTTCCACTGACGTTGACTGTTTCATTGGTGCTAGTTTTCCAATGTCAGGTTTCTTATTTAACGGATACATCCCATAAACAATTGATGTTTCTGGATACGCTTTATCTTAGTATGGTTTATCAATTCCAGTTAACAGTCCTGGTCTGGAATCACGGCTAGCAATGACTGTTGTCTTATCTTTGAGAATTGGCTCAAACTTGTCTCTTATAACCCAATCGCCCGATTCTAAATTGATAATGAATTTCACTCTGAGAAAATACCTTTTATTGCCAAGTTGTGATAGTATCATAGCTGCTGTTTCATCATTCATTCTAGCATCAACAACACCATCGATTCTAAATGTTGACCAGGTGTGTGATGCACCGTCCTGTTTAAACGCATGAACACAATCTCGTATTTTTCTAATCAGACTTCTATTATTTATTTTCTCTTTTGGTACATCTTCGAGAGTTCTATCAAGATTGAATTTAATATTTTTCCAAGGCTTGATTGCCGATAATCTCTTGAATTCTTCATTCATATAAATAAGACAAGTATTTAAATAGAAAATTTTGTTTATATATAATGAATCACTGCAAATGGCTTATGATTGGATCAGTAACTCCATGTAATAAATCGTGTAGAGGTGAATTCTGTGGATATCACTTACAGAGTGTCAGAAATAATTCGACAGGCCCGTCCCCATGCATAAATTGTAGGGTGGGTGTGAGAGGAAAATAACAATTATGTATCAATTGTGGAGGTAAGCGGTTTAGAGAATTAAAACGTTATTATGATAAACGAATAAAAAACGCTATCATTGACCCTAACCATGACTCTGTCAAAGACAAAATCATAAAAAACCCTCAAGACTACATTAATAGATTTATAATTAAAGCAAATAATGAATTAGACAAATAGTATTATTATATAAATGGAGCAAGAATTCATACCACATCCAATACTTGTTAATTCTGAAATATCTGCTGATGGTGATCTTAGAAACCGCAGACTAAATAAGCCAATTGATTTTGTTAATAATCAAGGATACTTGCAATTTACTGCTGGAAGAAAGAACTATTACGTTCACAGAATTGTCTATGAAGCATTTTATGGATTGATTAAAGATGGTAATGTTATTGATCATATTGACTCCAATCCCTTAAATAACGCGAGTTCCAATTTACAATGCATTTCTCAAAGAGAGAATACAAAAAGAGGAAAGACAGGGAAATACTCAAAACGACGCAGGGAGTTAAATCATTTGATACAACGACGAATGAAGAAAGAGTTTTTCAATCAATGAGTGCTGCCGGAAAATATTTTGGAATATGTATTCCTTCAGTACAAAGATTTGCTGAAGGGATTTATCAAACAGCTATCTCAAAGAAAAATGGACATAGAATAAAGTTTTCCTATTTACAAGATAACTCTCAATAGTGAGTTATGCTATTTTAGTCACTTTTGTATGATTTTACAATTCAGACCAATTACCATAGGGCAAAGTAGTCGATTTTCCATAGGGCAAAACACTAAAAACGTTTCGCGCGTTAATATCATTGTGTACATATATATTTTTTTCAATATTTATTCGCAATATCCACGTATATATGCATTAAAAAAGTAAATGACAATAGCTGGAACAGCCGGAACAGCCACATAAACAAATAGTAAATATGGTTATTGTACCGAAACGCGCGCGTGTAACACAAGTCACTGGGTCAAGGTTCTATTAATAGATTTTTTAAAAATCCCAATTACAAAGACAGCGTTAACAGCGCTGTTTAGATTTTGTATGAAAATGAAATTACTTTGTAATTACAAATAAAATAGATTGTATGTGAGGGTCAAAATAGTAAAGCGCATTACATGTAATTTAGTTTTTTTTAGTGTGGTAGCGCTACATGTAATAAAATTATCAATGACACAGAAAAATATCATTCTCGAACCATTCAAGAAATAGCAGGTGTCCTGAATTGACAGGGATCCCCATGACAGAGTTATCTCGTCATGTAAATCCATTATTATTACGATTATTTAATCGTAATATTATAGAAATTAATAAACAAATTGCTATTATTTAACAGTTGTATTTCTTGTTTTAATGTTTTATTTAAATATTTAGCTTCCATTGAAATTACTACACAATTTTCATTATGAAATGCTAGGAAAATAAATACACACTCGCTTATCGATACTGGTCTTATTATCACCTTATATATAATATGAGCCGTAATAAGTTTGGGGCTTTAAACGAAGCCCAATTTGCCAATCAAAATTCCCACGCCATTGACATGGTGTGGATGAATTTTTTCAACTGCAACCATGGTTAATTTCTAGGGTTGCTTTTGATTGGTAGATTGGGTGTAGGTCCGCCCCGTCGTTTCATGTTTGTATCGTCCTGTACTGTCCCTATCATACCATCCTATATAATCGCATTATATATATATATATATATATATATATATATATATATATATATATATATATATATATATATATATATATATCATCCTATATGTAATGTACTGTCCCTAGTATATATAACCATCCTATATAATCGCATTGTATATATATATATATATATATATATATATATATATATATATATATATATATATATATATATATATATATATATATATATATATATATAGATGCAATAAACTGACGACGAACAGTACGAAACTAGTAACTAACTAGCCTAAGCGCTTTCGACTCTTAATGAGTCTTTTTCAAAGGCAAATACAAAACATAGTTACGACAAACAAATAAACACAAAAACGTTGCGTTTGTAAACCTCTACATTTTTTAGCACATGTGAAGATAGAAATGCAGAGGTTTACAAACGCAACGTTTTTGTGTTTATTTGTTTGTCGTAACTATGTTTTGTATTTGCCTTTGAAAAAGACTCATTAAGAGTCGAAAGCGCTTAGGCTAGTTAGTTACTAGTTTCGTACTATTCGTCGTCAGTTTATTGCACCTATTTTAATTAATCCCTGACAAACGTGATCCCTTGGTGGATCCAGTACGCTTGAGAGGGTTGTTATTCGCCATATGATTTGTATTCTTTATATATATATATATATATATATATATATATATATATATATATATATATATATATATATATATATATATCATCCTATCATCTCATTGTATATATATATATATATATCATCCTATATAATCGCATTGTATATATACCATCCTATCATCTCATTGTATATATATCATCCTATATAATCGCATTGCATTATATAATCGCATTGTATATATAATCATCCTATATGTAATGTACTGTCCCCCCCACAACATATCTCCCGGAAGACCTAATATAGCATTTGTTACGTTAGAGCTTCCAATTGGGAGATCTATGTTTGTGGCCCTTGGGCTTATATAAAGCGAAGGCACTAAATGAGTTCCAAGAATGTGCTGTCCCCCCTCTGGGCCTCTTTGACGTCGTTTGGCCCGAAAGAGGTTTCCAAATGAGGCTTCATGTTATATGTTCAATGTTTGTAAAGAAATCACTTGGATTTCACGTCTAATACCCATATAACCCGCCCTTGAACTCGATTGGGGGGTTAGGGTATTGTATAAGTCTTTAATGTATGCCTTTCTTGCCTCGGAACTCGAATGAGGAAGAGACAGGCATTGTATATGTTTTTGTTTTTTTTATATAAAAATATTTTAAAGATAAGAAAATACATTATTAATAATATTCAATAAATGGAATTTCAAGATATTACATCTATCATCACAGAAATATCAAATTTAAGAAATCAAGGAATCGTACTTTCTGAATTTTTAAATGAAGACATACTTTTGAATGAATTTGAACAAATTAATATACAATTCAAACATGGAAGATATGTTCTACCTAAAATGTATTCACTGATAAAAAGAATCCAAAAAGCGGTTAATGTTTCTTTGTATAACAATGATATTAATTTATTCATTCGGTTATTTAGTATAGTTGAAGCAATTAGAAAGAAACTCGGGGAACAGTACCAAGTTCGGTCAGAGATTGCTTTGAAAGTGAAATCTATAAGACGTTTGATTGATGCAAGCATTGAAACCCACAATTGAAAAAACGTTAGCATTTCCAATAATGACATCAGAAGCATTAACTACCAGACTAGCCCGCGAGAGGTTAGCATTACTGAAAAAGTTTATACCAATTCGAGATAACGTGCCAGATAAACTACAACTTAGACAGCAAGCGCAGACTGACTTTTCTATTGGGAGTGAACAGCTTTTTGCCCCTGTAACTAAAGCCACTAAAGATGTAAAACTTGCAACAGAACGTGCTATATACGGCGACATCCCTAAAGAGGGAGCAGTACCTATTATTGATGTACTGGGAAAGATTGCTACAGAGACTGAAAAAACTCAGGAGGGAATAAAACAGCTTTCAGATGAGTTACAAACTCAGCGAGAAATATAACAAATGGGTAATATTGATTTTGATGATAAAGCCGTTGAAGATGCTAGTGATTCTATTGAAAAAGGTTCCACTAAGAAAATTGTTCCTTTTAACGAGAAATTCACTGATAAAGCTATAGAAGAATCAGACAATTTCCATTGCTGAAACTTGAAGACTATGTGTCATTTGGTGACTTCGCTGTCAAACGTTATTATAACAGAAGGGAATTTTTAAAAGACGAGTATTAAAAAAAACACAATAAAACGAGAGGATTGGGTGGATTGGTTATTTAAAATTAATAAAAATGAACCCGGCAATTTAAAAAAGAATACATTGGATTACAGAGCTTTTAAAATGGGAGTTGATAGATATGGTATAGAACAACAAGAACTAAAACAACAACAACAACAACAACGAAAAGAACAACAACAAAGTCGAGGTCGAGGTCAAGGTCGAGGTCGAGGACAATGTCAAGGTCGACAATCTCCAGAAATTCAAAACGTTTCCGAACCAGCTCCAGAAATTCAAAACGTTTCCGAACCAGAAAGTTCTTCAGGAGAGGGTTATGGAAGTTCTCATCATGATTCTCATATATGTCCTAGTAATATCATTAATGATATATCACGACTTGAGGTTCTTATGGGAGGTAAGCGAGCTGGGAATAACTCAGTCGAAATAACTAATGAAGCATTTGATATTTGCAGACGATTATTCCAAGGTGGGATAATTGATATTCATACGTATCGAGAACTCTTGGATGAGTTAATGGACGGAACTCCAGGGGAATTTAGTGGTTATTATAGCGATTGAAATTTCTAAATGCTTGCATTTAGAAATTACAAAGTCATTTCAAATAAGATGATAGTACACTATAATCACAATAAACCAACAAACGTGTATGTAGTAAACTCAAGATTGCCCGTTTATAAGGCATACTATGGAGACGGCCTTGGAAATACCATAGCGGGGTTATTCACAAGAATAGCCCAAAAAGTAGCACCAATTGCTAAACAATTAGCGATGAAAGCCATTGATGTTATTCGTAATAAGGGAATTAACGCTGTTGGAGATCTTGCAGGAACGGCCTTTTCTCATGCAAAAAATAGAATAACGTCATTGGTGAAAGCTAGATTCGGACGAAAACCACCACAAATGGTTTCAACACCGCTACCTTCAACAACAATGATGCCTGCAAATGTCAGTAAAGTGATAAATAACGCAGTGGAACAAAAACTAGCATCATTAGCAATGACTTCACCAGATAGTAGTAATATTGCAAGTATGATAGCGGGAAGCGGTCTTGGAGGAAATCGTAAAAATGTCAGACGAAAAAGAAAATGATAGCATTATTACATTTAGAAAAACGATAGTGTTTTAGTATAAATGGCATTTGAAAAAATCGCTGATCCAGCGTTTGATATGGCAGCACCGGTAAATAAAGATAATTCTAAAATTAGCTATCAGTATTATGCCTATCCTGCAAGAGAGCCTAATCAACGGGGGAGAGTTGAACTTCAAGTTCAAGATACAAGTAGATACTTTTTGCCGTGTGAGGCGTTTATTGAAGTAGAAGGACAGCTTGTAACAAATGTTGCAGCTGATACACCATATGGGGATAACCCAAATAGCCGAGTTGGTTTCGTAAATAATGGCATTATGGCGCTATTTAACAGTGCAAGATATATCATTGATGGAAAAGAAATTGAATCAATAGAACAAGATGTTGATATTGCAAAAACAATAATCGGACTTGCGAGATATTCTGATGATTATTCAAGGTCGGCTGGTCCGTCTATGATGTTTGCTAAGGATACTTCTGATCATCCGAACCATTATCAATTTGTTAAAGTACGAACTGCGAGAGCTACTGCATTGGATGAACAACAACTCGATGCTAATCCAGACCGTGAAGACCAACCAGCCGCTGAATTCGACATTTTAAAAAGGGTCAATGATAATTTCAATCTAGGATTTGCAACACGAAAAGGAGCATATAAAGGACAACATCGACGGTTTTCATGTGCAATTCCGTTACATCATATATTCGGATTCTGTAGAAATGTCAGAAGAGTCATCTATGGAGCAAAGCATACGGTTGTGTTAGTGCGAAAGGAGAATGACAATGATGCAATCTGGCGTGCTAATGGTGTTGATGATGGTAAAGTCATTTTAAATAAATTGGTTCTATGGATACCCGTCTTGACACCAGCAGTTACAATAGAGCAACAATTACTATCGTTTATGGACACAGGTGGAAAATCATTGCTAAGTTGGCTAACAACAACGACTGATACGAAGCAGGATAATGTAAATGGCACATTTACATGGCACTTAGCCTCAAAACAAGGTGTTTCAGCTCCACGTCATATCTTTATAGCATTACAGGATGCAAATCGAGTGGGTCGTCAAATATCTAGTCATATGATATTTGATAAATTAGGAGTAAGTGAAGTTTCGTTGAGAATAAACGGACAACAAGAGCCAGCAGAGATTGTACAGCTTAATTATGAAAACAACGACATAGCTCGTGTATATCATAGAATATTGTCGTATATGGGTCGTGATCAAAATGTTGATACTGGTTTGCAAATATCGCAAATTGATTTTGAAAAACACTATCCGATTTATTACTTTTCATTGAAACATCTTGACATGATGAGACAATCTGTTGTTGATATATACTTCCAAGCTCGGGTACAACGCCCTGCTGGTATAGCTGATTATAGAGCAGTTGCTGTCATTCTCAGTGATAAATCAATGTTGTTAGAAGGAGTTGGCGGACGAATGAGACTTATTGATGCACCAGTGGAAAATCTTTGATTTTCCAAACATGTAGTTAGGATTTTCACAATAAGATCAATTAAATGTGTAAATTACGTTTTAGAATAGAATGACATATAGTATTGTTAATGTCCAGTTGACTGATGGTCAGGTCAAGAAATTGAAATCAAAGTCGGCTAAAGAATGTGGAACCACAATAACGCTGAAACCCACTCAAATGTCCGGTGATGCACATAAATTATCATTGACAGATCGTCAAATAAAACATTTCAATGATGCGCTAAAAAACAAACGAGGAGTTCAAATTGATTTTTCGAAAGCAGCAATCGCCAGTATGATAAAATCAGGTGGTATATTCCCGCTGTTAGCTGCTATTCCAGCATTGATTGTAGCGGCTGATCCAGCGGTTGCGAAGGCGGCAGCGTTAGGAGCCGTTGGTACTGCTGCAGGAATGGCCCTGAAAAAGGCTACTGGAAAAGGCTATAAAAAAGGGAAAGGGTCTAAGACTACCAAGAACCCCATACAATTGGTACAAGGGCACGGGCCTAAGAATACCAGGAACGGCTTATTAGTGGAAAAATTCCTAGGATTTTCACCAATGTCCAATTTTGATTTAATTGATGCTGTAAAATCATTATCAATAAAAAAAACTTTAGAGGAGTTTTCATGAGAGATCAATTACCGTCAAAACCAATGAAAAATGAAATGGGTATTATCAATCTTGATAACAGCAGCGGAAAAGGAACTCATTGGGTCGCATATGCAATTGATCCACGTGGAATTGTATATTTTGATTCATATGGTTTAGCTCCACCAAAAGAATTCATGCGATATATATCCACAATAACAAAGTCATCTCCAATTTTTTATTCCACGCTACCAACACAACAGTTAAATGATCCACCGATATGCGGTCGTGAAGTATTAAACGTCCTTGCAGAGATATCTAGATTTCCAAGGAAACCACCACAAGTTGTTGTTAATGAATATACTAGTGGGCAATGGCAAAATCGATAGCGTTATGATTTAGAAAAACGTTAGCGTTTTCGTATAATGATTGATATTTGGGGACGACCTTTATCAGAGTAAAAAAAAACAGAAACCGATAGTAAATTAGCTGTCGAAAATGTAAAAAAAAATAATCGAAGATGAAATCGCCGAGACATTAAATTTGTCAAGTGTAGATCCTGGGGAAATAGTTGTATTTCAAGATCGACAGGGCAAATTGAAATCTAGTAATGTTTCATTGGTTGATGTCTTAATACGAAGACGCGACGTCGTTGAAGATACAATAGTGTTATATTCAAATGATGGAAAACTCAAACCAGGTGTATTTGTTTCTACAATCACAGATGCATTAAAAAATTTAAATGAAGAACTGGAAAAACATATAACAACGTATACTTCCCTTCGTAGAAATATTATCAATAAATTTTTTGGAACACCAGCGGTAACCTCTCCATCTCTCGCTGAAATTAAATCCAATTTTGATGAAATTAAATCCAATATTGATAAATATTAATGATGCTGGATTTAATATTATTAGAGATAACATTAGTAATATTAAAAAATCTATCGAGGATATTACAAAATTTAAAAAAGACAATCTTCCGCTAATTGAAAAAATAAAGATTCTTCATGAGAGGAATATCATAAATATGGTATACACAGTTTTCTCTGGATCATTAGATTGGGAACCTAAAAAGAATACAATAACCATCACTGTGTCAAACAAGGGTATTTATCGATTAACAATAGTGTCACTGAATCAGTTTAATATATCATCATCGACTTCATATGGATACAACAACGTGATTTCAACGACTATTGACGTGGGTGAATACAAACGGTTTACAATAACAAGCACTGATCCTAATTTAAATAAGACATCATTTGTATGGTACATGGAGTTTGTAGCTGATCTAAATTAGAATTTTTAACAATTAGAAACCACTTGAGATTTTAAAATAATATGATTCCGTCATCGCAATATCGCTATGATACCGTCAAAGAGTTTTTAACGAAACTCAAAACACTCATTGATGAGTATGAAATAAAAATTAAAAAGTATCGCAGGAGAATTACCGCAATTGATGTTACAGTATACTCGGTATTTGGTATAATGGCCGGTGCTGGTATTATACTATCTTCAGTAACAATGGTAGCTCCGATTGCTGTTCCAATTGCTATTTCCGCGGTGACAACATTTGCTGGAATTGCAAATGCTATTACTAAAAAAATATCATCCTGTTCTCAAGAAAAACTTAACGACTATATAGTAAAACATCAAGCAGTATCTAACGGTTACTCACAATTATCCTCGTTGATGTCATCATCGATTGATGATACGATAATTACCGAAGACGAATTCTCCGCGATGATACGTATTTATGATACTACGATTAAAAACGCTAGCGTTTTTCATCTATTACAAAATTAGACATTGTAAATAATAATAATGTCGCAAGAGATTCAACTACTTCAGCGGATAGCAGAAAATACCACTCCGCGGAAAACAAGCATGATATCAATATCGTCAACAAACCCTAAATTCAGTGTGAATTTTCCTTCCCCTGTTTCAGTAAAAGAAATCGCGTTGGCAAAATTACGAGTGTATCATAGTTGGCCTAATATCAGATCGGTTCCATTTGGTGGTCAGAGACCTAATAATTCCCTGGTATTTGCATATAGAAATAAAAAAGATGACACTCCAGATTGGAACGTTGTTTCAATACCAACTGGGTCCTATCAAATTGAGCAAATTAATAATGAATTACAACGTAGAATAAAATCCATTACTAAAAAAGAATCAAAAATTGCGATAACAGTTCATGAACCAACACTATCATCTACAATTGAAATAGGCTCTCCTGGGTATGTTGTAGATATTTATAACAGTTCAATAAGAACAGTATTAGGATGGCCCGAAGATCCACCTAGAAATACTGGTAATTCCACGCCCGAGCCTGTAAAATCTGATTACGTCACTGAAAATCCATCAAAAACTTATAAAAAATTCGAGGATATAAACTTCACAAAAAGATATCGATATAAGGTTCAATATGGTGAGGATGCATGGATAATTCCACTTTTTAATGATTATATTATACGAGAGGACGAAATTTTGGAAATGCATGATACAAGTCCAACATTTGTAGATATTAAAGATCACATCCTTGATAGAATGAATAATGATTTTTTGTTGTTGATAATACCCTCGTTAAGATCTGGCTTTCTTACTCAAGCTGAGTTTACTAGTGTAGTCGCTGCGGGTAATAAAATCATCGATGATATGGAAATATTTAATTCGAGGATTACTAATCTCTTCACTGATGAAAATAGCCCGATTTCAAAAACTAGCTCAGCCCAAGATTATAAAAAATATAAATGAAAATCCAAATTATAAATTACCAGGATATAACGTTCCCGAGTTAAAGAAAAAACTCAGAACTGCCATCGACGAAGGATTTAATAAAATTCATCAATCGTGGAAAGATAGCCAGCCAAGTCCTACTATCCTCACTCATAATAATTCTCCCGACGGCGACGGTAGACATATCGCACCGAACAATGTGGATATTTCATCGATGATCGCACTTAATTTAACGTGTGATGTAATAGAAGGAAGTTATCAAATTAATATGGAACAATCAAATCAAGCCTGACAAGGTTACATTCTTTATTCATTTGCACCAACAGCCCCCCCCCCAGGATTTTTAATTGTTGAGAATCCGACTAATCCAGTCTATATGCAATGTCAAAATGATTTACTAACTAGAATTAATTTTACACTCACCGATCAGTCAAATAATTTGATTGATCTACGTGGTGAAGTATTATCGATTAGTCTGTTTGGGAAAAGCTAACAAATAATTTGTATTAATCTAATCAGCAGCAGGGAGGGTGAGATGACAACATATTTGCGACGTAGATGGCAGCAATTTTGAGGGTGGTTATGACAATGTATTTACGACAAAATCGCTAAGGCTCCATTTGTAAAATGGGGTCTTTATTTTTTTTCTTTAAAATATGAGATTTCGTAGGAAGGCTCCATTTGGCATTATGAGGCTTTAATCAATTTTGTCGCAAATATTTGTAGGGTTCGCCCCCCCTTGCTGCTGGACTTAACAGCAGATATTTCCTTCGCATATTGATATCCAAATAACCGCTCAGCAAATGTTTGATTAAATCGTTCAACGATTGTTTGATCACGATGAATTTCAGTATGCCCTCGTCTGATTGTAACGTTATGTTTTTTCATCAAAAATGATACTGCACCAAGAAATTCTTTGCCAGGGTAATAGTTGTGGTCATCGTAGACCACCACGTTGATAAATTCGCTCAAACGCAGTAGCAACTTCAGAGGCTGTCTTTGTTGATAATGGTTTACCTCCTTTATATCTACTTGCAATCTCAACAACAGCCAATGCGCATTTGTACGTGCGTGACTTTCGTCCACGTGTTTTAATAGTATCGTGTGGTAAAACAAAAGATCTGTTTCATGAACTTCGTTAGAAACACTGACATCAAAATGTGCATATTGAATGTTTTTTGGTTGTAGTAGATAAATTTGCCATATTGCCTGTCGTGCTAACCAATTTGCAGCAACATAACGTGAAACTTTTGCTGCTTTAGCAAGTTTAGTGATTGCTGCTTTTCCTTTCCAATACCCTCTTGGGATATAATAAATAGATTCCATTATAATAATTAAACAATTAATTACCAGCCCCTAACATTATTTTACTTTTCATAGCGGATTTTATTAGAAAACTGGCGAGTTTCTCTCTAACAGATTTATTAGGTATAGAATTTAATGCATGAATCAATTTTACATCTGCAAGATGGCCCTGCTGCAAATCTTTACTTTTATAAGCAACGTCAATACATGACATGCTTTATCAATCTTATTTACTGGATACTCTCCTGGTCTTGGTTGATCTTGATCATCGAGTCGAATATCAAATCTATTTCCAGGACCACAGTAAGTATATCCAGGAAGGTGTTTTTCACCAACATACCTAGCCCATGGTAATCCAGGTAATTTTCCTAAGAAAGCAGCAATATCCCCACCTATTTTTGTTGTCCCTGAGATAAATTTATATTTTTGTGTACCACATCTTTTCACATTTACCTGTTAATGCATGTTGTTTATTTTTCGTTATTATTGTTTTAATCCAGTGGTGGGTGTAGATGATCTACATCAAACACAATATAGACTTATGTTATTAATAATATGGATACAATAATTGATTTTTCGGCTACACGAAAACAAGAATAAGTAAAGCAACATCCAGCATTACCAAATTCGATAAGAATGATTATAATAGGTCCATCTGGATCAGGTAAAACACATTTATTATTAAATTTAATAATGAGGTGGTTGAGATGGAACAAACTATATTTAATATTTAATTTAATATTTATAATATTTAATGATCAACATTGTTACGACGTACTTAAGGATGTTAACGAAAAAGAAAAATCAGTTAATAAAGACGGCGACTATATTATTGACTTTATCACAGATATAGATGAAGCCACATCTGTAGATGATTTAGATGGATTCATTAATAATCTCGTAGTATATGATGATGTGATGTTGGACAAACAATCTAATCCAGCTAGAATAATTTTTCGAGGTAGACATAAGAACACAGACGTGATTTATGTTACTCAGAGATATACACAAATACCTAAGGTGATTAGAGATAACTGTAATATTTTGGTTGTGTTTAATGAAGTAGATAATTATACTCTACAGAATATTTATTATACTTGGTGTTTGAGGGACATGGATATAATTAAATTTAAAAATTTCTTTTCTAATGCACAATCTGTTCCATTTGGATTTATAACAATAAATCTACATGATCCTAGATCAAGATATCGTGTAGGTTTAGAGAAAATATTTGGTTAGCTCCCTTGACCGTCAAGAGCAGCAGGCAGGGTGGAAGGACAACAATTGAGTCGCTTTACGAGTAAACAAAATCGCCTTACAAAGTCAGGACAAAATAACTTCAATAATAGTATAACAAAAATGAGCTAACCTTCTGACAAAGTCAGGCGTATGGAAATATAATTAGTTAGAGACTTTGGTTTAGTGTTATTGACCTTTTCTCAGCCTCTGTAGGAACTTTTATTTTTCGTTAATGACTAGAGCAAAATTTGTATGGTTCACCCTGCATGCTGCTCATATCCAAATGGATTTTGTTTTTGTTATGTTACACTTAAGATATTCATAGCTGCTTTAAGAGAAAGTTGAGATCCATCAAAAAGAAAAAAGCGTCGTCGCATACTGACCCAATTTATATTCATTGACACCAAATATCAGTCCCTGTGCATCCACATTTTGGTTTAAAGTTATAGCTAAATTCTCAACCCCAATAATACACAAGTAAGGAGCAATTTGAATCTCCTTGACGATATCCTCTCTCTAGTCTAAAAAAGATGACATATGCCCATTATTTATAACACAACTTTTAGAGTCATTACAAAACAACCTAAACCACTTACAAATAGAATCACCAAAGTTGAAAGATTGTAAAGCTTCTTCCACAAAAGTCCATTCAATTGAGTCAAAGGCTTTTTTCAAAGTCTATTAGTAATAATATACCATATATATTTTCATTTTCAAGTTGATTCATGATATCGTAAAGTAGTGTTTTATCATCTCCAATAAATCTACCCTTCATAAATCCTTTTTAGGCATCACTGATTACTGCGTGAAGAACTTTTTTGATCCTGGCTGCAATTGCTCCCGAAGCAATCTTATAGCCAATATTTAAAAGTGATGTAGGTCTCAAATTTTTGAAAAATCTTCTTTTTCTTCCTTTGATAGACATGTTATGACTCCTTCAGTCTGAAAATCTGAAAGTTTTCCTACAGTGTATCCATAATTTATTGATCTGCAAACGAATCCCTCAAGAGACTTCCAGAAGAATTTATAGAACTCTCCACTGAATCCATCTGAGCCAGGACTTTTCCGTTTTCCATCCGTGTTAGAGACAAACCGCATTCATTAAATGTTAGCACACCCTCGCATGAATCTCTTTCCTCTTGACTGAGTTCAATATTGTGATTAAAAAATATATTTTGGTTACATAGTATATTTTGAGTTTCTTGAGTCTCCTTGCCATCAAGTTGAACATTTTTACTTTTATACAATTCCATACAAAACTGTTGGGGGGGCTTTTAAAAGATCTATTTGATCAGATAATTTTATCCCATTATCTGAAATAATTTTCTGTATTGTCTTATTGAGGTAACTTTTTTTTCAAGATTTAAAAAGCGCTTTGTGCTTTTTTTTTCTCCAAATTCATACCATCTGGCTTTAAATCTTAAGATAATGCCCTCTATGTACTTTTTCCTAGATTTCTCTAATGCTGCTTTTCTCCTCTAACTTTTCTAGAGTTTCCCCGTCTATGTTATTCAACTGTTCCCCATAAATTCCTATTATTTCTTGTTCAAGTTTCTTTATTTTTTCCCAATTCTCTTTTGTTTTCTTAATAGATTAGTTTCAGATCTTATTTTCATTTTCAATATTTCAAAGAACATTTGATCATTACAAGAAATATAAACATGGAGGGAGTCATCTTTATTTCCCCCTACATAATATTCATTTACATTATCAGCTATACACTTTTTGACTAAATCAGTATACTCAATGTTCTTCAAAAGTTGGGCATTGAATTTTCAATATCCTCTTCCTCTTAAACACGTTGAGAAAGTCACACTCGGAGCAATAGCTGAATGATCAGACTTATATCCAGGTAAAATACTCGTATCAACTGTAATCATATGAATGTCTTCAGATACAAGAAAGTAATCTAATCTACTTTCTTTAAAGGGAGATTCTTGCCTCCAGGTATACATCCTTAAGTCTTGATTCAAATTTTGCCAAGGGTCATTTAGTTTCAATTCGATTTTTAGGTCTTGTATCACTGCTCTAAACTATTGGTGTTTGTCATATAAAATATTATAAGTATCCAAGTTTAAGTCCTGAATAGTATTCCAGTCTCAACACATTATAATTGATGATTTCTCAAGAAATAAAATCTCCTCTAACTTTCTAAAGAAGTTAGGATTATCATCATTATAACAGTACAAAATCACCAGGGTTATTCTGTTGCCATTAATTGTAATATCCAAAATAATAAATCTTCCTTGAATGTCACACCTTTCTCTATGAATTACAAATTCGATCGTATTTGTAAAAAATATTGCAACCCCAGCACTATTACTACAGCAGTGGCTAAATATATATTTGTATCACCATTCAGCTGTAAAATATATTCCATCGTTCTTTGTACTGAGTTTCTTGCAAACATACTATCGATACATTCTTTTATTTTACCCAGTGGAAAATGTCCCTTCGTTTAAAGACTGAACCTTGCAGGCCCCTAACATTCATATATATAATTTTTACGTTATTATCCATGAGAACGGCAGAAATTTTACGTATACATATTATTGTACAGGAATGTATGAAGTAATTATTAACACCTTGAATGTATCATATGCATGGCTTTCCCACCCACACCCACACACATACAAACAGAATACAAACATCTATGCTAAAAACAAACATTCATGGTGTTGCAATACATGCTGTAGATTTGGATGCAGTTAATATTAATACCGTGAACGATAAACATCAAGTGAAACAGCTCCATTTATGATAGCTATTAATCACGTTTGACATATTTCTAATAGGCATAGATTAAGAGTATAAATTACAAAATGAATGAGAGAAGGAAAGGGGTGAAGGGAGGTGAAGAAAGTATGAAGGAAGAGCATACATGAATATAGTGAGTGACTGAATGACTGAGCAAGAATGGAAGAGCTGAAGTATTGAACGTGGATAAGTAGTGTTGAATATGATGAATAAACAAGTATATTTGAATATGGGTGAAAGATGATTTATGAATTAGTGGATTAATTGATTAAGGAGAGATTTTATATATTTGATGAATTAGTAATGAATCTATTAACTAATGACAAAACTGGTGAAAAGAAAGAATTAACTTATAAAAAAAAATAAAACAAACTAGAACAGAAAGGGGAGTATCCAAAAGAAAGCTTGACATACCTACTTGGCCATTTTCAGGATTTTATAGAGTTGTATATGGCATTTATACTCTAATTTTCTCAGCAATATCATCATAAATATCAAATTTTATCCTTTTTGTTGATTTGGTTTTACCATACACAAATCCATTAAAGTACCATGCACTATCAATCTCCGGATACCTGGATAATTTATTGATAAGTTCTGTATTCATCTTCGTCACATCCTCTACCAGTCTAATTCAATTGCTCTGTTTAAGTCTTTCCTCTTTTTGATAATTGGAAGTTTACAATCCAGAATCCAGAATTTGACAATTACTGGTTTTGGCTGTCCCTGTCGGTCTGGGATTATATGCACAGCCACTATGTCCCTGTTGTCCAAATTAATCTTTGTGACTTCTTTCACCACTTTCGGAATTTTCTCTCTCAGAATATCATTCTCCTCCTCCTCCTCCTCCTCCAGCCCTAAAACTTTAACATTCAGCTTCCTTGAAAATTGTACCATTTGGTTTGAGGCTGCACTTGCTTGTTTTGATCTCCTACCATACTCTTTCATGTCAATCTTCATTTTATCATTGTCATTTTTTTGCCTCTTGTAATTTTTCTTGCAATTGGTGGTTTTCG
This sequence comes from Potamilus streckersoni, assembly GCA_016746295.1. Lineage (NCBI taxonomy): Eukaryota > Metazoa > Mollusca > Bivalvia > Unionida > Unionidae > Potamilus > Potamilus streckersoni. The sequence continues at coordinate 1,690,132 of JAEAOA010001087.1, forward strand.
AATTCCAGTGAATCCACGCTATCCATCAACTCTCCTGTCCTCTTTTTTACTACCCTTTCACTTTCTACAGCTATCTTCTTTCTCAGATTTCCTTCATGTTCTCTAACAATTTCCTCTCAATGTTTGAGACAATTTCTGTAAGGTCATCTCTTTCTCACCAAATCAGCAATAGCAAATGTAAAATCCGCTTTGGAAATGCTCCCTTTGAGGCATTGCTTTATTTCAATTGACAGCTAAGTCCAGCTGAATTGTACTCAAATTTGATTCACTCAAACTTGTGCCAGTTGTTTCCATTATGAATCCACTCGGTAATATGGTTTTCATTTATTGCTTGTCTTGGGCTTTCTTTCCACTCATGCATGTAGCTAATCTTGTTTAGACTAATTTTTCTCACTACTAATTTGTGACACTGATTATTACTCACCATGTGCCAAAGAATTCTTAAAAGGAAGGCAAAAGATACACAAGTAATAACACTGAAATAAGTAAATGAGTCAAACAAATTAGGTAGGGAAAGGCTCAAAACTTCACCCACTAAGCTCCCTTCTCTCGTCCATCACATGAATTTAAGTGGAAAAAGCACTTGTTTTTCAAAATTGAGTGTGATCCAGCAATAATGTTATATACCCTGCATTCCTTGAATATTCACATATCATCCCAACAAATATGAACAATTTCACTGTAAAACAAACCACTTGAAACCGCCAAAATCTAGAGAGCAACTTTTACTACCTTCCATCTTTAGCCTCCATTACTCGCCGCGTCAGTTTAAGCATTTTAAAGTCGAGGAACACATTTGAAAAGTAAAGCAGTCCAGTAGAAGTTTTGTACTAGAAAATCATACATGTATATACATATTGTGACTCCTATGGTTTATGTGACTCTTTGATGAAGGTTCTGACATATTGTAACTTCTGTTGGAATGGTCACTTAATATCTTCTGTTGTATCTGAGCTAAGTGGCAAAACCTCTTATTTCATTATGTTATATAATATTTCTTATTACAAATTCTGTAATAATTTATTAACTCTTATACAAATGATAACATTTATCTCTCAACTTAACACATGTGATGATTCAGCTCTTGTTTGCAGCCGTTCGCATTTCTAGCATGTTTTCTTGAAATGGTTATCTATCGTTTTATATTAAAAGACGGGGAAAATGAACATAATATAAAGACATGTTAACACAATTTTTAACATTATGCTCACTAGTACATGCCGCTGCCAAATTTATAATGTTATATAAAGTATTTCATATTTATAGAAAATGAACCAATGTATTTGTTTTTAATACCCTTCACTAGTGTGTATTCTTTACAAATGTCTCCGCTAGTTGTTATTTACTCGTCCTATGTTTTTAGAAAACGGCTATTTCTAGATATATATCAAATTACTTCCGTATACTATATATGTATGACGATCTTTATCGCCGTCGCAAAGCACGGCTGATCAATTATCGATGCTCCTATATCATATGTGACCGTCTATGCTGATATATTCCTCATTTCATTTAATAACCTTATTTATGCTTAACCTGTCTTGCGGTCCTAATGAATCATTCAAAGTTTATCTTCCAAGTACAGTCACTCATCGATTAATAAGCGGGCCACTTTCAGAGTTACAGAGTACTTTTGATAACATGCTTTTGTTTATGCTTACCCAATAAAAACCAAGGAGGCAGCCAAGGTATTAAACGACTATGGCCTGTGACTTGCGAGGATGGATATTTGCTTACTTGTGCATAAAAAGGACATACTGCATGGAATTACACAAAAGGAAAGGACTTAAACTCATTAGCAATTTTTAAAATTGCTCTCTTTTACCAGTCTACACCAGTGTTTTTTTTTTCTAATATATTTTTCTCTGAATCATTATTATTTTCCCAATGGTGTTTTGTATTTAATATCAACTGTTATGTGTTTCATATGCTTAGCCAAAATTATGTGTACAAACAGATTATGTTTCGTCGCCATTATTGAGTTACTATATTTATTATATCCCATGATTCTTTTGTAACCAAAATAGAAGAAACAAAGAGAAAAATAAGAAAAAACAGAAAAGCAAAAACTCATTTTATCACTTGACACATACAGAGGAAAGGTTCGTCTTCTAATCAGCATTTTAATAGCCAAAACCAGGTCTGGCTGATTACTTTGTGTCCGTCGAATATTGTGAATAGTGTTCTCCTATTATATAGCATAAACTACTAATAAGAGAAAATTACTTACAATTAAGTAGCTTTTTCGGTTTGAAATAAGAATAAATATATCATTAAGAAATACATAACAATACAGGACTGACTGAGACAGTTACGGAAAAGAAAGTTAAAGTAGAGCACATATTCGTGGACATATGTTTTCATTGACAAAGAGAACATAAATTCAAATATATTTCAGCATGCTCTTGTAGCTGTTAATCAGTGCTCTGTTAATATAAATATTATATGACTGTATAATCTTGAATAATACATATATCGAACAAAGCTAATCAGGCAATGGCATACAAATATGAGGTCTTAAATGTGCATGGAATGACATCAATCAGATGTGTCATTTCCAATCCATGGGCATCTGTATCATTATGATTGACTTTTCTTCAGGTCTTTTTGTCATCCTCTAACCACGAAGGGCAATTAAAACACTGACCTCAATGCTTTGTTGTTATCTCTCAATGACAATGTGGATAAGGTTAATAAATCCGATGTTCTGAATTGTGTTTAATGACAACTCTGGATTTTATCAATTCCGGATCTAATTCAGAAACCAAACGAACGGCAAAATTGTATATAATATATATTGGATGACTGATTGGTTGTTAACTGCACTCTCGGAGCTTTTATTAAATTCGAAGTAAATGAAAACTAAATGCCTTTCTCAAGGACAGCCAATCGAAGCTGTCATGTAGGAATCTGGCGACCATTGAATTACAGATCTAAGTGCTTATAGATTTATTGTTGTTTTTGTATGTATTGAAATATTTTGAGAGTATTCTATATTCATGTGATATGTATATGAAACAAGATTTTTGATTCTTATTTACGACTTACATAAAGACTATTCTTCTTACAATTTAACGCCAAACTGCAATAAAATTAATTTTATTTCTTCTCTGCTTATTTCTTACTTGGCTAAAGAAGACGTATATCTGAATGAGAGCATATTTTCAACGGGTCACAAACAAAAATTCTCGATACGAATAAACAAAATCGTAAACAAAAAGGATGTTATTCGCTGTATATAAAGCTTGGATCTACTACATTAAAATCCATAGTCACAATGAATTTAGAGCAACGTTGAATATCCATCTTAATATATTTGTTGTTGCATCACTCACAAGTGCAGAAAATTTTGTGTCAGTGTAATCAGATTTTTTGAAAGTATTATGTACTCCTATGTCATGTTTACTGTGGAAATAACTGATATCTCCGTTCTATCTAAATAATCTCTCGTATAACAAATAAAGAGGGTACTGCCTGATGTACAAAGAAAGCGCCAAATGATATAACTATGATTTCGTCTTTACCCAACGCGAGTACAGAGGAGGATATGTGTTGAATTTAAAAATATTTGACGGAATTGATGTCAACTTATCTATGATAATTATATTTGTATTCAATATTTCATTCAGTTTGCTTGACATGGCCTAAGTCACAAAGGATTGGCAATATTGGTGCCGATATGTTAATCTCAATCTAGCATATATACCAGCGCACCAGTTAAGTTGTTAATTTTGTATCAATCAAATGTATAAAAATGAGAGAATTATATTTATATCTATTTATATCCCCAGTTTCACAAGACTACTAAACATCTTCATCGGGTCGAGATTGTTCATTAGCTTAGTGGGATAAATCTGACAATTATGTTTTTAGAGTTCAATATAACATAATAAACAAAATATGAATATAAAGTGTTAGAAATGCTCGTATTACATGAGAGGTGAGGAATTCCTTAAATCTGAGGAAATCCTCAAGTTATTTCTAAGATAAACACAATCCTCTTTGGGATAAACTGAATATATTTTTGTAATTACTGACACATATCTTTAGTGAAAATAGCAAAGTAAAAAATTTTCAAAATTCATTCTCATTTTGAAGGGATTGTTTAAGATAGTGAAACCAAGGCCAGATCTGAACCAGGTGAATCAAAACAAGTCACCAAATTATGTAACCAAACACAAAACATAAACGATACCGCAATAAATTATCGTCATTTATCGTTTTTACTCGCTAAAAAATCGGATCTAAATGCAAACTGTACAGACGCAGTGTGACAAATTGGCGGCGTGTAAAACACACCAACCTCTTTTACTACGGTTCGTTGCTAGGGAATGACCTCCGCGATGTAATTTACCCAGTGTGGATAGATAGAAAGAAGAATGCAGATCACTGAACAAGTATATTGAAGAAATAACACGACGAGACCCCTTTCAATGAACAAATATAAAATTTAATCAGTTCATCAACAGAATTTAAAGTGAAAAGAAATCAATGACTTGGTTACAAAAAGAAGGAAAATGGTACTAACATGTACTCAAATAAAAAGACAATAAAAATTTATTTAAATGTAAATTACTTTCAACGTTAATATACTATCTTCATTGCCAAAGAGATGTGACCTTTGAGTGCAACGATGAGAGACTTCATCACCTATTTTATGCGGACATCAAGATTTCCGTTCGTCCCTGCTCTGCCCATCTTTGTCTAGCTGTTTGGTCTTGGACTATTGTCCGTCGAACTCTGATTTAACAATCGTTTCTGGACTTAGATTTCGGCTCAGAATTTGCTCTGGTCCTGTGATTGGTTCAGGGATTTTTCAAGTGAATTCAGGAAAGCTGTTTCCTTCAATAAATAAAATGTCTCGCAATAGACAATAGGTCACATTCCCAAATATATCTGTATTTTTACATTAATTCGGCTCAGAAAACAAAAGAAATAAATTCTGCCGCAGTAACTTATAGCTCCCTAACGCTTATGTTTACATAGATGGTCAAGGCTTTTACTGACCCTAATTCGGATCACGCTAGGGGTGGTCAATTAAATTCAACTCAGCCGTATTAACCCGAATGATCCCCCTTGACTTCTTACTCTACCAATCTAGCAGTGTTAAGTTACATATGGCTTAAACCATTAGATCTAACTATTCTAAAATAGTTTACTCCATCAATTAATTATTACAAACTAGCATATAGATATACACTTAAGTGATCAATTAAATATTACAAACTAGTATATAGATCTACACTTAATATTAGGTCATACTCATTTTAAACAGAATTAATCCATAAAACTATGAAACATTACCTATCATTCCTTAAGCTTAATGCATTTAAATTCCAAATCACTCCTATGTATTAAAGATTCAATTACATGCAATCTTGTAAACTAATCTAATGAAATTTTAATTACGTTCAATCTTACCAATTCTCCAAATGAATTGATAATTTGAAAATCAAAAAATAAAACGTCGTGACTATCATTTTACTAAAATCCTGCAAATTGAAATCATACATACATATATCATATCGAGAATACATTTGCAAATAGATCAACAAATGAAATAACATATTAAAATCGGGAAACTAAGATTGCGTACCTTTTGCCGTTTTCTTTATTCGTTTCCACGAACCTCACGTGTATTCCGTCTCCTAACTGAAACAACTATCTGGCCAATTACTCTATAACGAAAACGTACTTGCTACGAATTCAAATGTAGAGTTTGTCTACCCGCTGAGACAAAACTCCCGCTTTACTGCCAAATCACGAGATAAGGTTTTACACGCTTCTCCCGGAGTCGACCACTCTTTTTCAAGAAAGATTGAAGACTGGGGAATTTTCCTAAAGTAAAACCTTTAATTTCTTACAGAGTTACGCCCATAAATCCATATTAACCAATCAGAATAGACTGTTTCCTAAACCTGTTCCGTAGAAGTTTTGGACTGACCAGACAATTAAACAACTAATCATGCCGTAATTAACATTCCTTTCAACAATCATCTATGGCCAGCTCCCGCCCTTTACCCGGTCGATTTTTGGAAAGGGTCTTATGTCATTCTCTTGTACCATAGCATAGGACTCGGTCATGTTACGTCGGCTAGAACGAATTCCCTTTTGACGTTCAGAGATGAAATGAAAATAGCCATCTAACTATCTCTAGCACTTTCTACTTTAATTAAGTTGACTTTGACACAATTCCTTTAACCAAAGCTTCTAAGAATTGTCAAAATTCGACACATCACATAGGCCCCCTTTTAAGAGTAAAATCTAGGATTTTGCTCATCGAATTCTGAAGTTACAGTTTAAGTTAATGTTTACATGTCCTGAAGTTACCCCTTCACCTCAGACTCAAGTAATCTGCCCCCACATTTGAGTTTCCACGAATGTAGCGTAGCTGGACTTGATATTGTTGTAGAAACAATGACCACGTCATTAAACGCCCATTAGTCAATTTAGCCTGTGCAAGATACGCTAAAGGTTGATGATCAGTTTCTAGAATAAACTTTCGCCCATACAGATAACGCTGAAATTTATGAATCCCAAAGACAATCGCTAGGCATTCCTTCTCAGTGATTGAATAATTACGCTCAGCGGTATTAAGTTTCCTACTCGCGTATGCCACAGGAAATAAGTCCCGATCATGTTCTTCCAGTAAAACTGCACCAAGACCTCTGTCAGAAGCGTCTGTACGTAACACAAAGTCCTTCGTCACGTCTGGTAGCTTAACAATGGCGTCTGACGTCAGTCTATCTTTCAACGTTTGAAAGGCCCTCTCACAAGCGTCTGTCCAAACAACTTTAGTCGGAGATTTCTTTCTCGTCAAGTCGGTCAACGGGCTAGCAATAGCACTGAAATTGGCAACATATTTCCGATAATAACCTGCAAGACCAAGAAATGAACGAACTTCCGTCTTTGTGGTTGGACGTGCGGCATTCCGAAGCTGCTCAACCTTTGTGCTGTCTGGGGTTAATGTATCTTCATTAAGGGTATGGCCTAGATACGTAAATTTACGAACTCCGATATGGCATTTGGAGGGTCGGGCGGTGAGCCCTGACTGTTTGAGTCCTTCCAAAACCTTTTTCAACAGAATTACGTGTTCCTCCCAAGTAGCAGTCGCTAACAACAAATCATCCATAAAATTAGAGACTCCTCTCCCTCTTAGAGGTTCTAAAAGTTTCCTTGTCATTCGGGTGAAGACACTGGGTGCGTTCTGGACCCCGAACGTCATAACTACCCATTGGTATGTTCCATCTGGTGTTGCGAAAGCAAGTTTCGGGCGGTCTTCTTTACGTACAGGAATTTGCCAATAACCTTTCGATAGGTCTATTTTCGAGAAGTATTTTGCCTTCGTCACTCCGGCAAATATATTTTCAGGATCTGGTGACATTTCTACTTGAAATTCTCTGATCCTGTTCAAATTCTTGTAATCAATACAAAACCGATGATCGCCATCCTTCTTCTGCACTAAAACAACCGGCGAACTATACGCAGAGTCAGCTGGTTCAATGAACCTTAATTCAAACATAGTTCGAATTTCTTTCCTCACGGTTTCTAACTTCGCATGTGGAAGTGGGTAGGGTTTCAGTTTTACTGGTGTTTCATCTAACAGCTTCAGACTGAACTCCTCCAAATCCGTCATACCTGGTTTCTCCGTCAGAATGTCTTCGTCATCGTGAAGTATCTCCTCCACCTCGCCACGTTGGTCCGACGTTAACATTACGTCAAGGACGACGTCTACGTAACTTTCATTTCCCGTCAACGGACAACTAGGAAGTACTTCCGCAACTCCTCCATTTTCGTCGGGATCTCCCGTCACAACTGTAGCAACCACGAACTCAGTAGGTGACTCTCTCGGTAGCGTTTAAGTAGGTTAACGTGGTACAGTTTCTCTTTATCGCCCACCCTGATGCGATAATTCTGTCCACCCTTCTTCTCCGTTACAACGAACGGTACTCTCCAAGACACTTGGAGTTTGTTATGTTCTAATGGCAACAACAACAACACCTTGTCGCCTACCTCAAACTTACGTTCTTTCGCCTTCTTGTTGTAGTACTTGGCCTGACGTCCCCTTGGATCACAGATTTTTCTTGGCCAAGTTACAAACTTCCTCCAGTTTATTACGGAGGTCAACAACGTACTGATATGTTGTTCTTACCTCTTCGGATGCTTTCTCATCCGTCCACAACTGCTTCAATACAGCCATTGGTCCTCTCACTGCCTTCCCATAAACTAGCTCGAACGGCGAAAATCCAACACTAGCTTGGGGTACTTCGCGGTACGCAAAAAGTATCGCGTGAAGGTATCGATCCCAATCCCTAGGTCGATTCTCGCATAACTTTTTTAGAGCTTGTTTCAATGTCCCATTGAACCGCTCCACAAGACCGTTACACTGTGGGTGATAAGGGGTAGTAGTCAGGTGCCTGATAGAAAGTAACCGGTATACTTCCTCCATCACCTGGCTAACTAACTGCGTCCCTTGGTCAGTTAGTATTTCGTCTGGTACACCAATTCTAGACCAGACCCTTAACAACGCTTCAGCTACCGTAACTGAATCGATGTTCCTTAAAGCAACGGCCTCCTGGTATCGGGTAGCATAATCGACAATCGTTAGCACATAACGATTGCCACTTTCCGCTGCGGGCTTTATCGGATCTATCAAATCCATAGCCACCCGTGAGAAAGGTTCATCAATCAGAGGGGTAGTTCCTAACAGCACTGGGCGATGTGAAGTCTTAGGTGACACTCGCTAACACTTGTCACACGACAGACAAAACCTCCTTTCATCACCATACACACCTGGCCAATAGAACTTCCTAACTAACCTATCTCGCGTCTTAGCCACACCCATGTGACTACCAAGTAAACCTGCATGTGCAAGCATAAGTACTTCATCCCACTTAGACCGTGGTACAATTACCTGCTCATACCTCTCGGCCCCTTTTCGAGCGTATCGGTACAAGATACCTCGCTTCAGTGCGAACTCCACCTCACCGTCGGGTAAGTTCCGCACTGACTTGTTCTTTGCATACCCACGTATCTTATTAAGGGTAGAATCTTCCTCTAGAAGTCTCCTTAATTCGCCAGGTAGCAAATTATCTATGGGCGAAATCGAGGGTTTCAGTGGTTTCAGCCCTGACCTTCGTCTCATAGCCCTAGTCTCTACAGACCCCACTTGTACAGGTGTACACGTCATAGGATTAGGTTGTGGCAATACATACCTACATCCTAAAATAAAAACATACGACAAACCTGACAAGCACGCTGCTTGAATTCATCCTTTCACATAGGGCGAATCAAGATTGATATAAACAACTGGAATGGAATATCTACTCTTATTTGCAAATTGTACCTCTACTGTATCCCCTGTATAATCAGGGGATTATAAAGCTGGATAACTACAGCCGGTGTCGTACAACACAGTCACCTCTATGCCATTTACCGTAGCAGTTGATGTATTGGACCACTCCAATAGATTACTCTGTTTACTAGTATCTGGGGTCACTACATTTACAGTGGGACGGTATCTTCTACAGTTTTTAAGAATATGGCCGGGTTTGTTGCAGCCATAACACACAGCTTCCTCTTTCTTACCAGAGGTTATCTTGTCCATCCCTTGGGTCTTTGCTGAGCCCCGCTACTGATCACGGCTGGGATTGTCAGCCTTTGGCTTCCCACCATTTTGACCATTCCACCTAATAGGTGTTAAAACATTACCTCTCCTAAACTCTGGGACGCTGATTCGATCCCTGCCACTCCATGTGGTTGGACGAGAGTGTGCAGCTTTATATCGCTCGGCAATTACACTAATATCTTCTAAGGTCGCGAAATCACGCTCCGCAAAAAATACTATAAGATCTTTACGGTATGTGCTGAGGACATGTTCCTTTAGAATTTCTTCCCATATGCCTTCGTATGTAAGTTCGGCTCCGGACATTTTTATCCACTAATCGAAAAGTACGCGTACACGATTATGAAATTGCGCGTGAGTCTCTGTGGCGTTTTTTATATGATTCTGTGAATAGGTTATGGAAACTTTAATCTGTCAGCTCATAGTGCCGTAGTAACGCTTTCTTGAGAGCTTCGTAATCATCTATTTCAGCGGGTGCCAAATTATGATAAACCTCTTTGGCAGCGCCTTGCAAAAATGCCGAAAAATTAATAGCCCACTGTTTTTTGGGTATTTGATGTATTAGAGATAACTTTTCAAACTGGGTTATAAAGTTATCAATAATTTCATCCTTTTCGTTAAACATAGGGATGGTTATCTGGACGGTACGTCTATCCTCTGTTCTTCTGCTCGAGGGTCCTAACTGTACGTTCAGTTCTTCGCCCCTCCTGGACTCTGCTTCGATCCTTAGTCTTTCCATTGCTAATGTATGTTCTGTCTCTTGACTCCTTTCCTCGGCCTTCACTTTCTCACTTTCGCCTTGCAGTCTAGCTAACTTAAGTTCTTTTTCTCTTTCCTTCTCTCTTTCGGCTGCTTGCTGTTCTTTGTACTCTTTGAGACTACGCTCTACAAATTCAGCTGTGTCCCTTCATAACCTAATTCTTCGAATCCAAGAACATTGAATTCTCGCGCAAGTTGCCGTAATGTTGCCCTTCTTGTCTATCTGTCTTGTTGCTAACTCACTTACCTAGATTAGCTATCCCTAACCTGTTTTCTGCCTCCAAGAAAACAACTTCCCTACGAATATCAACGAATATTCTAACTCAGTAAAGTCTTACCTACAGACTGACTTAAAAAGCACACAAGTAATTTAAACGGCTTTCGGGCAGTACCAAACTATAAATTCTCCCTAAATTCGTATTGTCTGCAACACATGTACAAATTACCCTGGGAATACTTCCTTAATGATCTCTTCTCGCAAGAGTACTAAGGCGAAATATCTATGGGTTTCTTAAATACGGACAACCAACCACGCTTCAGCAATTTTAGGTACGGTATCTTAATTTCTTACAATGTAATGTAGAAGAAATTGTGAAGAAATTCACAAATCATGCATACTTTTAAACAGATAAGAATAGGTGTTGACTCAATTCACACTCGTGGTTTCTTATTTTTAAAAAATATACGAATATATCACTGATATGGTGTTGTATTTCTTTCAATATATGTTCAGATCTGCTTTTCTCCACTGCTCAAATATCCCGGAACGAGGCTCCCACTTATGTGACAAATTGGCGGCGTGCAAAACACACCAACCTCTTTCACTACGGTTCGTTGCTAGAGAATGACCTCCGCGGTGTAATTTACCCAGTGTGGATAGATAGAAAGAAGAATGCAGATCACGGAACAAGTATAATGAAGAAATAACACGACGAGCCCGCTTTCAATGAACAAATATAAAATTTAATCAGTTCATCAACAGAATTTATAATGAAAAGAAATAAATGACTTGGTTACAAAAAGAAGGAAAATGGTACTAACATGTACTCAAATAAAAAGACAATACAAATTTCTTTAAATGTAAAATTATTTTCAACTTTAATATACTATCTTCATTGCCAATGAGATGTGCTCTTTGAGTGCAACGATGAGAGACTTCATCACCTATTTTATGCGGACATCAAAACTTCCGTTCGTCCCTGCTCTGCCGATCTTTGTCTAGCTGTTTGGTTTTGGACTCTTGTCCGTCGAACTCTGATTTAACAATCGTCTCTGGACTTCGGCTCAGAATATGCTCTGGTCCTGTGATTGGTTCAGGGATTTCTCAGGAAAGCTGTTTCCTTCAATAAATAAAATGTCTCGCAATAGAGAATAGGTAACACTCCCAAAAATATTTGTATTTTTACATTAATTCGGCTCAGAAAACAAAAGGCATAAATTCTACGCAGTAACTCATTGCTCCCTAACTCTTATGTTTACATAGATGGTCAAGGCTTGTCCCGACCTTAATTCAGATCACGCTAGGGGTGGTCAATTAAATTCAACTAAATTCAACTCAGCCGTATGAGCCCTTATATAACCTCCCCTAGACTTCTTACTCTACCAATCTAGCAGTGTTAAGTTACATATGGCTTAGACCCTCAGATCTAACTATTCTAAAATAGTTTACTCGTCCAATTAAATATTACAAACTAGTATATAGATCTACACTTAATATTAAGTCATACTCATTTTAAACAGAATTAATCCATAAAACTATGAAACATTACCCATCATTCCTTAAGCTTAATTCATTTAAATTCTTAATCACTCCTATGTACTAAACATTCAATTACATGCAATCTTGTCAACTAATTTAATAAAATTTTAATTACGTTCAATCTTACCAATTCTCCAAATGAATTGATAATTAGAAAATCAAAGAATAAAACGTCGTGACTAGTATCTCACTAAAATCCTGCAAAGTAAAATCATACATACATACATCATATCGAGAATACATTTGCAAATAGATCAACAAATGAAATAACATATTAAAATCGGGAAACTAAGATTGCGTACCTTTTGCCGTTTTCTTTATTCGTTTCCACGAACCTCACGTGTATTCCGTCTCCTAACTGAAACAACTATCTGGCCAATTACTCTATAACGAAAACGTACTTGCTACGAATTCAAATGTAGAGTTTGTCTACCCGCTGAGACAAAACTCCCGCTTTACTGCCAAATCACGAGATAAGGTCTTACACGCTTCTCCCGGAGTCGACCACTCTTTTTCAAGAAAGACTGAAGACTGGGGAATTTTCCTAAAGTAAAACCTTTAATTTCTTACAGAGTTACGCCCATAAATCCATATTAACCAATCGGAATAGACTGTTTCCTAAACCTGTTCCGTAGAAGTTTTGGACTGACCAGACAATTAAACAACTAATCATGCCGTAATTAACATTCCTTTCAACAATCATCTATGGCCAGCTCCCGCCCTTTACCCGGTCGATTTTGGGAAAGGGTCTTATGTCATTCTCTTGTACCATAGCATAGAACTCGGTCATGTTACGTCGGCTAGAACGAATTCCCTTTTGACGTTCAGAGATGAAATGAAAATAGCCATCTAACTATCTCTAGCACTTTCTACTTTAATTAAGTTGACTTTGACACAATTCCTTTAACCAAAGCTTCTAAGAATTGTCAAAATTCGACACATCACATAGGCCCCCTTTTAAGAGTAAAATCTAGGATTTTGCTCATCGAATTCTGAAGTTACAGTTTAAGTTAATGTTTACATGTCCTGAAGTTACCCCTTCACCTCAGACTCAAGTAATCTGCCCCCACATTTGAGTTTCCACGAATGTAGCGTAGCTGGACTTGATATTGTTGTAGAAACAATGACCACGTCATTAAACGCCCATTAGTCAATTTAGCCTGTGCAAGATACGCTAAAAGTTGATGATCAGTTTCTAGAATAAACTTTCGCCCATACAGATAACGCTGAAATTTATGAATCCCAAAGACAATCGCTAGGCATTCCTTCTCAGTGACTGAATAATTACGCTCAGCGGTATTAAGTTCCCTACTCGCGTATGCCACAGGAAATAAGTCCCGATCATGTTCTTGCAGTAAAACTGCACCAAGACCTCTGTCAGAAGCGTCTGTACGTAACACAAAGTCCTTCGTCACGTCTGGTAGCTTAACAATGGCGTCTGACGTCAGTCTATCTTTCAACGTTTGAAAGGCCCTCTCACAGCGTCTGTCCAAACAACTTTAGTCGGAGATTTCTTTCTCGTCAAGTCGGTCAACGGGCTAGCAATAGCACTGAAATTGGCAACATATTTCCGATAATAACCTGCAAGACCAAGAAATGAACGAACTTCCGTCTTTGTGGTTGGACGTGCGGCATTCCGAAGCTGCTCAACCTTTGTGCTGTCTGGGGTTAATGTATCTTCACTAAGGGTATGGCCTAGATACGTAAATTTACGAACTCCGATATGGCATTTGGAGGGTCGGGCGGTGAGGCCTGACTGTTTGAGTCCTTCCAAAACCTTTTTCAACAGAATTACGTGTTCCTCCCAAGTAGCAGTCTCTAACAACAAATCATCCATAAAATTAGAGACTCCGCTCCCTCTTAGAGGTTCTAAAAGTTTCCTCATCATTCGGGTGAAGACACTGGGTGCGTTCTGGACCCCGAACGTCATAACTACCCATTGGTATGTTCCATCTGGTGTTGCGAAAGCAAGTTTCGGACGGTGTTCTTTGCGTACAGGAATTTGCCAATAACCTTTCGATAGGTCTATTTTCGAGAAGTATTTTGCCTTCGTCACTCCGGCAAATATATTTTCAGGATCTGGTAACATTTCTACTTGAAATTCTCTGATCCTGTTCAAATTCCTGTAATCAATACAAAACCGATGATCGCCATCCTTCTTCTGCACTAAAACAACCGGCGAACTATACGCAGAGTCAGCTGGTTTAATGACCCTTAATTCAAACATAGTTCGAATTTCTTTCCTCACGGTTTCTAACTTCGCATGTGGAAGTGGGTAGGGTTTCAGTTTTACTGGTGTTTCATCTAACAGCTTCAGACTGAACTCCTCCAAATCCATCATACCTGGTTTCTCCGTCAGAATGTCTTCGTCATCGTGAAGTATCTCCTCCACCTCGCCACGTTGGTCCGACGTTAACATTACGTCAAGGACGACGTCTACGTAACTTTCATTTCCCGTCAACGGACAACTAGGAAGAACTTCCGCAACTCCTCCATTGTCGTCGGAATCTCCCGTCACAACTGTAGCAACCACGAACTCAGTAGGTGACTCTCTCGGTAGCGTTTAAGTAGGTTAACGTGGTACAGTTTCTCTTTATTGCCCACCCTGATGCGATAATTCTGTCCACCCTTCTTCTCCGTTACAACGAACGGTCCTCTCCAAGACTCTTGGAGTTTGTTATGTTCTAATGGCAACAACAAAAACACCTTGTCGCCTACCTCAAACTTACGTTCTTTCGCCTTCTTGTTGTAGTACTTGGCCTGACGTCCCCTTGGATCACAGATTTTTCTTGGCCAAGTTACAAACTTCCTCCAGTTTATTACGGAGGTCAACAACGTACTGATATGTTGTTCTTACCTCTTCGGATGCTTTCTCATCCGTCCACAACTGCTTCAATACAGCCATTGGTCCTCTCACTGCCTTCCCATAAACTAGCTCGAACGGCGAAAATCCAACACTAGCTTGGGGTACTTCGCGGTACGCAAAAAGTATCGCGGGAAGGTATCGATCCCAATCCCTAGATCGATTCTCGCATAACGTTTTTAGAGCTTGTTTCAATGTCCCATTAAACCGCTCCACAAGACCGTTACACTGTGGGTGATAAGGGGTAGTAGTCAGGTGCCTGATAGAAAGTAACCGGTATACTTCCTCCATCATCTGGCTAACTAACTGCGTCCCTTGGTCAGTTAGTATTTCGTCTGGTATACCAATTCTAGACCAGACCCTTAACAACGCTTCAGCTACCGTAACTGAATCGATGTTCCTTAAAGCAACGGCCTCCTGGTATCGGGTAGCATAATCGACAATCGTTAGCACATAACGATTGCCACTTTCCGCTGCGGGCTTTATCGGATCTATCAAATCCATAGCCACCCGTGAGAAAGGTTCATCAATCAGAGGGGTAGTTCCTAACAGCACTGGGCGATGTGAAGTCTTAGGTGACACTCGCTAACACTTGTCACACGACAGACAAAACCTCCTTTCATCACCATACACACCTGGCCAATAGAACTCCCTAACTAACCTATCTCGCGTCTTAGCCACAACCATGTGACTACCAAGTAAACCTTCATGTGCAAGCCTAAGTACTTCATCCCGCTTAGACATTGGTACCATTACCTGCTCATACCTCTCGGCCCCTTTTCGAGCGTATCGGTACAAGATACCTCGCTTCAGTGCGAACTCCACCTCACCGTCGGGTAAGTCCGCACTGACTTGTCCTTTGAATACCCGCGTATCTTATTAGGGGTAGAATCTTTCTCTTGAAGTCTCCTTAATTCGCCAGGTAGCAAATTACCTATGGGCAAAATCGAGGATTTCAGTGGTTTCAGCCCTGACCTTCGTCTCATAGCCCTAGTCTCTACAAACCCCACGTGTACAGGTGTACACGTCATAGGATTAGGTTGTGGTAATGCATACTTACATCCTAAAATAAACTCATACGACAACCCTGACAAGCACGCTGCTTGAATTCGTCCCTTCACATAAGACGAATCAAGATTGTTATAAACAACTGGAAGGGAATCTCTACTCTTATTTGCAAATTGTACGTGTACTGTCTCCCCTGTATAATCAGCAGGTTTAATAAACCTGCTGTCCACCAAAGCTGGATAACTACAGCCGGTGTCGTACAACACAGTAACCTCTACGCCATTTACCGTAGCTGTTGCTGGTTTGGACTCACAGATCTAACTATTCTAAAATAGTTTACTCGACCAATTAAATATTACAAACTAGCATATAGATAAACACTTAAGTGATCAATTAAATATTACAAACTAGTATATAGATCTATACTTAATATTATGTCATACTCATTTTAAACAGAATTAATCCATAAAACTATGAAACATTACCCATCATTCCTTAAGCTTAATTCATTTAAATTCCTAATCACTCCTATGTATTAAAGATTCAATTACATGCAATCTTGTCAACTAATCTAATAATTTTAATTACGTTCAATCTTGCCAATTCTCCAAATGAATTGATAATTAGAAAATCAAAGAATAAAACGTCGTGACTACTATTTCCCTAAAATCCTGCAAAGTGAAATCATACATACATACATTATTTCGAGAATACATTTGCAAATAGATCAACAAACGAAATAACATATTAAAATCGGGAAACTAAGATTGCGTACCTTTTGCCGTTTTCTTTATTCGTTTCCACGAACCTCACCTATAGTCCGTCTCCTAACTGAAACAACTATCTGGCCCCTTTCTCTATAACGAATACGTACTTGCTACGAATTCAAATGTAGAGTTTGTCTACCCGCTGAGACAAAACTCCCGCTTTACTGCCAAATCACGAGATAAGGTCTTACACGTTTCTCCCGGAGTCGACCACTCTTTTTCAAGAAAGATTGAAGACTGGGGAGTTTTCTTAAAGTAAAACCTTTAATTTCTTACAGAGTTACGCCCATAAATCCATATTAACCAATCAGAATAGACTGTTTCCTAAACCTGTTCCGTAGAATTTTGGGATTGACCAGACAACTAAACAACTAATCATGCCGTTATTAACATTCCTTTCAACAATCATCTATGGCCAGCTCCCGCCCTTTACCCGGTCGATTTTGGGAAAGGGTCTTATGTCATTCTCTTGTACCATAGCATAGGACTCGGTCATGTTACATCGGCTAGAACGAATTCCCTTTTGACGTTCAGAGATGAAATCAAAATAATCATCTATCTCTAGCTCTTTCTACTTTAATTAAGTTGACATTGATACAATTCCTTTAACCAAAGCTTCTAAGATTTTTCAAAATTCGACACATCATACGCTGAACTGTTGTTGCAAACTCTGGCGGGTCTGGTGGGTGTATGCAGTTAGTTTTGGACTAAACCCACTTATCTCGAACTCAGTTGTTTCGACAAACCGCATATATCGATCCTTCTTGTCCGTTCCCGAAAAAATCTTTTATTATGCTAGTTTTGCCTGCTTATCTCGACCTCTATTAAGTCGATAACCCGGTTATGTCAGGCACAAGTTTCGGTCCGAAGTGACATGTTGACCAGCTTAATTTGATGAAATGCATCCTTTTAACGTCAATCTCGCAGAAATTATACCAGAAATGCTCAGCAAAAGCGATCGATTTTCACCCATAATTTTGGTAATTTATGGCGGTAGTCACATGCTTATTTAGCATACTTTCTATTTATTGTTCCTAAGAGTAGCTTAACCAATTAGTTTATTAAGAATATATCATATTTACTAAATAAAATATTCAAGGGTTTACAAAGACAAGAGTGTGCACAAATTACAATGTAACGTTTTTTTGCGAAAACGCAGAATTGTAGACGACAGCTACATGACAGCTATATATTTCCCTTTTGTTAGTTATGGTGCATTTCAGATTTTAATTATGTTCCGAAATAAATGCATAAAAGAAACAACGATCGAGGAAATACAAGTTATTAAATTAATAATCAATGTGCAGGCGGAACCTTGCTGATCGTCTAAATATTCAAAGGTCATGAAATTGTTTCAAATGCAGGTAATAGCATGACGATTTATTTTATAGCACTTTATGACAAAGTAGCCAAACATGTCAGCAAACGTGTCACAATATCTAGGAATTATAAACATCATCATCTGCACAGCATTATGTTTCATAGTATGCTCGGCACCGGTGACACTTGCAACAATTTCATTTTTTTAATGCATTGAGCCATTTCATGAAACAGCATATACATGTACTTGTCAACAGAAAATAAACAGAAGAAAAGATTACTAGGCAGAATATCACCGTATATATGTATATATATATATATATATATATATACATATATATATATATATATATATATATATATATATATATATATATATATATATATATATATATATATATATATATATATAGATGCAATAAACTGACGACAAACAGTACGAAACTAGTAACTAACTAGCCTAAGCGCTTTCGACTCTTAATGAGTCTTTTTCAAAGGCAAATACAAAACATAGTTACGACAAACAAATAAACACAAAAACGTTGTTTGTAAACCTCTACATTTCTATCTTCACATGTGCTAAAACTATAAATACAACCAGCTTGTATAGACTAGTTGCGGAAACTGAAAACGTTGTATAATTCCCTAAAAGTCTACAAGCCAAAGCGACATCTATTTTTACTTTGTGTACATATGTAACGCAGATTATATCCCGGATATTTGATTCTATACCGGTTATTCTTATAGTAAAAATTGAAGGATAATAAGAAGATTTAGAAAATGTTAAATTCTACTAGTGCATAGTTTTTATTTTCTAGTCTTCTTGGTTTAGACCGCTTGGTTTCAATGTTCTAAGGCGGCGTATCCAGTATGATTCCTTTTCCTTCCTGGTTTCGGAACTCCAGCTGTGGTTGTTAGCAATAGCGATAAGTATTATATCACTGAAAGTGTGGCCAGGGGAGGAGAAGTGTTCTGCGACCGGGCTTCTGTACAGCTTTTTTGTCATCCAATCAGATCTATGAAGGTTTATCCTTATAGGTAGCTTTTCAGTTTCTCCCACGTACTGAAGGCCACAGATCTTACATGTGATGAGATAAATCACATTCTCTGTTTTGCACGTTTTGTTTGGACCATGTATGTTTAGTTTTTCTTTAGTCACTGTGCTAGTGAATGTCTTGGTCTCTATCATATGTTGACAGGTTTTGCATCTTTTATCGCCACAGGGTCCAGATTGACTAGGTTGGTTTTGACTAGCGATTGTTGTTAGCTTGGCCCCGACTAGGATGTCCTTTAGGTTTTTTGGTCTCCGGTAAGCTACTACAGGTTTGTTCGGAAGTATTAGGTTTAGTATGTCTGACGATTGCACGGTTGGCCAGTGGTTTGCGATGATTTTACCTACTTTGGGATTGTCTGGGTGATAGGTCAGAATAAATGGTATCCTATCAACCTTTTCTTTCTGTCCATATCTGAGTAGGTCATCACGGTTTGTTTGTTTGGCCCTTTGGATTGCCTCCGCAATCAGGTCTTTGTCGTAGCCTCGGTAAATTAAATGTTTAGCCAGCTCTTCAGACCTTTCTAGGAATCTTTCATCGTCGGAGCAAATTCTGCGTATCCTCAGTGCCTGGCTATATGGAATGTTCTTAATGCAGTGTTTTGGATGACAGCTGGTTGGGAGGAGATATTGGTGTTTGTCGGTTGGTTTCGAGTAGATGTGTGTGTGTGTAATTTGTTTTCCACCAGTCTGGTTGTTGTGTCCAGGAAAACATGGTTTGAGTTGGAAATTTCTGCCGTGAATTTTATTGAAGGATGGAAGTTGTTTGCCTTTGATGTGAAGTCATCCAGACTTTCTCTTCCATACTGCGACTTCATTTCTATATCATCGATAAAGCGTACCCACTGGTATGGTGTACGCTCAACCGATGCTAAGAGCTTTCCCTCAAGTTTTCCCATGAAAATGTTAGCATACGAAGGGGACATTTTAGTACCCATTGCAGTTCCATTGATTTGTAGGTAGTTTTCTTCATTAAATTCAAAGTTGTTGAGTTTTAGGACAAGCTCCAGGAGTTGGATTAAGAAGTGTGTGGGTGGATTGTTTACAGTTCTTGTTTCCCATGCTTCGTTACATGCCTGTAACCCTTCGTTGTGCGGTATGTTGGTGTACAAAAATGTGACGTCTAAGGAAGCAAGTAATGTATCTGGCAGTAATGGTTCACTAGCTTTGCTTTTTATGAGATAATCTGTCCTGTCTTGAAGATATGATGGTAATTTGTGGACATGTGGTCTCATAAAATGATCTAAATATTCTGATATCCTTTCTGTGGGGTGCCCGTTACCTGAGATTATAGGTCTGCCAGGGTTTCCTTGTTTGTGGATTTTGGGTAGAAGATAAAATCTACCTGCTCTTGGGTTTTCTGGGCTTAAGTAGTTTTTGGTTTGCTGGTCTATGTGTCCGCTTTGGTACGCCTCGTCAATAACATTAGTGATGATTTTTGCATATTCCAGCGTTGGATCATGGTCCAGTGTTTAGTAGAACCTAGCGTCACTTAGTTGTCTACTTGCTTCACTAATGTAGTCTTCCCTATTCATAACGACAACAGCGGAACCCTTATCTGCAGGCTTAATTATTATGTCTGTTCTGCTTTTCAGTGAGTGCAGGGCATCTGTTTCTTCTTTTGTCAAATTAGAATATTTGTTAGTATGGTTGATATGTCTGGAAGTATCGTTTTCAACCGAGTTGATAAAGGCTTCCAGATTCGGAATTGAACTTTTTGGTGGGGTCCAGTTACTTTTCTTTCTAAATGTGGGTTGGTCGCAGCTTATATTTTCCTTTGATTTGTTTGGTGGTTGCAAGGCAAAATGGGCTTTGAGTCTTAGTCGGCGGATGAATTCTTCGGTGTCATTCTTAAGCTTCCCTCTGTCGTATGTTTTAGGACGGGGACAGAAACTCAAACCTTTCGATGAAAGTTTTATTTCTGCATCAGTAAGTTCTAAATTGGAGATGTTGACTACTGTGTTAGTAACAGTTGCATTAGTGTTTGTTACAGAGTGCTTGCGATTCTTCCTTTTGCGGCGATTTTTCTTCTTACGGTTGTTTTTGGAAGAAATTTCGTCAGAATACAAATCATATGGCGAATAACAACCCCTTCAAGCGTACTGGATCCACCAAGGGATCACGTGTGTCAGGGATTAATTAAAATAGATGCAATAAACTGACGACGAACAGTACGAAACTAGTAACTAACTAGCCTAAGCGCTTTCGACTTTTATTGAGTCTTTTTCAAAGGCAAATACAAAACATATATACGATAAACAAATAAACACAAAAACGTTGTGTTTGTAAACCTCTACATGGCTGTCTTCACATGTGCTAAAACTATTGATACAACCAGCTTGTATAGACTAGATGCAGAAACTGAAAACGTTGGAATCATGCTGGATACGCCGCCTTAGAACATTGAAACCAAACGGTCTAAACCAAGAAGACAAGAAAATGAAAACTATGCACTAGTAAAATTTAACATTTTCTAAATCTTATTATCCTTTAATTTTTACTATAAGAATAACCGGTATAGAATCAAATATCCGGGATATAATCTGCGTTACTTATGTACAAATAGTAAAAATAGATGTAGCTTTGGCTTGTAGACTTTTAGGGAATTATACAACGTTTTCAGTTTCTGCATCTAGTCTATTATTATTAACAAAAATGTTACATTCAAAAAATTATATATATATATATATATATATATATATATATATATATATATATATATATATATATATATATATATATATATATATATATAATGTCATACTCAATCAGACATGTTGGATTTGATTTTGACAATAGATTTTGCAAAAGATTTAATTCGATCAAAGCAGCGTCAGCATATACTGGTATAAAATCTAATATATTAAGTGATTGCATTTAAAAAGTGGGTTATCATATATCGCCTAGATATGGGTCAGTATGGTTATTAGCGACTGAAAATGATATGAGAAAAGCGGGATGGGCAGATGATATGATGAAATTGATCGATAACAGTCGCTTTATTATTTAATAAGGATATTTCTAAAGCCACAGAAAATGAAACGTCGACTTTTTATTAAAATCTTTTTTCAGATTTTCAGATTTGCTAACTCTCACTGGCATAATATATGTCAACATACGGAATTTGCGTATTAAATCGTCCATATCATATTTTATACCACGCAGGTAAGATCGAATTTGATCAAGTAATTGTTTTTTAAGTAATACTTGCTGCTTTGCAAGCATTTTTTTTCAGTCGCGAGTCGAGATTCAACTTTTTACACGCTGCTGCAAGAGAAACACCCAAACCAGATATTATTAACAAAAACGGATTTAATGATGCGCTTTTTGAAATTATACGAGATCCGGTCATTAGCAATGGCAGATATGACATCACTCGAAGTAATTTTGTATAATATCTGTAAAACAAAATTGACACAGCAAAGAATTTTATGATGGTATCTGTAATATTGCATTAGAGCGGCAACATCTTGTTTGGGATTTTTTCTGAAATATGATTAAAATCGACTATATTGTTTCATTATATGATATATGTTTACATATTTTACATTGTTATTTAAGTGACTAATTGAGGAGTTTCAACTACAAATACACCACCGATAAGGAGCTGCTTCTAATCTTTTCTCGTCAGGTACCAACATAAACGTTTCATCGGCATCTTTGTTTAATATTATAGATACTATTACGGAAAATCTATCAGTTGAATAACGCCATGGAAATTTGGTAAATATATTGAATTTTGCACCACTAAAACAGATAATCTATATACACCAGTGAACTCTGCGGTGTGTTTAAGAGTGTAATTTTCCGGCGTCCATAAATTTCGCCCTGATGCTACCGTATAACCACGTTAAGAATCTGCTTATGAGAAATTTTAATGAGATTAGTTTTTTGAACAATGTCAGAAATGCCACTACTGATATCGTTGAGTTTTGCGTTATCAGCGAGATTAATAATAACATTGGTTGAAGTTCCAAATAATTCGTTAATATTTCTGTTTAAATTTATACGAAAATTCAGAAACGTTTGCATGTTGTTAATATAATTGGTTCTAACTGCGGAAATTCCATCATTAATCGTCGTTAACGACGTCGTTATTGGAATTTCCTTATCGTCGACGTATTTTTTTGTTACAACATCAAAATCTGCTTCTAGTGCTCTAAGATTACTAATACCATTATTATTCATATTAAGAAATGCAAGCATAATACCACCTTGATCGTCGACGCTGCATCATTATCTGTGACTGAATTCCAAGATATGTAAAAATAATCATGACATTGTTATGTCCCCATTAAATACATCGCCAGCTTTCTTAACATAATTGTTAACAGACTTGCCCTAATCTTGTATTTTACCTTGGTCAGAAACAGTAACGATATTATTACCATCCGCAGTGGGAATTCGTACAAATACATCTGACAGTTGTATATTACTCGTCTTTAATCGTTCTTCTTTATCTTGAAAAATAACAACTTCATTTTGATCAACACTGTAATATTTTAAAAATTAGTAGTTTCATTTTTGAGCTGATCGAGAGTTGAGTAATTAGATAAGTCACCTTGCTGAGCAGACGATGAATCTCCTACTAATGTTCCAAATTTTGAATAAAAACTCATTATTTATTTACTATTTGACAAACTTGTATACTCAACAATTGTATAATGGCAAAATCGTTGATATTAAGCTTTGATACAGAGCGGTTGGTAAAACATAAACAAAACAATGAGATTATCTTATTTTTAATACACCTGGATCTGGCAAAACAAATTTGCTTCTTATGAATTTACTTCTCAGAGATAATTTTAACTACGATCGCGTTTATATTTACACATTTAACCTGCAACAGGATAAGTACGGCTACTTAACAATTATAATGATAAACTTCGTGAAAATCTTGAATCTGGCGAAGATTTCTTTATTATCAAACAACCAGAAGAACTTGTTCCAGTTAATCAATCCATTCGACAGGACACAAAATAATTGTTTTTGATGATAATCCACTAAACAACGAGGAAATGAATATAATTAGATTGTATTTTTCACTGTCGCGAAATAATAAATGTAATTATATTTATCTCTCTCAAGGATATTATAATGTCAACAGATTTTTTAGGCGAAATACTGGGATTTTAATATTATTTCCAAGACTTGACAATATTGCCGTTAGAAATATCACGAACGAACAATGCAGCGACGTTACAAAAGATAAATCTATTGAGCTATATCGTGAAGCAACGGCAAATAGATATGATTTATTTTTATTCGATAAGTTAACGAATGATAAGAAAAAAATATTTCGATATTGTATTGAAAACTATCTGCAATAATATTTTTTAGATAATAGTATATAATTAATGAAAAAAAAAACAAAGTAAAGAAAACATATCGAAGATCTTAACAAAAAACCTTGCGCAGTCTCGCAAAATTTAAACAGCTAGTACAGCAAGCACGAAGCGGTTAAGTTGCAGCAGCAGAAACAGCAGCTACAATTCTCAAACAAGTTACTGATGCTTTACTTGGAAAACAACCCGAAACTAAGCCACTATCAGAAGAAGAAGCTGACAAACTACAAGAAAAAGGTTTACTCGGATTAGTTAAAGAACAACAAGGTAGATATGAAGAACTTGTAGCATATATAGCTAATCCTGCTGCAAGACAAGCTGAAATAGATCGGTTAATAAATAATCTGCTGAAACTTGAACGAAGATTAGCAACTGCAAAAGTATTGGACCTATTGAAACAAGATTATAACAAAAAATTGAAAAAAGATCAGATGATGAAAACTATGGCCTTAAAGGTGTGAGAGTACGAGATGTTAGAAAAGATGATTACAAATCCGAAGAGGAAATTTAATGAGCTAGTAAAATAAAGGAAGAATGCAAGGTATATATTGACGATGTAAAACTGGAAAATGAAAGCTACATAAGCAGTATTAAAAAATATCGACGTTGAATTATTGCTGATCTTTATATCAAAGTTATTAGTGAAATAAAAGAAAACCGATATGTTCATGTTAGCAATTGTTTAAGTACTGAAACAAAATATCTAGATAGAAAATGCATGATGGCTGATAAAGTTGTCACAAAGGATATAAAACCAATTGAAAGACAAACTGAATTAAGGTTATTGGTCGGTGATTATGAAGAACTTGATAAAAGGTCAACTGAAAAAATAACAGAAACAGGGGTCAGAATATTCGCGTCATATAATGATTAGCAGATTAATGCTATTGATATTATCAAAAGAAGCAGGAACGTTTGGTGTTGAAGTCGACAATGAAATTTTTGACATACTTGATAATTTGAGATCGAGAAATTTATTAGCATCTAACGAATACGATGCTTTACTTCAGATATATAATGAAACAGAAAAAAGTTTATAGTAGAAAAATATTAGGAGGATGTTTTAGAAATATATTTACTAAAATTGTTAATAATCTTCCAGGATTATCTCGTAAAGTTGCGCCAATTGCACTTGACGCGGGTAAAGCTTTTACAACTGAAGCTGCATTTGCTACTGGAACTGCAGTGGGACACAAATATCTGATAAAATAAAAGGAGTACCTAAAGCGCATGCCGCAATCGAGCAAGTTATTTCAGAAATCGTACCAACAAAAGAAACCCAAACGCGTGATGATAACAATAACAAAACAAGGGCGAGCAGATTATGCAAAATTTGATATCTAAAGTTACAGCGCCGCATTAATTTTTATACCTAATAAATTTTTAAAAAATGTCTGTGAAAAAGAATCTCAATTTTGCAGAAACTTATGACACAGACGCCGCCGCAACGGAATTTGACTATGTTGAATATCTTGATGAAAATTTTAACGAACCTAATAAAACTAGCGTTAGAACATTTAATATACGAGACGAGGACGTATTTCTACAGCCTCATAAAGCAATGCTGCAAGTACGTGGTCGGATTATGACAACAGCTGATCCACCCATCGCAATTGTAGATAACTTAAAAGCAGCTCCTATAGATAATGGTTCGTCTTTATTTAGAAGTGCTCAATATTGGATGGCCAATCAAGTAATTGTTATTTACTGTCAAAGATATTTCAAGTCACAAATTGCAAATACGATCTTAAATATAGTTTTGTTTTCCGACGATTACTCCAGATCAGTCGCAACTAATATGACGTGGCTTAAAGACACTGGAATTGGATCAGCATGAATATTAGTTGCTGGATCCAATGCAGATGCAAGCTCTGTAAATGTGATAGCTTTTCATATTTAAAACTCTTAAAAGCTAGGCATAGTCGCACTTGCTGCAGACACATTAGCAGACACTGCAAGAGTTTCGCTTGTTGCTGCTTGTAATAGTGGTAGTGGAATAAAGAAAAATTTTGTTTAAAGATAAATATAATGTCTAAAGGAAAGACGACGCGAACAAATGACAACTACAAAAAAAAAACGACGACGAAAAAAGACACAACAAGGTGGATTTCTTCCAACATCCCCATTACTAGCAGGATTGTCGGGACGTTTAGCTCCGGATCTAATAGGACGAAGACGATGAATAATGCTGCCAGGAACAAGGAGTAAATACAAAATAATAAATTATTCTTCTAATCAGATTCAACCAGTTGCAACTTCCGCTTGTGGATATTATTGCATAATGTTAATAACACAGATGACCAAAAATCCAGATTTTTTAAAGTTTATTTTGCAATTTGACAAACAACTCTCTCACGGTAATGATGAGATTGCGAATAACTTTATATAAACTTACAAATATAACAATGTCAACATATTGTCTCAAGTGTAAAACTAAAACAGAAAATAAGACCAAAAAAAGGGGAAAAGAAGAATAATATAATAATGCTAAAAAGTATTTTGCGCAATTTCTGGAAAAAGAAAAAGTAAGTTTTTGCCAGCAAAGTCAGGGTGGGCTGCCCTCCTGACCTTGTCAGGGATATTATTTTAGTACACGACTAAATAAATAATGACGAACAACTGCGATGCTGATAGAGATTTGTGTCTCGAACAAAAAAGAAATAAAAAAAAATTGTTACGTATTGCCAGAAATGCGATAAGAGAAATAATTGGAAAGGGTATATATATATATATATATATATATATATATATATATATATATATATATATATATATATATATATATATATATATATATATATATATATATATATATATATATATATATATATATATATATATATATATATATATTAATTGGTAAACTGCCGAAACCGAAAGGTGAATGGACATTGCCAGGTCATAAATATACAGGTCCATGGAAACCGCTTGATGAGCAACTTGACGAAAACGATAATCCGCTCCCAGGACAAGAACCGTGCAATCAGGGCGTCGCAATAGCAATGCGTCATTATATATGCTAGAGATATTAAGCTTCCTAGTGGCGAAACAAAACACAGCTACGATAAAGTAATGTTAGACGAACTTCGCGTAATGCAACTACAAAATATGCGAAAACGTGTTGACTGAAGGCTGGTACAGGGTTTTATTGAAGTAAAATATTAACTTGGCCTCGGCAGAGACTTATATGATGACCTAGCATTCGAAATACACAAACGTAAAAAATGTTTCCTCAATGTAAATTTGTCGCAAATGCCGTTGATGACATTTGGACGATAGATTTAGTTGATATGTCAAATCTAGCTCAATTTAAAGTTGGCGCTGATGGCGCTCCAAAGAAATACTTGTTTAATGTTGTCGATGTTTTTAGGAAATATGCTTTTAGTGTACCAGCTTCGGATGAAAGAGGGACATCAATGATTGAAGCGCTAAAGCATATGATAACAACAACAGAAAAACAGCCTAGCAGAATCTGGACCGATCACGGAGCAGAGTTTTTTAACATAAAGTTCGAGCAGTGTTTGGAACAAAATACCATTACAAAATACCTTACTGTTAATGAGGGAAAAAGTGTCATTGTCGAGCGATTTAATTGCACTCTGAACGAAAAAAATAATAAGTATATGACGGCTAAACAAAGAATAAATATATTGCCAATGTACAGAAAATTGTTGACGAATACAATACCACGAAACACAGAACCCATTCTGACAAAAGGAAAATGTCGCCAAATGACGCGATTGCAAATCCAATTCTAGCTAATGAAAACATGTACCGAAGACATAAATTTAAAGTTGGCGATAAAGTTAGAATTTCTTTGTCTAAAAATATTTGAAAAGGAATTTACTCCGAAATGGAGTGAAAAAGTATTTGTTGTTGATAAAGTACTTTTAACAATACCAGCTACATACTCGCTGAAAGACTTATTAGGAGAATCCTTTAACTGACAGCTTTTACGAACAAGAAGTTCAGTAAAACAGAAAAAGATGTATTTGTTATTTAAAAAGGTATTAGAAGGCGCGGAAATACAAGTTTAGTTAAATGGCGCGGATATAACGATAAATTTAATATTTGGTTACCAACTCAGTCGATTGCATCGACTGCGATTGAAAATTATTGTTATAAATTTGCTCGAATTTTATTAGTACTGACCTACACTTTACTTGTTTACATAAAGAAATTAAATGCAATTTTCTCGCATCATTAAATGGCATTGATTAAATATTTTAACCAAAAAAAAATTGTTATTTATGTTTATTTGTTGTTCCGGTACTTTTACTTTTAGAAATGGCCTTATAAGTTGCCAAAATATTTGATGCTCGGCTACGCTATAATTATATTTTAATACTTTTTGGGCAGTCTGGTACTTAACATCATAACGATCTACTCAGTCTACTTAAATATTTCTTGCTAACAACAACATCATCTTCGTCATCATCGTCAAAGTTATACAAGATATAATTTACAGTACGGCCGATGAAATCGGCTCCAGCAAATCTGTATATATTTTTTTAAAGTAACATTAGGAATTGGCAGAAATCTTCCGAATATATCTGACCCAGTCTCTCAATTAAACTCATTATGATAATAATCTTTTATCTAAATTAACATATAATATAGAAAAAATATCATTGTCGAGTTAATATACTAAACAAAAATGAATTAGCCGAAGCAGTTCGAAATTATTTGTTAGGATATTATATTTTTCGTTGACGTTATGATAAAATTGGGCGAATCTGATAAATATTTGTTAACAGCAGCGGATAAAATAAAACTTTATATAAATAAAATAATGACGTTACAATTAAATCGCGATGACATAATGGAATTTAGTCATAATTGTCTTTCTCGTAATGATATAGAAAATATTAATTATCGTATTTACAACTAAATCTTATAAAATGTCACCATCGACGTTCCCGTTCTTCTTTTACCATCAGCATCATCTTTTATTCTAACTGAATCAATTTTATGATATTTTGTTGCAGATTTCATTGATTTAAATTTCATTTCTCAGACGTTTCCAAATTTATCGAGATAATTGATTTAGAATATCTAACACTAGCAGCATCTCCTCTTCTACTATTTTCTTGTTGTGTAACTAAATCTAAATCTTCAAGACGATTGTCGGTTTTAATTTTGTTAATGGTGTCGATATCTAAATTATTTGAAATAACACCATGAAAAGTTTCGTAAACAAATCTATGCGACTTTTAACTCATTTGATTAGTTTTTGCTTCACGTACAGTTACTTGTAAATAAACATCATCATTCAAATTTCCAATAAACTTTCTTGTTCTTAAATGACGAATATTTCCTTTATCATTTGCTTCGTATAAATCAAACACTGGGTGAGGATGATATTCGCTTTTTATCCCTACATTTGCAATATTATCAGCTGCAACTGCGCCATTGTCTCTATATATTCCTTGTCCTTCTGGAATATCTCCGACACACAAAGTTTAATTAAAATTATCATTCCAGCTGGTGCTGGTACGACAAAAGCTTTATTGATTGATATGTTGATAACAGAACCTAATGCATTTCCAGCATATAAGTTATACTTCGGATGTATCTGATACATCTCTAGCTCTTCCGCTATCAGTGGTAGATATCTCAAGATTTCTGTCATATATATATTGTATATATATATATATATATATATATATATATATATATATATATATATATATATATATATATATATATATATATATATATATATAAACAAAATTATATGTCTCTATGTCTAAAAATAAAAAATTCAAATAAAAAAAGAAAAACAGGTGATATATATATATATATATATATATATATATATATATATATATATATATATATATATATATATATATATATATATATATATATATATATATATATATATATATATATATATATATATATATATATATATATATATATATATATAATATGCTGAAATTGCGAGACATTGCTAAAATAAGCATTATCGAATCCGAAAAAGTGCTTCGGCATTTTTAGGCTATGATAACAGTTATAAACTTGATAATCAGACCATATTAGGTAATTTTGCCGCTACAAATTTATTTCATCTTTTACAACCCATGATTGCTCAAGGATTTGCGGCTCATAAAAGTATCAATCTTATAGTCCAATATCATACGATTTTATCAAAGTTACAAGCAGTTGAAAATATACTTGACGTCATTTTTCAAAACAATAGGTTTTGATAGTGAAATATCGTAGCCTTATTTATCAGCTAAATCGAGCATGATATTATCTGGAACAAAAATTGCCATGGTTGCCGATAAAATAAAGAAAAAGAAATAAATAAAAGCCCAGAAAAATTTACTTCGTCAAGGTCAGGATGGAAATTCGAAATGATAAAAGCAGTTTTATTTCACACGTCAAAATATAACGTACTTCGCGGTAATTTGTACGTCAATTTTCATAAAAAATTAAGAACAAAAAATGCTGTATAAATGTCAAAAACAACGATGACTAATGCTTTCAGTGGTCTATTCTTTCCGCAATGTTTCCAAAAAATCCGATCGACTCAACAATTATTTTCCGCACAAGAACGACGTCAATTTTGATGGCATCAACTTTCCAGTAGCAGAAAATCATATACCAAAATTTAAAAAAAAGAACTGTATCTCAGTAAATGTTTTCGGACTAGACGAATGAGAAAACGTTTACTCTAGATATATCTCAGAAAATGCTTCGCAAAACAATAAATTTATTATCTTTTCATGGACATTAGTGTTATATAAAAAAAACTTTAAAGGCTTAGTTGGCGGACAGTAGAGTAAAAACAAAAACAAGAAATGCTTCTGTTACAGATGTATGCACGGTTTTACTAGCGATGAAAGACTACATGAGTATCTCAAATACTACGTTAATGTTAAGAAAATAACTATGTCTAGCGAAAAAGAAAAAATATTAAGATTCAAATCATATAATCATAAGCTGAGTATTCCTTTTGTTATTTACGCCGATTTCGAGTGTCTACTCGTTCTCGTGGCTGGAGCTGAAAATAATCCGAACAAATCAAGTACCAGAAAAATACAAATTTCCTTGCTCAGTAGCTTATAAAGTACTTTGTTGCGCCAGCGATAAATTTTCATCTCCAATAATGTTATATAGAGGTGAAAATCCTGCTGTGTGATTACTAAACTATTTAATAGACGAAGTTAATGCAATTTCTAACAGATTACTTAGAACAGCTCCGATCAGAATAACGTCTAAACAACAATTCGACTTTGATGAGGCAGTTAATTGCCATATTTGCGAAAAATGCAGGGGACTCCAAGGTGCGAGATCACTGTCATTTGACCGGCCAATATCGTGGAGCAGCCCATAATAGTTGTAATTTGAAATTTCATGCTCCAGATTTTATTCCAGTAGTTTTACATAACTTTCGTGGCTACCACAGTCACATCATTGTAGAAGCTTTTGGTGATAAAGTCATTA
Source organism: Potamilus streckersoni (assembly GCA_016746295.1). Taxonomy (NCBI): domain Eukaryota; kingdom Metazoa; phylum Mollusca; class Bivalvia; order Unionida; family Unionidae; genus Potamilus; species Potamilus streckersoni. The sequence continues at coordinate 1,722,084 of JAEAOA010001087.1, forward strand.
AACCTAAATTAAAACTAAATAAGGTGATAACATGTATTCCAAATAATTTTGAAAAGTATATGCTGGTGACGTTCGGCAAATTACGCTTTATCGACAGCATGTAATTTATGGCAGCATCATTAGACGAGCTCGTGATAGGTTGCTTTGATGAAAACTATGTCGATCTGACAAAAAAGGTATCTTTCCTTATGAATACCTTGACGATTGGAGTAGATTTAATAAAAATTTTCTAGCTACAAAAATAAATTTTACTCTTTACCACAAGATATGTGGAATAAATTTACCTGTAAAACATTTGGCGATTATCACGATATATATATATATATATATATATATATATATATATATATATATATATATATATATATATATATATATATATATATATATATATATATATATATATATATATATATATATATATATATACGGATCTCGTATTGCTAGCAGATGTTTTCGAGAATTTTTGTCAAGTTAATCATGTTAATTACGGATTATACCCAGTTGGTATTATTCTGTTCCGGGGCAGCCTTGGGACGCTCTACATAAATTTAGCAAAATAAAATTAGATCTCTTTATAGATGTCGATATGTTTAATTTTATTGAAAAGGCATCAGAGGCAAAATCAGCGTCATATCAACAAAATATGCAGCGGCTAATAATAAATATTTAAAATGTTATGATAAAGATCTTCCTTCGAGTTACATTATTTATCTGACTGTGTCAATTTGTACGGGTGTTATGTGGCACAGCCAATGCCTTGGGGTGGTTTTCTTTGATTTATAGTTTGTAAAATAGTACTATCTAATTTCAGAATTAACGAAATTATTCGTTCTTCTATCAATCTAAATAATTTCCACTGAAATAAAAACTATTTAATAAAAAGAATCTCAAATGGGTAACGATTTAATATTAAATTTATGAAACTCATTGAATAATGATCAGCTTTTGCTCGCCAAAAGCTGGACATTATTCAACTTGTTTCATAAATTCAATATTAAATCGGTACCCATTTGAGATCTTCTATTTATGAACCCGGATATCTCGGGACCCGGTTATGTCGACGATTTTTTACACCCCCGACGTAATGGATATAACTGGGTTTGACTATACATACAGGGTTATATGAGGTCCATGTCGGGGTTCAAAAATTAAAAAAGGCCCTTTTCCTCAAAAGGGCACAAAAGCAAAAGTCTATGCGTCTATTAACACAAAGTGTGCATAATACTCAATAAACGTGTGCAAAAATAAAACTATTGTCAAATTTCAAATGACAAGTGTCTATAAGCTTGTGTGTGCATGTGGTGGTCATGAAACCCTCGACTCTACCCCAGCCTGGTTATCTCAGACCTGTCGTCAATGTCAGGGTGTCCACGCCCTTAGGAACTATTTTTAAAAAGAAACCATTGATGTCTTCTGCTGTTCCTGACGGAGTTATAAAGTTTGCCATGAAAAGGTTTCCAAATTAGACTCTATGAAAGTCAAAACCGTATGCATATTAATTATTTATTGTCAATTTCATAAGACATCAATTGATTAAATGTGACAATACAGTAATTATATCAATGATTTTATGTTTCTATTTTCCCCATGCGCAGAACTTCTGTCGACAGGTCACACCATTGCCGTCATTAAGATATTCGTCTAAATGCGCACTACAAACATAACCACGAGGCTCGACACACTCATTACCTAATACGTCCAACACGTAACAAGTATAACTTTTTTCTTTATTTTTCTTTTCTTTACTTAGAGCAACATATTTTGCTAGATTCCGCTTATAAAATTATTCAGATTTTCATAAAAGAGTCCAAAAACCTAATGACTTTTAAATAGAGTGAGAAGTAATAATAATAATACTCGATGATGAATACTGTCTTTGAATCCGCTAACTAAATTGTATGGATGCAGGTTTATTTTAGTTGGAAAAAATGCGTAGAAAATATATATGCCGATGTTTGTACGAAGACAAGGAAATCCCAGTCGCTGGGTTATATAATTTGTCTCCTCACGAGGCACAGCTTTGTGGAGCGAGAAGAAATATAAACACTTGACTGGGATTTCCTTGTCTCGGTCATAACACCAACATAGATTCCATTAATCTTTTCAATGTGTAAAGATGTATGATTAATATTACTAATTCTTACCTACATTGATATTTAAAATAATGTTTAACAGTGTTGTTTATTTTGCATCAATTTTATGCAGGTTAAAAATTCCAGCACTTACATTGTCACTAGCTGCAACAGAAAAAATACAACAGGTTTGATTTTTAGTGAATAAATCGCAGGAAATAAATTGATATAAAATCTCATTTTGACCGCTCTGGTGGCCTAGTAGTTAGAGCGTCCACATCGAATACGGGAGGTCGTGGGTTCGATCCCCTGTCGAGTCATACTAAAGACTTAAAAAATGGTACTAACAGCTGCTTCGCTTGACGCTCAGAATTAAGAGGTTAGTGTTAGGACTGGTCAGCCTGGTGCCAGGATAATGTGGGTGACATCATGCTACACGTCTGTGGCATCATGCACAAGTACTAGACATCACTATAAACTGCCAAACTGCTGACATCGTAGCGCTATGACTGTAAAATTGTTAAAGCTAAGTTAAAAATCATAATAACATCACATCACAAAACTCAGTTTTACAGATGTTCAGCCGCGAGAGAACTAATAAGATTTGCTCATACCGAAGAAATAACATTTAATTTTCTTGTGGTGTGTCCGTCTGTCCTTCTTACTGAGACAAACACATTCAAAAACGCAAACGATAGCTTCTTTATAAATCTCAACCCAAACAGACATTATTCTACCATTGTAATACAACACTCGAACATTGTCATTGCAAAATTTGCCAAATCTTTCTAATTGTGACTGAGACATCATGCTTATTTTATCGAGACTCTTGTCTTTTCCTCTGCATTGAACCTCTTTTCCAGTGGAACTGCCAGCTCTCACGTAATGCAAATAAACGTATATTTATTCTGATCATTCAGATTTTTATTATGAGATAATGCCTCTGCAGTATTTACTTTAATTGTCTCATCAGATGTGATCAGTACGAAGTAATAAGAAAATTTACCTCTTAAAATTATACCTGATATCGGAGGACTAAAACAGTTATTGTGATGATGATGATGATGATGATGATGATGATGATGATGACGATGATGATGATGATGATAATGATTCTGACTGAAACAAGAACTAAATGATCGTGAATGATAGTAGCAACAACACGTTATGCGTCTGCAATTATTAGAAAATTACGAAACTGATTACGTTTTAAGTGATCACAATAATGCAACATGTCATGGGTATTCTGTCATATCAGTCATGGGTAATATCTAAAAATAAGGATTTATATTCATTTTGTAGTCGCTATGTTTTACGTCAAACAGAACATGCTCATGAACTCATGAATCTCTCTCTCTCTCTCTCTCTCTCTCTCTCTCTCTCTCTCTCTCTCTCTCTCTCTCTCTCTCTCTCTCTCTCTCTCTCTCTCTCTCTCTCTCTCTCTCTCTCTCCCCTTGTATTGTTTGCAATTTTTAATCTCTGGATGCAGAGATTAAAAAAAATATCACACACTGGGCATTCTTCCCCAGTGTGTGATATTTTCAACTTTATGTCTCTAAACTTTAGTTCACGATGCGCGTATTCTCCCTAACCCAACAGAGCTCCACAAACGTTAAAGACTGGAAATTACATTGATGTTGGAGTTCCAAAATCTATTTTGTTAGCTTCAACATATTATAATGATTTCTTTTCAAAGCGCCTCACTAGCATTAGCAGTCCTAGCTTTACTGTGGGTTTGGGGCAGGCTCATTTTTTGAAGCTTTTAGTGCTTGTCCTGCTCTGTGAAATTTCCTATCTCAAAATGAATGTGTGTATCCCTTACATTTTAAATATCGACAGTGAATGTTGATATTGACACGACGATTCTCTGACAAACTGAATACAATGATGATAATGTGAGATCAGCTGGTCCAATGATTTTTTTTCACTCAGATGCAACTAGCAACACAGGTTATAGACTATGTGCAACAGTTGTTGATGTTCGTAATAATTTTGAGCCTCACGCTGCTGCTAACACCACTGTAAACTTTGGCCCAAACCCGACTTTAAACATTGGATTTTCAAAGCGTCGATTACAAATCATTTGTGCTTCAATGACGTTTCCATGTGCAGTTCCTCTCAAAAACATATTTGGATTTTGCAATGCTGGCAATGTTATTACTGGAGTAACTTTGTTTTGTAAAAACATAGCCAACGTTGGCGTACATGAGATAATGTTGGTAAAGTTGAGTTGTCGCCATCGACTTGGTAGATGCATGTGTTAACCCTTCATTGACTACAAGATCACGTTTATTATCGTTTATGCAGTCGGGAACCACTTTAACGAGGTCGTTTCCCGCGAATACAACAATGCACACTCACCAAATACTATACAGGGACAGTTTACATAGCAAATAAATAGTCAACATGGTCTTACCGTACCAACATGTGTTAGTGTCATGGAGTTTCAACTGAGAGAGAGAGAGAGAGAGAGAGAGAGAGAGAGAGAGAGAGAGAGAGAGAGAGAGAGAGAGAGAGAGAGAGAGAGAGAGAGAGAGAGAGAGAGAGAGAGAGAGAGAGAGAGAGAGAGAGAGAGTCGCAAATTTATACCAATATTTGACTGCTTATGAGTGATTTAAATTTTATTGTTTGTCAAGCGGTCACCAGGAACCCTCTGGGATAATACAGTTGTCAATCAAACAGCACGTATATATCCTAATTTGTGGTCGTATATGGACAGGAATTAAAATATTCACACTTGTTTGCAAATTTCCCAACATGATTTTCCTGAAATATGCCCGATTTATTGCTTTCCATCAGAACACCTAGAGTTATTCAGACATTCCATCTCGACATGTTGTTCGCTAATTGATTCGTTTAGTCTGATTGGTCTAGTAGCCCTTCAATCATGTAATAATACTTAAAATCTCACTGATCGATTCAATTTTGAGTAATGGATATGCTAACCTAAGTAGTACTTTCACTTATCAATTCTTGTCGACGAGCATGCAATCCATTTTTAAAATATCTTCTTATTCTCTTAGTCCTTAAATAAACTTTACATAAAGATTCCCTCAACAATTTGGCGCATGCATATGCATTAAATTCAATACACGATGGTGTTAATTATATTTTAAATATTATCGTTTCCTTTCTTCTATCAATTTTTAAAAGTACATATTTCTAATTAGAGTTTCTTTAATAAATTTGTACAAGGTGATCATAGGATCCATAACATCTATGCAATAATTAATTTTATTCAAACATATTTTTAGAATGGTACTCTGATGCAAATTAAATAACGAATGTAGATTACATTGCTATAATAGGTGGCGCTCTCTTTGATTTGTATTATCACGTTTTCTTTTTAATGGAGACATTAATATATCCTTTCTTTTTTATTTCCATGAATATATTTACAAATATTAAGAAATTATTCTTTCTTATAAGATTGAAGAAATCTGATTGACTTAACATGGAATATATTTTGCAACTCAGCTTACTTACAAAGGTGACTCTGGACCTAAAAGACGGGAGAAAATATAGCGCGGGTTTGGATGCGAACGCGTCTCATACAACAATTTAACATTATATTAATCATGATAATAAAGTTGTCTGCCATTGATGTCATAGATTAGTATGAGAAAGCGATGCCCTAAAACCGCTCGTGAACAGAAATTGATCGGTAATGTTAATTGCAGGTCGTAAAAGTTTGTAAAATATGCTACAGTCACGACATGAGATATTGTGGCAGCTTATAATAAAACATTTGCACGGCTGATTAAGTCAAGAAAGGAAACTGCGGAACGTACAAACGTGGACTGTGATGCAGCGCTAACAGGAAAAGACGAAGAACATTCTACAATTCGTAAAATAGCTAATTGCACCAAGGGTGTAAAAAAAGGCCATAAAAGCAATCGCAGAGATTAGTACACGCTTATCACAATTACACGCTTGCTGAAGTGAAAGACGTTGGAGAAATTGGTGAAACCATGGGTGTACTCCCCAAAGACATCGACGTAGTTGATGAAGTCGTTAGAGAGGCAGTTGGTGGATTACTAGGCGTACCACACAAATACAAGTGGCAAATACCAACAACACTTCAATACTTTAACGAAGTAGCTTGGTGGGGGAGAGGATGGATTGTCGAAAATCCTGTATCAGATCCGGCATCTGGAAAAAGAACAAGATAAAAAAAAACATCAAAGACATGTGATAAATAAATGACAGGCCTACAGTGGTGTTCTGGGAGTTTACTGTAAATAAACAAGTTTCCGGTGAACAGTGTAATCATTTTGTAAAAATGTACAAGACATTTATGAGCAGAAGAACATAAGGTAAAACGTCATGGAAAGAATATACGGAACTGTACACACGTCAACCAGTAATACGTTAGCAACCATATCAAGAATTATGAGGACAACAAAAGGAATTATTTTTTTTTTTACAGAAACAACGTCAATAGCAACTACAATGAAAAGAACAAATATTCTAAAACAAGCATAATGTATACCTCAAGCAAAAAGTTGTTATTCTGCGAGCAAAAGCACAAGAATAAAAAAATACAAAAGTGGATAGAGTAATAACCTAGATCCAAATTTGACACAAAGTAAAGTCTATCTGAATGGAAATACACTCAAATAAAAATATATAACCAAGAGACAAAACAAGAAGGTCTTGGTGGACTGTGACCCTAGTAATCTCACGGATCGATTGTAAATGCTTGTGGACTCAAATTCGTTGAAGCAACAAAGCATCAGAAGTCATTAATGAGGCCACATCGATTTATCAGCGGTTGCTTATCAATGACATCATGTATAGAATAACATGTCGGGCGCTGATGCATGAACTTGTTGAAAATATCAGTGATGTATATTACCACACCGGTAATAAGATTGAGAAGCTGCATGTGATCTGCAAAATATATACTGCGATGCAACAAGTTGCAAATACGATTCAAAGCGTGATGCATGAGGTCGTGGGTTCGATTCCCGGCCGAGTCATACCAAAGACTTACAAAAATGATACTAACAGCTGCCTCGCTCGACGCTCAGCATTAAGATGTTAGTGTTAGGACTTTTCGGCCTGGTATCAGTATAATATGACTGGGTGGTACATCATGCTACATGTATGCGACATAATGACCTTGTGCTAGACATCACTATAAACTTCCACACTGCAGATATCACAACGTTATGACTGAAAAATTCTTAAAGCTAAGTTAAAAATCCAAACCACACAAACACACACACACACACATCTTATGAAGAAAATCTGAATTTAGTGCTACGTGACATTTTGTACACCTGTTAAAGCCAAGAAATCGCGTACATTTGAGATTGCGTGGATGTCATTGCGAGTTAATTACAGTTGTCCTAATATCCGATAACGATTGTTTGGTGATCTGAACGCAACCTACTTATTTGTGTTTGCAACTCATTGTGGATCAGCCTGAGTTAAGGTAGAACTTCCTACTGGTGCGTACGATATTACCCTGATCAATGATGAGGTCCGACAAACAATTTCGATATTGACCAATAAAGATTCTAAAATTTTATATGCGTAAACATGAACCCATACTTAGTTCCGTTATCGCAATTGAATCTCCGCATTAATCTATTCACATTGGATAGAAGTCATTTAAATAAGTTCTTAATTGGCACATAGATATTCCCAAACATAATCAATTTTTATGTGCAGGACTTACAGGGACTGGATATCTTATCAAACCTGACATTGTCACAATTATCTCAAGGATATAAATCAATTTACCCTATGATGCCTTCAGTAGTAATTATGATGACAGGACAAGGCGTGGCAGATCAGAGCTACATATTGTTCAGCTTTTCACCAACGTCGAACCAGGTGATTTGATACCGATCTTTCTCCGGAGCACCTGTGTATCTTTAATGTCATAATAATTATGTTATATACATATTTGTTTTACACTTGTGGGTCAAGACAGGCAAATTTCAAATCTGCAGAGTAACACATTTGACGAAACAACTTTATATTGACCTGGACGTGGACGTGTGAGTATTAGATCCGTTCGTGTTGTTAGTGTGAGAAAACCCGTTTACACGACAGATTATGGAACTAACCTCTGTGACGTTGTTCGTGCATTATTTAAAGGTGCGCCAAAAATGCTCGCAAAATTGTTTTCACGTGCAGCACCAACCAAACAAGTTGCAATGCAAGTCATTGATAGTATCAAAGCAGTTACTAAGAATCGGTTAACGAATCTGGAATTGAAAGCGGATCAATCAATTTGAGATCGATTACAGCGATTAGTGACCCGACAGCAAAATACTGTTCCGGTTATATTACCATCAACCATCAGCAATGCCAGCACCTGTTAGTAAAGTCATTAATGAAGCCGCTCAGTGACGTCTGTCAGATTCAATTATAGCAAATCTCGAAATGGGGAGTGGGCATTTCCCAAAAGGTGTATGACGAAGCTAATAATGTATATTAGGTTGAGCCATGGTTCAATTCAAAGATATATCAGAGAGGGTATCTGACATTGACAAGCCTGTGTTGGTAGATCGATGAAAACGAGATTTTCAGTATTGATCATACTCGGCTAGGGACACTAATGAATTAAAAATAGAATTACAAGTGAAGGACACATCTAGATAATTTATTCCGTGTGAGACATTCATAGAAATTGAGAGAAGAATTATACGCGCCGCAACGGTCAGTTTGATTTGTTAACAAATGGTATCAAGGCGTTGTTGAACAGTACAAGATTTTCCACAAACGGGGAAATAATAGATTGACTGTTGACAACAGTGAAGTTTCAGGAGTCGAACCAACGCCTGTAGTAAATAGTCCAACGCCAAATGAATTTAAACATTTTATTTTTGCATAACGTCGATCACAGATCATTGGAAATTCGTATAGGTTTCTTTGTGTGGGTTTTTTTCAGTCACACTTTTGAATTTTTCAGAGATGTTCGCAAGGTTATTTTTCTGGTAAAAGCACACAGTCATTTTCCTTAGAAATAACGCAGACAATTCGAGTACAGTAGGTATTGATGGTAAAGTTGAGTTATCAACATTAACATTGTGGATGTCTGTGATTGCTCCTTCACCAACTACAGATTCACGTGTGTTATCCTTAATGCAATCGGGAATAGTATAGTTTCTCGCGTATACCACAGATGCCCACCACCAACTGTTATTACGGGACAGTTTACTTGGCAAATAAGTATCCAACATGATCATAACACACCAAAACCTGTTTGTGAAGTTTAAACTCACAAAGCGAGATAATATGCAAAGGCAGAACAAAGTGAGATTTGACAAATTAGAATTGACATAAGTTTCTCTGAGGTAAAACTATCATCAGGAACTTTCTAAAAAAAAAATATTTTTCTTGACTACACAGATTCCAATCAAATTGCAAGTATATATTACAATATGTGGTAGTATATAGACCAGTATCACAGGTCTACAAATTTCTTAACATGACTTGATTACCTTGTACCCGATTTATTTCTTTTCATTGGAAAATCTGAAGCTGTTGAGACAACCGGTTGATATGTATTTTCATGCACGTGTTGGTGTGGTTGGAGCCACTGGTTGTCGATGCTATAATTTGATTCTTTCTGACAAAACTCTGTTGTTAGAGGCCAATGGTGGACGAATGAGGGTTATTGGCGCGACTGTTGCAAGTTTTAATTGAATCGGTTATATTCTTAATTGATAATTTCCTATCACGAGACGAAGGTTGACATTAGTGAAAATAAGCTGGGAAAAACGCAATAAAACAACTGTGGTGTCACAATGAAACTTTCTTCTACCTTCAATAACCAGGAACAAGTTGTCAAATAGAAGGCCAGTCTGTTAACCCGTCCAATGACCATCTTAAATTACTTGCGATGGCAAAATCAGTCAATTATTCGTGGTATCTTTATGCCCGATGAACTTGCATCGACGGTGCCACTTATATATTAAAACGGTATTTTTAACCCTGATAACAGGACTTGTCACACATTGGGTCGCAAATGTGATGACACCTCGACATCGTTTGTACTTTGATTCATATAAATTTGAACACCAGCTGAAGTGAGTTATTAAATGAAGGGCGCAAGCGTCCCACAATGACGACAACAACTGTTTTATTCAACTATGACCTTCCAAATTTGGTTAGACGGCTCCCGATGCGATCATCTTTTTGTTAGGGCGTTGCATGAACTGGAAAGAAGCACAGTTTACTCAAGCCCAACACTAAAAATACACTTTCTGATTTCACGCTGAAGTATTTTTAATATTATATAAGTTTTCTATCAACATTTACGGGCGTTGCTTCTCCCGACGTGGTGATGGTGTAGATCTGAGTAGATTTGCCATCAAAATATATTTGATTAAGTTCAATAGTCTTGTTTTTGCCGGCATTGATCAAGGTGAGCTTGTGATTTCTGAAGTTCAAACTGGTAAACTGCAAACGTCAAACGTGAACATTCAAGTTACTGTTGTCAGGCTCAAAGACGCTGCTGTTAATTTATTTATAATTTTACTTCGATTAGTGATGTCGGAGGTATCAAAGACTCTGACGTGTCTGTTGCGCTTATTAATGATGATGTTGATAATAGTAATAAGTTTATTTGCAGATTACATGAAATTGCTCACCAGCAAATGACATGAAAAACTGAAACGAAATAAAAAGTGGTGGAATTGTTTTTAATAAGGTGACTGGCTTTGATAAAACTAAATCACCATCTTTACGGCAGGCGAATCTGGATCATATTTATATATTATATTCAGTTATTATTGTTATGATTGGTCATAAACTAAGTAACAGAACGAATGAAAACCAACAAATTTGTTAAATGTAACAAATAATTTAATATCTAAGTTTTAAAATTAAAATGTAAAAGAAACGTACATAATTATAAACTAATTAAAAATATTTCTAAAAAGTTATATTCAAGTATAAAATAATCTAATGTTTCAAATGAATTTCAGATCCTCAAAATTACGAAACACTATGGCATTGTCCAAAAATTCCGTTGAGTAATTCAAAGTAATCCAAGAATAATGCTGGACTCAAATGACTACTTTGTAGATCAAGTGAATAATCGTATAAAATATCTCTTCTCAAATTATCCAAATATAACATGATACACATCTGCAGACTCATTTCAATGTATGAAAAATGAATCGAAAATAGAATGAATCCAAAAAAGCTATGAATTGTAGCATTGATAGTTGATGATGTCTCACAGACCCCCTTCCCCCAAACGTGTTTCACATACCCCCTAGTATAGTTAGTTGATGATTTAGTCTCACAGATGTCTTACAGACACCCCTGTCCCACCAAAACGTTAATATTTTTGTCAGCTGATGGGTTATCTCTCCAAATATTACACAAATAAAATATTATATATAATTTCCTATTATTATCCGATCAGACATGTTGGATTCGATCTAACAAATAGATTTTGTAAAAGAATTAATTAGATCAAAGCAAGGTCAGCATATACTGGTATGAAATCTAATATAATAAGCGATTGTATTTAAAAAATGGGTTATTTTATATCGCCGAAATATGGATCAAGATGGTTATTCGCGATTGAAAATGATATGAGAATAGCAGGATGGGCAGATGATGTGATGACATTTATCGATAACATGTTCGCTATAGCATATGACAAGGATATTTCTAAAGCCACACATAATTAAGCATCTACTTTTTATTATAATCTTTTTCGTATTTGCTAACTCTCATTGACAGAATATCTGTTAACATACTATCAATAATGCGGAATTAACGTTTTAAATCGTCCATATCATATTTTATACCACTCAAGTAAGATCGAATTTGATCAAGTAATTGTTTTATAAGTGATACTTGTTGCTTTGCAAGCATTTTTTCAGTCGCGAGTAGTTCAACTTTTTTACACGCTGCTGCAAGAGAAACACCGACACCAGATATTATTAACAAAAACGGATTAAATGATGCGCCACTTGAAATTTTACCAGAGCCGGTCATTTGTAGCGGTAAATATGATATCACTCGAAGTATTTTGGTATAGTATTTGTAACATTTTTTGACGCACCAAAGATTTTTATGATAGTATTTGTAATATTGCATTAGAGCGTCAACATCCTGTTTGGGAATGTTATCTGAAATATGATTAAAATCGACTATTTTTTCATTATATAATATTTGTTTACATATTTTATATGATCATTTAAGTAACCAATTCAGGAGTTTCAGCTACAAACTAAATACACCACCAGTAAGAAGCTGCGGTTAATATTTTTTTATACGCTATCAGAATAAATGTTTCCTCGATATATTGGTTTAATACTATAGCCAGAGTTGGGTTCCAAGGGTTGTTATCGCCGGGGGCGGTAGTGGGAGATAAGCACCCACTTCCCCTAGGAATCCCCCAATGGCTTGCGTCTGTGATAGCCTCTGACAGCCAAATCCAGCTTCAGGCCTTCACGGGTGGCTTAACTACTAAGCCCGGCGAAACCTGTTTAAACTAACTGGAGAAGATATGGCAGGCGAGTTTCTGGCGCCTCAAAACCAGATGCTTCGGGCAGATGGGGTCCGTTAACCTTGGGTGATACCCCGTTTAGGAGAAGGTAAACACTGATTTCAAACCTTCGCTGCCTTGCGACTATACCCTTACATGGGAAAGGCTAACGGAGTAAACCCCAACATAAAATCCGGAGACGGAGTCCCTAAGGCGACTTGTCACTGCATTTAGTGACATCTCGGCAACTGCTGCGACGCCGCTGGTGCCATGACGTATCGGCTTGTCCTTTCCCTTGGATCCATCAGCTGCGTGGAGAGGGGGAGTCAGTTGCATGGGCAAAAGCTGATTCTCCATATAACCTTGCCCAGGCTTGCGCCCTGGAGAGGACACTCCAGCTTCGCTTCACAGCGTTGACACAACACGGAAGCAACAGTTACCGGTTATAAGTCACCACTCGATTGGCGTAGAGTTAGACGCCAGGGGTTGCTTCCGACGGTGGGAGAGACCAACAGATCTCATTGGACAGCTATCGCTCGCCTCAAGCTGGGCAGCCCCCAGCCAATAAGGTGCCGTCCCGCCACAGCTAGCCTGCCTTCCTGGGAGCGCAGGGCTTAAGATACTTGAGTACCTGATAATCGGGCTGCAAATACAGCACCAAGAAAAAACAAACGAAAAACACGGAAATCAACAATCTTCAAGCTAGGTACCTGGAACGTCCGGACTATGCTGACAGGCCTTTCAGATGATCTCCAGAAAATCAGTGATGTTCGAAAGACTAAAGTCATCAACGACGAACTCGAAAGACTCCATGTCGATATCGCCTCACTTCAAGAGACACGGCTACCAGATTCTGGGTCCTTCAGAGAAAAGAACTACACGTTCTTCTGGCAAGGAAAGAGCTCAGACGAAGTTAGGAAGTATGGTGTTGGTTTTGCTGTCAGAAACTCTCTGCTGGCTATGATAGAACCCTGCCAACAAGGAAACGAAAGACTGCTATCTCTTCGCCTCCACACCACAACCGGGCTAGTTAATCTCATCAGTGTTTACGCTCCCACACTCAGTGCCACCAAAGATACCAAGGATGCGTGGTCAAGTTGCAGCAGCAGAAACAGCAGCTACAGTTCTCAAACCAGTTACTAAGGCTTTTACCTGAAAACAGCCCGAAACTAAGCCACTATCAGAAAAAGAAACTAAAATCTTACAAGAAAAAGGTTTACTTTGATTAGCTAAAGAAAAACAAGAGAGATCTGAAGAAGAAAAAGGAAAATAAGCTGAGGCATTTGTAGCAAATATAGTTAATCCTGCTGCAAGACAAGCTGCATTAGATCGGTTGATAAATAATCTACTTGAACTTGAGCGAAAATTAGCAGAGGTAACAACACAATAAATTAAAAATATTATAACACATTTATCAGGAGAAAAAAGATATGAAAGAGGAACAATAAAGAGTTGGTGAACTTACTATAAAGTTTATGGAAATTGAAGATCAAAATCGTTTTTATATAAGACAAGTAAATGATGATATAAACAAACATTGAATATGATGAATATTTAGAGAAAGAAAGTATAAAAGATATTAATATAAGTAAATAGATAGATGCAGAATATGCGACAATAATCAATAAATTAACTGTAATAAAAGATGATGTTGTTGCTGCTAGAAATGAGTTAAACACAGTCACAGAAGGGACAAAAATGGTTTCACTTTATGATAGAATAAGATATGGTGTTGTTGCTTTGGTGTTTAAAAAAGCAGTAGAAAACATGAGAGGAAACCCTTTTGGTACGGGTTGGTATTTTAAAAGAAAATGTTTTACTTTCGAAGCAGGAAATGTTGGTGCTGAAATCGACAATGAAATCATCGACATGCTTGATAATCTGAGATCTAGAAATTTATTAGCATATGATGAATACTATGTCTTACACCGCGACTTAATTTTCTAAAATAAAATATAATAATATCGGCAACATTATAACTGGACTCCAGCCAATCTGATAAAGATAACACGAACTTTTCAGTAAAGTATATTCAGCTAATATAACTTGATCGTGAAAAACCATACGATATTGGATTACTTTCATGCACTTGTTGGAATGCAATGGCAAATGCAAACACCGATGTAAATGATGAGATTACTTTTGTTTGTGCCGATCAACGTTCTCCATTATTTACAAAATTTATAACAGTTAAAATTCCGCAAGGCGCCTACAACATAACTGATTTGAATAAAACGATAAAAGAAATTTTAATTAAAAATAGATTTAATGCAGATGATTTTCGGCTAGCACCAAATTATAACACATTGCGATTTAGAATAATAGCGAAAATAGTTTATCAATTATTCTTTCATCGCCAAAGAGCATTGCGCCATTGATAGGATATGGTCATTAAAATTAATCTTTTTGTAAAGAACCTTTAACATTTGATGGTCAATTTCAAGTAAATATAACTGAAGTAAACACAATATTCGTAAATTGCTCGATTGTGTCTTGTTCTTATTCAGTCAAAGGTAGCAAAGGTCAAACTATATACAGTGTCTCACCAGAAGTTCCACCAGGTTTTCTCATGCAAATCAATCCGCATCACATTATTTATTATCCGCTAAATGTCGAAAACCAAGTAACAGAAGTAAATATGCAATTGACGAATCAGTCTGGACGACAGTTGGATTTTAATAACGAAATTGTTACTTATTACGTGCATTTGCGCGAACAATAGTAAACATATTTTTTGAAAGATTTGACAACAAAATTATACAATCTCAGATATATAATTAAACAAAAAAATAGTAGTATGATTTTTCAAAAATATATTTACTAAAATTGTTGAAAATGTTCCAGGACTAGCTCATAAAGTTGCGCCAATTGCACTTGACGCTGGTAAAGCTTTTGCAACTGGAGCTGCATCTGCTGCTGTAACTGCTGTGGGACAAAACATATTTGATAAAATAAAAGGTGAACCTAAGACGTAAGCCGCAATCAAACAAGTTATTTCGAAAATCGCACCAACAAAAGAAACCCAACGGGCGATGATAACAACAAAGAAAAAAGTTTTATCATTGAAGGGGAGGAGATTATACAATATTTAATATCTAAAGTAATAGCGCCACAATAATTTTTTATAAACTAATAAAATTAAAAAAAATGTCTGTTAAAAATTATTTCGGTTTTGCAGAAACTTATGACAAAGACGACACAGTAACGGAATTTGAGTATGTTGAATATCTTAATAAAAATTATAACGGACCTAACAAGACTGGCGTTATATAATTTAATACACGAGACGAGGACGTATTTATATTGCCTCACAAAGCAATGTTAGAACTTCGTGGTGGTTGGATTATGACAACAGCTGATCCACCTGTTTAAATTGCAGCTAATGCAGAAGTAGCTCTTATAAATAATGGTTGGTGTTTATTTTTTAAGTGCTCTATATCAGTTGGCCAATCAAATTGTCGAAAATATTTCAAATCACTTGCAAGTTGCAAGAACCACCTTAAATATTATTTGTCCTCCAATGATTACTAAAAATCAATTGCAACAAATATGATGTGGTTTAAAGATACTAGCGCTAGAGAAGCAGAATCTGAGGAATTAATTTTAAGAACAGCTTTACCTGTTGGAGCTGATGCCTCCGCAGATCTCGTAATTGTAAGACAATTTCTTATAGATAATGTTGATGCTTTAGGTATAACCGCACCAGAAGCAGCCGCTAATGCAGATGCTACAAGAGTTTCACTTACTGCAGCTTGTAATAATTTTTATATAACACCGCCAAGAGAAGCTGGTGACGGTACTGCGATGTTAGCTATAGTTAATAGGGCAATTAGCGTAAGAAAAAGTCGTTATAAAAAAGGTTGTGTTAAGCGAAGAGACATTTCAGCAGGAGCATGTCAAATTGCAATGATGTTTTCACAAACTACAATATTTGGCTTTTGCATAGAGTTTAATAAGGGATTACGTGGAGTAAAACACAAACTTATTTTAGATCGAGAAGAACAAAATGATTGCTTATTTCGATCTGGTGGGGCTGATGTCACTAAAATGTCCAAACTAAACATTATGGTGGAAAAACTCACCAATAAAACTCATTTTCAGTAACATAAAATATATCAAACAGTAGTTCTGAAGACCACAGACTACACGTGGCGAGTCACAACAACATCGAGTGAACAGCTTCCGCGTCAGTTATTCATTGTATTCCAGCATCAAGCTCGACGAAATAACCAACAACATAATAATGCAATATTTGATAACGCTAAAGTTAGACGAATATACGCTAGAATAAATTCAAAGCAATATCCATAAAAAGCGATCGAATGCAATTTTGCAAATAACAACAAGAAAATCATTACTACATCTTACATGAACCTGACCAACTCAGTGCAAAAATATCAAGATACTGTAGAAGGAACTCAGATATCAGCAGAAGAATTTCGTACACTTTATCCGATATTTTACTTTAATGTTAGTAAACATAGCGAACGACCTGTAGACAGCACAGCTGATATCGATATTACTTGGACGCTCAAAGCGGCTCCAGCAGCGCCGTCAAGCGTATATACGTTAGTGTTCAGCGACAAATATGTGACAATCTATTCCATTGGAGGTAAAATGTTGATACAAGTTTAATATATTATCGTTATATAATATGATATATAATATGAAAAAAAATTCAGCTGCTGTTGAGAAGCGGCGGCCGGTTTCACCCAGATGTTTTAGGAACTTTAACAAAATTATTGTTAATCAAAAATCATACGAGTAAAAACGATCGCAAAAAAACTTTCGTTTTAAATTTAAGCGCTATACAAATAACTGCGATGTCAAAATATGGCGGTTTCTTCGGGCTGGCACTATCAGTAATAGACAAAACATTACTGCCTAAAATTGTGCCTGTGTTGTGTACATTAGGGCTAGCAGCGGCGTCAGGAGCAGTACATGGCGCATCGGAAAAGGCAGTTAAAGGTAGTGGAATAAAGAAAATTTTTGTTTAAAGATTAAATATAATGCCTAAACGAAAAACTGTGCGAAAAACGACAATGACGAAAAGAAAACCAACTACAAGAAAAAGACACAACCAGGTGGATTTCTTCCAATAGCCTCATTACTAGCCGGATTAGCGGGAAGTCTATTGCCGGGTCTGTTAGGACGAGGACGAGGACTAATGCTACCAGGAACAAGGAGATAATGTCGCCGGGTCAGTTAAGTAATTTTGATATACTTGATCAACTTAAAAATGTATAAAACAAATCACGGAGTTTATTCCAAAGATGAACTTACGGCGATTGCATCGTCGCAAGTGCCGCTAGCTTCTCTGAGTTCTTGTGTACACATTGGGTAGCTGTTTTTGATAACAATTATTTTGACTCGTTCGGAATTTCACCAAGTTATGCGGTAAAACGATATATGAGTAGATACAAAATAATAAATTATTCTTCTAATCAGATTCAACCGGTTGGAACATCCCCTTGTGGATATTATTACATAATGTTCAGATTTCCAAAAACCCAGATTTTTCATAGTTTATTTTGCAGTTTGATAAAAGGAAACTCTCACGATAATGATTTTATCTAAATTTACAAATATAACAATGTCAACATATTGTCTTAAGTGTAAAACTAAAACAGAAAATAAAGAAGAAAACACGGAAAAACCGAAGAATAATAGAATAATGCTGAAACGTTTTTGTGCAATCTGTGGAAAAAGAAAAAGTATGTTTTTGCCAACAGCAAAGTCCGTAGTGGTTGGGTGTCCTGATGTTATTTTAGTAGACGACTAAATAAATAGTGACGTACAACTGTGACGCTGATAGAGATTCATTTCTCGAGCAAGATCAAATTGTTACATATTACCAGAAATGCAACAAAAGAGAAATAATTGGAAGGGGAATAGATATACATAAATTGATTGACAAACTTTCAAAAACAAAAGGCGATGGACATTGCTAGGCCATAGATATACAGGTCCGTTGTATCCTCTTAAGGGGCAACTTGACGAAAATGATAATCCGCTGCCAGGAGAGAAGCCTTATAATCAAGTTTACGCAGTAGCGATGCGACATGATATTTGCTACAGAGATATTGATCTTCCTAGTGGCGAAACAAAACACAGCTGCGGCAAAGTAATGTTAGATGAACTTCGCGGAATGAAACCAGAAAATATAGGCTGGTACAAGGTTTTATTGGAGCAAAATATAACGTTGGACTCGACAGAGACTTATATGATAACACAGCGATAACGTCTCTTGCAGTTGAACTACATAGACCTAAGAAAAAGGTTCCGCGACGCAAGGATGTTTTTAGTAAATATGCTTTTAGTATACCGGTTTCAGATAAAACAGGGACCTTAATGATTGGCGCGCTAAAGCACATTATAACAACAGAAAGAAACCGAACAGAATCTGGACCGATCACGGAGCAGAGTTTTTTAACAAAACGTTCGAGCAGTTTTTGGAACAAAACAACATTAAAAAATACGTTACTGGAAATGAGGAGAAAATCGTCATTGTCGAGCGATTTATTCTCACACTTAACGAAAAATATTTGACGGCTAAAAATAAATAAATATATTGACAAATTACACAATTTTGTTGACGAATATAATAACACGAAACTCCAAACCACTAAAATATCACCAAACGACGCGCTTGCAAATCCGATACTAGCTAACAAAAATATGTACCGAAGACATAAATTTAGAGTTGGCGATAAGGTAAGAATTTCTTTGACTAAGAAAGCATTTGAAAAGGTACTTACTCCGAACTGGAGTGAATAAGTATTTGTTGTTAATAAAGTAATTTTAGCGATACCAGGTACATATTCGCCGAAAGATTTGCTAGGTGCACCTATAACTGGCAGTTTTTACGAACAAGAACTTCAAAAAACAGAACAAGATATATTTGGTATTGAAAAAGTTCTTAAAAAGCGTGGCAAGAAACGTCTAGTTAAATGGCGCGGATATAGCGATAAATTTAATAGTTGGGTACCAACTCTGTCAATTGCATCGACTGGAATCGAATAATAATAATATAAATTTGCTCGTGTTTTATTAGTAATAATCTACATTTTACTGGCTTACATAACGAAATTAAGTGCAATATTCACGCATTATCGACTGCCATTAAATTAAATATTGTAACGAAATATTTAGAAATGGCCTTATAAGTTCCCAATATATTTGATGCTCAGCAACGCTAAAATTAAATTTTAGTATTTTTTTGACAATGTGGTATTCAATATCAAATCGGACAGTTGTTGGTCTACTTAAATGTTTCTTGCTAACAATATCATCTTCGTCATCATCGTCATAGTTATACAAAATTTCTATTTTCAGTATAACCAGTAAATCTGTCATCGGTGATAATTTTTAATGTGACATTGGGAACTTAAACAAAATCATCCGAGTATAACTGAGCTAGTCTCTCAATTAAGGTCATTATTATAATAATTTTGTATCTAATTAATATATAATATGGAAATAAAATATCATTGTCGAGTTAATATACTTAACAAAAATGAATTAGTCAAAGCATTTCGAAAATGCTTGCTAGGATATAATTTTTATTGGTTGACGTTATAACATTGGGCGAATTTGATAATTTTTTTTAACAACAGCGGATAAAATAAAACTTGAGCGAAATAAAATAATGACGTTACGATTAAGTGGCGATGATATAATTGAATTTGGTCATAAATGTCTTACCATAAACGATATGGAAAATATTATTAATTATCGTATTTAAAACTAAATCTTTCAAATTTTATCATATACATTATTGATCTTTTATCTTTTCTTACCGTAAGCATTATCTTCTATTCTTTGAGGATGAATTGTATAATATTTTGCCGCACAATAAATTGATTTATATTTCATTTCTTCAAAAGTTTCAAGATTAATTAAAATTATTAGTTTTTTTATTTTTAAAATTAGAATCATCAGAACCAACTCAACGTCGACTATTTTCTTTTAGCGTATCCAAATATGAATTTGAAAGACGATTTCCGGTTTTAGTTTTATTAATATGGTCGATAACTAAACTATTAGGAATGCTGCCGTTAAAAACTTCATAAACAAAACTAATTTTATGACTAATAAAATTTATATTTGCTCCACGTACCATTATGCATAAATAACTATCTTTATCTAAGTTTCCTAATGCTTTTTTTAGTTTTTCTATGTCTAATAATTCCTTTATCATTTGCTTCATATAGATTAAAGATTGGATGGGGTTGATATTCGTTTTGTAATCCCAAATTTTCGATCTTATCATCAGCAACTGCGCCATTTGCTATATATACTCTCTGTCCTTCTGGAATATCTCCAATAAACCAACTATTAATAAAAATCTTTTCCCAACATTTCGATTTTTTCTGCATTATCACCGTTTACTGAAATCATTAATCCAGCAGGAGTTGGTACGCCAATAGCGTTATAGATGCTGCGCTGATAACAGAACCTAATGCATTTGCAGCATATAAGTTGTATTTAGGATGCATATGGTACATTATTTGCTCTTACAATGTCAGAGGCAGATATCTCAAGCTTTCTGTCAATATATATATATATATATATATATATATATATATATATATATATATATATATATATACAATTTTTCATATTTTTAATTAAAGAAAGAAAAAATTCAATTAAATGAACAAATAAACAATATTACTATATATATATATATATATATATATATATATATATATATATATATATATATATATATATATATATATATATATATATATATAATGCTTAGATTACAAGACATTGCTAAAAGGAACATTATCAAAGCTGAAAAAATTGCTTCAGCATTTTCGGGTTATGATAACACTTATAAACTTGATGATTAAAATGTTTTAGCTAATTTTAACTACAAATTTATATCATCTTTTACCAGCTGTTATAGCTCAGGAACTTATCTTACGCAACTTTAATCGTTCAATGTAAAATCAAAACTGGAAATGAAGATATTATTCCTTTTATTTTTGAATATAATCCAAGATTGCCTAATATAGGTATGCGTATCAATAACAATTGGGATTTATTAAAATTATCACGTAAACCAAGTGTTAAGTCGCTACACGAAAGCAAATCCACACAAGTCAAAAAGGTCCTAATGATTTCCTATTTAATTATCAAAAGGGATCGTCAACTAAATGTAACGGAACTAGATATACGGACTGCTCTTTTATTAATGAAAATATTGTTTCAATATTAATAATACGAAAGAAACTTTTAATATGCATTGTGAACACTAATTGTGCAACATGAATGTCATTTATTTTCACATACAAAAAATTTTGCATCCAATATATTGGACAAGCCAGTCAACAAATATATGACCTAACATATATTAGATATACAAAATAATATTGATCAAACATTTTCATCTCATGTTGCCGAACCTTTTAACAAGAGTTTCCATACTTTGCTAGATTTCTCCTTTCAACCTATTGTTATGGCTGATTCTGAGATGGAACGTCTGTTAAAAGAAACCTATTGTATTCATCCTCTTAATACGGTATATCCAAAAGGTCTAAATTTCAAATAATATACGACATTCATTAATCAAACAAAAATTGAATTTTGTTCCATGTTTACAATCAGTTAATGATACTTTATATTATTTGATATTATATTTGTTTACTGTGTAACTTAGAGAAATTATAAACTAATATCATAGAATAGGTTTAATAATTCATTAAAATGAAAATCATTTTTGAAAATTAATTATGAATATATTATGATTAATTATTTATAAATACTTATATTTGCATGCTTATAAATAGTATGCACACCATAAAGTTTTAAAAAGTTTCTTAATGTATAAATTGATAGACTATTGAACAAATTCAGGATTTTTTGGAACCGCAGGGATTATTCAGAGTAGGAAACTACATTAAATAAGGCGGATCGATTCGATAATGAATCTCTTTTAGAGACGCTGAGCAAACAAAGGAATTCGACTCGCTTATTGCAGACAAATCAAAACAGCAAACCACAGCCATATAAAGTAACATTATATGTATCATCATCTTATATACCTCTTCACTAAATTCAGTAAATAAATAAATCCTAACAAACATTCCCATAAATAGCTAAAATATCAATATAAACCTAACCAGCTACCCTCACATTAAACGACAAAATTAATCATAGTACAAACATTTATTAATCAAATGCAAAGTAAAACAGACCGTTTATGCAACTAAATTAATTACCGCCCTACAACTCTAGGCGATATAAATAGAAAACCGCATTAAAAATTATACAGTGCGCTAACAAAATACGCGACACAAAACACCAGCCGCATAACTAATCTGAAACAAGCCTACAAGAAACATACACTGGCTAAAATCGTGTAACCGAATATAACAAGATATCACAATAACAGCGGCAGCTACTCACAATTAAAGCAGCCGAAATCGAGACACACCCCACCAAATCACAACCAAAAGGCAAACGACACACACATACAAATCTTAGAAAAATAGCATTCAGTCACACTACCTTTTCAACACTTATCAATAAACCACATTAAACAAAACTTCACTATAACAAACAATTCAAAAAATGCCAACAGCAAACATAGAGGAACGCTGAGCGCACACAGAATGAGTATCTATCACATAATTACAATAACCAAACCCAACAGCTAAAAGTAACACTAAACAAATAACCCTGAACCAACAAAATAATTATATAAACATAACCAATGACACCACTCCTCTCTGCACAAAACGATTAAAATCAACAACAATATAGAATATTTATCAATCAAAAGTATATATCATTCAAACGTAAAACAACCACCTTATATATTTGTTCTAACTACCGCCTTTAAGCTACAGACGATATAAGTAGAACATACAAATAAAACATAACATTTCGCAAACAAAAAGACACTACACTACCAGCGCAAAATCTAGGTGCGCAAGCCAATCAAAATCACCCTTACTGAAACACACTGCATGGAAACAACATACAATGAATGTAACATAAACTCACAATAAAAGCGGCTAACCTAGAGTAAAAACAGTCGAATTCGAGGCACTCACCACATCGATTCCCAACTAAACAATAAATAACATACCAAACTTCAGAAGAATAACAAATAATCGCTCTATCTTTAACACAAATACCAACAGCTATTAATACCCAATATTAAGTTTTAAAAAAGTAACTAAAATAAACAACCCAGGTTAAACCAGTGCCAAAATGTAATTGCGCAAGCCAATCAAAATCACTGTTACTACAATACACCACATCGAAACAGAAAAACCAATTGTAACGACAGTTTTGCACAAAAGTAGCCAACCCTAAGACATAAACACTGCCACACAACAGCAAGCCCATAAGCAATACCCAAACCAAGATGTAAATACCCCAGTTTCACACAACACTACAAAAGTGTAACAAACCTGGAAAAATATATAAGTTCTATTCTTAAAACATAACAAAACATAAACTAAAATTAAAACTCACCCACTTCGCATTTAATAATCCCATCTTACCCCCAAAATTAGAAACACCTTCCCCATAGAAAATTATTTCAATCAATACAACCAACCTATTACATTCATACTATCCTTAAAACAAAATTACTTTCCCATCAAAAATAAATCAGTTAATGGGAACAACATAACCGATTGTAACGAGTTTTATACAAAGAAGCCAGACCTAAGACATAAAATTTCCACATAATAATCCCATAGACAATACACTAATTAAACTGTAAATCTCCTACAGTTTCACACAACAGTACAGAAATACGATCACCTTTAAAAATCAAGAAGATTCGATTAAACTTAAATATAACAAAATATAAACTAAAGTAAACCCAAACATTCCCTTTTTAGAAAATTACTTAATAACTTAATTACCCAACCAAATTTAGTACATTCATACCAACCTTAAACAAAACAATCTCTTCACCAATAATTTTTTTATAAGGGGGAGGGGGTAGAAGAGATAAGAAAACAAAATGGGGGAGGAACATAATGATCTAATAAACTTATAAAAAAATACATAAATAACCATACTACATAAAATACAATAATTTGGAAATTAATTTTAATAATTCAATTAGCTTAAGAATTGTCCACTCTAATTTCATCCCAAAAGCACATCAATACAATTCCATACACTTTGCCAACTAAAACATTATTAATAATATAAGAAAAAATTAAGGCACCCAAACTGACCACACTTAAAAACACAATATAACGATGAACAACTGTAAATAATATACAACCCCTTGACAACAAAAAAATCACCTTCCCTGGACAACCACATTATATATTAGTAGGAGCCATCCCAAAATATTCTCAGCAGTATAAATAATTAAATCTGATCAGACAGGTGAAGTATCAACCAAGTAAAACGGATAGCACAAAAGAAAGGTATCAATAATCACCAAGAGATGAAAAAGACATACATCAAGCGCATACCTTAATAACACCCACCAACATCTATCTCACCACAGATAATCACGCTACTATTAACAACAAAATACCTCAACAATTTCAACAATAAAACCAATTACAATAAGAAAACAACAATAATAACAATAACAATAGCAATTTTAACAATGAAAACAAAAACAACTTCGGCAAAGAGGTATAGTAGAAATAAAAAACATTTAAAAAATAAATGAAAATAATAAATATTGAATAAGAAAGTAAGTTACAAAATAACAAGGTTCAGATACAATCACAATATTATAAATATTCAAATTTCTCAGCAAATACAGCGAACAGGTATAATAAAAATAATAAATATCATATTCATATAGCCAATAAGATTTTTCATCAATTTTAGCATGGAGGAATAAATACCCCACAATCAACTTTACCATCGAAAATAGACTGCATATTCCCTGGAAACTGTTAACCGCGATCAATAACATCCTTGAAAACCGGTACAACCATCATATAAAAATCAATACCGACGGATTGAAGTCTAAGGAACTGAACAGAACAGCAACAGCTTTAACAATCCCAGAACTCAACCAAACAATAGAAGCAAGATTGCCAGACGGATTATATATATATATATATATATATATATATATATATATATATATATATATATATATATATATTATATATATATATATATATATATATATATATATATATATATGCAATAAACTGACGACGAACAGTACGAAACTAGTAACTAACTAGCCTAAGCGCTTTCGACTCTTAATGAGTCTTTTTCAAAGGCAAATACAAAACATATATACGATAAACAAATAGACAAAAAAACGTTGTTTTTGTAAACCTCTACATGGATGTCTTCACATGTGCTTAAACTATAAATACAACCAGCTTGTATAAACTAGATGCGGAAACTGAAAACGGTGTATAATTCCCTAAAAGTCTACAAGCCAAAGCGACATCTATTTTTACTTTCTGTACATATGTAACGCAGATTATATCCCAGATATTTGATTCTATACCGGTTATTCTTATAGTAAAAATTGAAGGATAATAAGAGGATTAAAAAATGTTAAATTTTACTAGTGCATTTTTTTCATTTTCTAGTCTTCTTGGTTTAGACCGCTTGGTTTTCAATGTTCTAAGGCGGCGTATCCAGTATGATTCCTTTTTCTTCCTGGTTTCGGAACTCGAGCTGTGGTTGTTAGCAATAGCGATAAGTATTATATCACTGAAAGTGTGGCC
Source organism: Potamilus streckersoni (assembly GCA_016746295.1). NCBI lineage: Eukaryota > Metazoa > Mollusca > Bivalvia > Unionida > Unionidae > Potamilus > Potamilus streckersoni. The sequence continues at coordinate 1,748,324 of JAEAOA010001087.1, forward strand.
AGGGGAGGAGAAGTGTTCTGCGACCGGGCCTCTGTACAGCTTTTTTGTCATCCAATCAGATCTATGAAGGTTTATCCTTTTGTGTAGCTTTTCAGTTTCTCCGACGTACTGAAGGCCACAGATCTTACATGTGATGAGATAAATCACATTCTCTGTTTTGCACGTTTTGTTTGGACCATGTATGTTTAGTTTTTCTTTAGTCACTGTGCTATTGAATGTCTTGGTCTCTATCATATGTTGACAGGTTTTGCATCTTTTATCGCCACAGGGTCCAGATTGACTAGGTTGGTTTTGACTAGCGATTGGCCTTAGCTTTGCCCTGAATAGGATGTCCTTTAGGTTTTTTGGTCTCCGGTAAGCTACTACAGGTTTGTTCGGAAGTATTAGGTTTAGTATGTCTAACAATTGCACGGTTGGCCAGTGGTTTGCGATGATTTTACCTAATTTGGAATTGTCTGGGTGATAGGTCAGAATAAATGGTATCCTATCAACCTTTTCTTTCTGTCCATATCTGAGTAGGTCATCACGGTTTGTTTGTTTGGCCCTTTGGATTGCCTCCGCAATCAGGTCTTTGCAAAAATCATCACTAATGTTATTGACGAGGCGTACAAAAGCGGACACATAGACCAGCAAACCAAAAACTACTTAAGCCCAGAAAACCCAAGAGCAGGTAGATTTTATCTTTTACCCAAAATCCACAAACAAGGAAACCCTGGCAGACCTATAATCTCAGGTAACGGGCACCCCACAGAAAGGATATCAGAATATTTAGATCATTTTATGAGACCACATGTCCACAAATTACCATCATATCTTCAAGACACGACAGATTATCTCATAAAAAGCAAAGCTGGTGAACCATTACTGCCAGATACATTACTTGCTTACTTAGACGTCACATCTTTGTACAACAACATACCGCACAACGAAGGGTTACAGGCATGTAACGAAGCATGGGAAACAAGAACTGTAAACAATCCACCCACACACTTCTTAGTCCAACTCCTGGAGCTTGTCCTAAAACTCAACAACTTTGAATTTAATGAAGAAAACTACCTACAAATCAATGGAACTGCAATGGGTACTAAAATGTCCCCTTCGTATGCTAACATTTTCATGGGAAAACTTGAGGGAAAGCTCTTAGCATCGGTTGAGCGTACACCATACCAGTGGGTACGCTTTATCGATGACATAGAAATGAAGTGGCAGTATGGAAGAGAAAGTCTGGATGACTTCATATCAAAGGCAAACAACTTCCATCCTTCAATAAAATTCACGGCAGAAATTTCCAACTCAAACCATGTTTTCCTGGACACAACATCCAGACTGGTGGAAAACAAATTAAACACAGACATCTGCTCGAAACCAACCGACAAACACCAGTATCTCCTCCCAACCAGCTGTCATCCAAAACACTGCATTAAGAACATTCCATATAGCCAGGCACTGAGGATACGCAGAATTTGCTCCGACGATGAAAGATTCCTAGAAAGGTCTGAAGAGCTGGCTAAACATTTAATTTACCGAGGCTACGACAAAGACCTGATTGCGGAGGCAATCCAAAGGGCCAAACAAACAAACCGTGATGACCTACTCAGATATGGACAGAAAGAAAAGGTTGATAGGATACCATTTATTCTGACCTATCACCCAGACAATCCCAAAGTAGGTAAAATCATCGCAAACCACTGGCCAACCGTGCAATCGTCAGACATACTAAACCTAATACTTCCGAATAAACCTGTAGTAGCTTACCGGAGACCAAAAAACCTAAAGGACATCCTAGTCAGGGCAAAGCTAAGGCCAATCGCTAGTCAAAACCAACCTAGTCAATGTGGACCCTGTGGCGATAAAAGATGCAAAACCTGTCAACATATGATAGAGACCAAGACATTCAATAGCACAGTGACTAAAGAAAATTTAAACATACATGGTCCAAACAAAACGTGCAAAACAGAGAATGTGATTTATCTCATCACATGCAAGATCTGTGGCCTTCATTACGTCGGAGAAACTGAAAAGCTACACAAAAGGATAAACCTTCATAGATCTGATTGCAAGACAAAATAGCTGTACAGAAGCCCGGTCGCAGAACACTTCTCCTCCCCTGGCCACACTTTCAGTGATATAATACTTATCGCTATTGCTAACAACCATAGCTGGAGTTCCGAAACCAGGAAGGAAAAGGAATCATACTGGATACGCCGCCTTAGAACATTGAAACCAAGCGGTCTAAACCAAGAAGACTAGAAAATGAAAAAATGCACTAGTAAAATTTAACATTTTCTAAATCTTCTTATTATCCTTCAATTTTTACTATAAGAATAACCGGTATAGAATCAAATATCTGGGATATAATCTGCGTTATATATGTACAAAAAGTAAAAATATATGTCGATTTGGCTTGTAGACTTTTAGGGAATCATACAACGTTTTCAGTTGCCGCATCTAGTCTATACAAGCTGGTTGTATTTATAGTTTAAGCACATGTGAAGACAGCCATGTAGAGGTTTACAAACACAACGTTTTTTTTGTTTATTTATTTATCGTATATATATTTTGTATTTGCCTTTGAAAAAGACTCATTAAGAGTCAAAAGCGCTTAGGCTAGTTAGTTACTAGTTTCGTACTGTTCGTCGTCAGTTTATTGCATCTATTTTAATTAATCCCTGACACACGTCATCCCTTGGTGGATCCAGTACGCTTGAAAGGGTTGTTATTCGCCATATGATTTGTATTCTATATATATATATATATATATATATATATATATATATATATATATATATATATATATATATATATATATACAAACAGCGAAAACTGGGCCATCAAAGAAGCACTGCTGTAAATTAAAGACAATACCACAAAATGTTATAATAACTGACTCGATTGGCTTACTGCAAAAACTAGAAATGGGAGCAAAGAAGAGCAGTCAGAATATGCTGGAGGAGGTAATGATCACGATACGAGACCTAGAATCTAAGGAGATCACGGTGGAGTTCCTCTGGGTGCCGTCCTACATCAACCTCTCTGGAAACAACCAAACATACCTGGCAGCAAAACAGCCTACCACACAACCAAATACAAGACATACCATATAGTCCTTAGGAACTGTATATCAAGGTAAAAACGGAAAGAAACAAAAAACATATGCTCTGGCACAACACCAACAAAGGAAGGCAACTATATCACGTCCAGAAGTATACAATTAAGAACATCAAACCCTCGAAACAACTTAAAAATGCAGAACAAGTTATCAATAGACTGAGAACAGGGAAGACACTATTTCAAAGCAGCTGCGGAAAATATATCACAGACAGAACAACAGCAGCAAATGCCCTCATTGTCCAGAATAATAAACACTTCACCACATCCTCAACATATGTCAACAATATAACAGACAGAGACAACATGAAAGAATACCAGCAATGAATCGGGTCACCAACAACGTACTCTGACATACTGGACAACTCCAGGAACGAGCAATTGGACATGACCTATAGAAACATTATAAAATTCTTACAAAATAAAAATAAACTACAAAACATTTGAAACTAACTAAATAAATAAATAATAAACCAAACAAATAAACAATAATCTATTATAAATACTAAGCTTAAAAATAACTTATGATAAATACAAAAAAATTAAATTACCACCAAACTCAAACTTAAAATAAAATTCAACAGCAACAAGAGCAGCAGGGAGGGCGAATCCTACAAATTTTTGCGACAAAATCGATTAAAGCCTCAGAATGCCAAATGGAACCTTCCTACGAAATCTCATATTTTAACCAAAAAAAAATTAAAGACCCCATTTTACAAATGGAGCCTTAGCGATTTTGTCGCAAATACATTGTCATAACCACCCTCAAATTGCTGCCATCTACGTCGCAAATATGTTGTCATTTCACACTCCCTGCTGCTGATTAATACAAATTATTTAACCAAATATTTTATCAAGTCCAATACGATATCGTGACCGAGGGTCGTGTAAATTTATTGTTATAAATCCATATGGGACTGACTGAGCATGACCAAAGTAATTTTTAAATCCATTGAAGTCCATATCGGAACACCATGTCTGCCAAATATTTCGTAGCGTATGTGTATCAACGCCGTTGAATACAGCAAGAATATTACAGTTATCGCGAATCACTTTTGGAATTTGAGTATATCGTTGAGTGACATATATCACGTCAGTGTTTTTATGCCTACCTCGGGAAAATATTCTAGCAGGGTTCTTTTGATTATCTAACATTAAATCATCGTACACTACAAGATTGTTTATGTCTCCATGGAGATCATCTACGCATGGTGCATCATTAATATCAGTAATAAAATCAATTACACTTTCACCTTTAATTTCTGATGCATTTTCATTATAATCTTTTAGCACTTCATAGCACCGTTGATCATCTACGGATGGTGCAACTAAATATAATTTATCCCACTTCATAAATCGCATTATCAAATTAAGCAGCAATTGTGTTTTGCCCGATCCAGATGGTCCGATTATAATGGCACGGACAGAATTCGGAAGCGCTGCGTGGTGTTTTACCGGTTCTCTTCTTCTAGTCGCTGAAAAATCAATTATATTCATAACGCTATATATAAATTATGGATCTATATTGTGTTAAGTGTAAACAGTATCTGATACAACCGATCAGACAACCATTACAACTAAAAACAATAGACTAGCGCTTACTGGTAAGTGTGTAACATGTGGTACAAAAAAATTTCGATTTTTAAAAAAAAAGCAACTCGGAGGTGATATTGCCGCAAAACTTGGAAAACTCCCCGGAACCCCATGGGCAAAATACCCCGGAGAAAAACACCTTCCAGGATATAGCTACTGTGGTCCCGGAACGAGATTAGATATCAGACTTGATGATCAAAATCAGCCCCGGCCTGGTGAGTATCCGATAAATGCTATTGATAAGGCATGTCATGCTCATGATGTTGCATATAAAAGCAATAATTTGCAACAAAGACATATCGCGGATGTAAAATTAATTCATGCGTTAAATGCTATTCCTGATAAATCCTTCAAAGAAAAAAAAATTGGCTTCATGGTTGGTCAAATCAGCTATGAAAGGCAAATTAGTGTTAGGTGCTGGTAATTAAAAACACTAGTGTTTTTTATAGTATGGAATCTTTTTATTATTCTCCGAAAGGATACTGGAGGGGTAAAGCAGCAATTAGTAAACTCGCTAACGCTGCAAAAGTGAAAAAATCCACTGCAAAAGATTGGTTATCCAAACAAGCTATATGGCAAATTTATCTACCACCGCCTAAACAAATTAATTATTCTCATTTTGATGTTACCGTACCCAATGAAGTTCATGAGGCTGATTTATTGTTTTTACCACATGACCATGGTTACAAATACGCGCTAACTGTAGTTGATATTGCGAGTCGATTTAAACAAGCAGAACCATTGAAAACAAAGTCAGCTTCTGAAGTCGCATCTGCATTTGAAAGGATTTATAGACGAGGTCCTCTAAGATGGCCAAATCTATTACAAGTTGATCCTGGCAAAGAGTTTCAAGGTGCTGTTCTATCAACAATGAAAACTCATAATGTTACAATACGACGGGGACATACTGCGTTACATCGTGATCAGGCAATTGTAGAACGATTTAATCGAACTCTTGCAGAACGGTTATTTGGATATCAATATGCAAAAGAATTCATCCAAGAAAAACGATCTCGTGAATGGGTCCAAAGGTTACCGAGTGTAGTTGCAGCGTTAAATAACGAGATTACTCGAACTATTAATATGAAACCAAATATTGCAATAAAAAAAGAATATATTCCCGAACAACCACAGCGGGTTAGCACTCAGCCACTTCTCGGTGATGTTACTGTGAGATATTTATACGAACCAGGAGAGCTTGAAGGTGGTAAAAGAAGAGCTACTGATCCTATATGGAGTGTTACTACGCATAAAATTTCAACCATAACGCGATCAACTGGTAGACCTCCAATCTACAGATTGGATTCAACTGCACCTCAGCGTGGTTTTACACGCGAACAACTACAAGTCATTCCGGACGATACTCAATTACCGCCACATGGTCTTAACTAGCTCCGTTACGTCTATTACACTCAAGACAGGTCAACATCACATTGTTTCTGACATGACCAAGACTGTTATTTTTTCTGTCTACGGTGAATTGTCGAGGGTCTTTATCCGAATACTGCCAGTGCATTATACAATTGCAACTGGCGCAGTGATTATTCTGTTGTTCTTTTAATGCGATTATTACTTCAGTATCAATATCAAATTCTCGTTGTTTTTTTTTTGTCCTGCTGTTTGTAACCAGAGAGTTTTTTATTAATGATGCTAATATCATTGTTATCATCGTTTGCATTAAAATCATCATCGAAAACAATCCTTCGTAGTTGATTTATTCGTCGTACTCTGGACACTGCGAGATAGACTAAATTTGACCATTCAATGCGATTATCAACTATCCAAACAATTGTATCCGTGATGGTCAATCCTTGTGACGAGTGTATTGTTGTTACATAACCAAGCGTCCATGGTGATTTATTAGCGCATAATGCATCTTCTACAGCATTTATAAAAAACCAAA
>JAEAOA010001088.1:0-7500 GCA_016746295.1 Potamilus streckersoni
TTAAATTTTGATTATTATTATTTAATTTAAATCATCACTGCCTTCCAAATTTCATAGATCTTTTGCTGACCAGTACGGTTGAGCTTTTAAGTCATATAGGTCAATCATGAAAGCCTTAAAGTAACATGTATACCGGTCAGAGTCACTCAGTTGCATTCAAATATATATAGGGATCAACAACCGCAGCGCCCTAAATTTTGTAGCGCCTCTTTTTCCTTAGAATTGTTTCCTTTCTTCAGTCCCGGGTTTGCGTATGTATGTATGTATGTATGTATGTATGTATGTATGTATGTATGTATGTATGTATGTATGTATGTATGTATGTATGTATGTATGTATGTATGTATGTATGTATGTATGTATGTATGTATGATTGCATGTATGTATGTATGTATGTATGTATGTATGTATGTATGTATGTATGTATGTATGTATGTATGTATGTATGTATGTATGTATGTATGTATGTATGTATGTATGTATGTATGTATGCATGCATGCATGCATGCATGCATGCATGCATGTATGTATGTATGTACCAGAAACATATATATATATAAACAAACCAAATGGAAAATAATAATTATACCAATATTTCCGACTCGCTTTCTTGTCGAACCTATACTAGTAATAATGATTTTACTATGGTATCATACGACCATTATATTTGTATACAGATGTGTGTTTTCGTAAGCACTTTTCTCTGTTAAACTTATTCACACCCACCACATCGCTTGCAAATGATAGTGATGATTAGCCTTTAGTTGTCGTTATAGACCGATTCTTTTTGTGTGGTCAGGAAGAACAGATCACTGTTTGCCCGTGGAATGATGCCTTAATTCCACATGCATACGTTCCTCTTAAGGTATGTTTTTAATATTGTGTATACTACAACTTCTACTAATTTTGCGTTGAACTATTCATATCGTCCTTAACAATACTTACGGAACGATGTAAGCTCGATTGAATGGAGTGTTGAATTTTCATTAATATTTAAAAGGAATAGTTACTCATCACAATTGCAGAAATATTAAACTATGATATAAATAGTTTGGCAGATAATGCAATGATGCAGAGAAAAACAATGTTTTGCTTCGATTAATTTTCTAAAAACAACGACTTTCTCCTTCAAATAAAAAAATATTAAAAATACTAGAGAAAGTTTTAAGGTTATGAACACTTAAAGAAAGTGGAACAAAATAGTGAGACACATCCGTTATTAAGCAAACATTTACTCGTAAAACATCCATCGATTTCGTGTTTTTCTTTTGTCATGCTTTGAATTTTATTTCAAATTTTTATGAAGATTTTGCAGCAAAAATGGATATAATTTTGAGCCAAACTTTTAAATTAACGCTTGTTATCTGAGTGATAAACTGGTATTAAACGCTTGTTATCTGAATGATAACTGGTATTAAACGCTTGTTATCTGAGTGATAAACTGGTATTAAACGCTTGTTATCTGAGTGATAAACTGGTATTAAACGCTTGTTATCTGAATGATAAACTGGTATTAAACGCTTGTTATCTGAGTGATAAACTGGTATTAAACGCTTGTTATCTGAGTGATAAACTGGTATTAAACGCTTGTTATCTGAATGATAAACTGGTATTAAACGCTTGTTATCTGAATGATAACTGGTATTAAACGCTTGTTATCTGAGTGATAAACTGGTATTAAACGCTTGTTATCTGAGTGATAAACTGGTATTAAACGCTTGTTATCTGAGTGATAAACTGGTATTAAACGCTTGTTATCTGAGTGATAAACTGGTATTAAACGCTTGTTATCTGAATGATAAACTGGTATTAAACGCTTGTTATCTGAATGATAACTGGTATTAAACGCTTGTTATCTGAGTGATAAACTGGTATTAAACGCTTGTTATCTGAGTGATAAACTGGTATTAAACGCTTGTTATCTGAATGATAAACTGGTATTAAACGCTTGTTATCTGAGAATTAAAATAATGTATATTTTCCATCAGTTTAAGCGCTTTCAGACTCATTGTGTTATTTCGGGGTAAAAGCCATTCTGAACTTAATGACGACCTCTAACTACAGTCACAATGATCATCTTTTAAGATTGACTAGATACACAGTTCATATCTATCAACTGGAGAATCATTTCGGATGGGGTCTTTGTTTACAGTGTAGTGTGTGATTAGAGAACAAACAGTGCCTGACGCAGCCATACTAGCACAACACTGCCAGCATTTGCTACTTGGAGATGATTCCTACGGATCATATATGCTTTTAGCTGCCTTTCGGACCATCTTGGCTAGCAATGACTGATTGAGAAATTTCCGATGAATCGAACTATTGTTTCATTCTCATTTCCTGTCAAGTCTATGGTCAATCTAATGATAGTAATAGCTGAGATGACCTGAATATATTACTGTTTTGTTTTCGCGAAGAAAAAATACAATTTTTTTTCGGCAAAATTATTGTGCTGACGTACATTCGAGGCATAATTTTTGCGTCGCAGTCGTAGATGAAATGATCCGAATGCACTTGCAGGTGACGAAAGGTGTTATGGCATATACATAGGACGGTACAGTGTATAATTTATACAGAACAGAACAGAACAAATCTTTATTTTAAAAAGTCATAATAGCCCGTAGTCTGAACGCATGTTAAATGGATGACTGCACTCATATAGTATGACTGGACATGATTGTTCGCACCCTTTCCGTATTGGCTATAGTAAAATATGATCAGTATTACTGTTGAGTACAAAGTCTGCTCTATGTCGTGGTTTATTACGGCACACTGATCAACTGTGTGACACATCTACTTTTTCAAGAAGACATACTTGTTGATCAAACATCAGAGTACTACTATTTGTATTTCTAATAAAAGGGGGCACTCATTCTTCTAGCTACACATATGTATTTAAAAAGGAGCACTTAGTCTTCTTGCTATAAATATGTATTTTTCCAAAAGAACACTCATTCTTCTAGCTACGAATTTGTCTTTTTGATAGAGACCACCAATTCTTCAAGCTATAAATGTTGTTTGCTGCTGCATAACAATATACACAGAGGTACATCTCGCTCTTATCGAGACATTCAAGGTTGATGCAATCTGCAATATCTGAATCGGGTATTCTTAACACCAAAGCCACCAAAGGTACATGTATCCTGTTGGTTCACTCAATGTCACCACTGCTTCTCTTTGCTTATAATAGAAAGGAGGGTAGAGGACAACAATGGCAAAAAAATTTCTTGCGTAGAATTATGTCCTTTTTGTGTGCTATTTGTTTAACGAAAGTCACGTTAGTCGACTGAATTTGAATTATATTAATAAAGTTGCGTCACTAGGGGGTGCGATGGTGGGGATGAGGACCGCACCGGTTGACACCATCAGAGGGATGACACCAAAATGACTTTCTATAAAATTATTGTGCAGGAAGGAAAATCATGGGGTGACACCATGAATTACGGCACATGACTATCTACAACATATTTGAAGTTTTGTGCAGGAGGGAGGTCCATGGGGATGACACAATGAGTTACCGCATTGTGTGACACCAAGCCTAGTGACGCCATTGTTTAAATATTGTTTGTTATGAAATTTTATTAAGAATACAATATGATGTTTGAAGGACAATATATAAGAGTCCCCCTCTCTTTCTCTCCTTCTTCTTCTTCTTCTCATCATGATTATTTTTTTATAATTTGTTATCATTATTATTATTATTATTATTATTATTATTATTATTATTATTATTATTATTATTATTATTATTATTATTATTATTATTATTATTATTATTATTATTATTATTATTATTATTATTATTATTATTATTATTATTATTATTTCAGCATGTATTCAGTCTGAGATTTGCAATGATGTAAGCGACTGCAGATATGAGACCTGCCATGATGCTGGATGGTTCCTCACCTGTTCTCACAAGATCTGTACGTGTTCCCAGCATGCCAGTCTAAGTATGATGTCCATCACACACACACACACACACACACACACACACACACAGACACACACACAGACACACACATACACACACGTGATGTATATATCTATCAGGCATGTGTTTCCTCTTTTGTTTGAATATTGTTTCCTTATATTGTTCGCACATAAACAAAACATGATTTCATTTAGTTTATTATTATTATTTTTAATGTGTGAACAAGAGATAATATCTATCTCTTGAGAAGTTCTCAAATGCAATATTGTGTACAATTTCCTCTACATAAACAACATAAACAATAAAAAAATAAATCACCGGCAACATACGTACACACGTACCTAACTCATAATTTAATAAAAATAAAATTAGGACGAAAGATTGTATTTTTATATTAAACGGGTTTTTTGAACCCTAAAGACCATATTATTATTATTATTATTATTATTATTATTATTATTATTATTATTATTATTATTATTATTATTATTATTATTATTATTATTATTATTTCAGTTTGTACGTACGACAGTGAATGTCTACAATCACATCTACTGGGTCCTTGTCCGAACGGTTTACGTTGGTACTGCCGAGAGTCTGATGGAACCTGTCATTGTCGCAAAAATTAAGATGATCCCCAATTCGACTTTCTCTGCATACAACATGTTCAACAATATGACCGATCCTGACAAAATGCTTCCAGATTCATAGGAAACGCCAGAAGCTTTTATTTTTGTTTCCAGAAGCATTGTGCTTGATAATTTACTAAAGTCTCCATGAAATATATGATTCATTGTTTTTATTATATTTTTACAGGAAAATGGCCTTATTGTTAGAACATCCGCCTCGGCTGCATAAGATCGATGGGTTTGAACCTCGGTCGAGTCTTACAAATTACTTATACAAATGGTACAAACATCTGATTTGCTAGACGTTCATAATTAATAGGTTAGTGTTAGGACTGGTCGGCTTAGTGTCAGTATAATTCGACTGGGTGGGAAATCATGCTACATGTCTGTGGCATGATGTCCCAGTACTGTAAATCGCCAGACTGCAGACATCGTAGAAATATGCCTGCAAAATTGTCAAAGGTACGTTAAAATTTCAATTCACACACGTAAATACTATTTTGTTCAATTTGGTTTTGAATGTAGGGACCAGAATCCTTTACGAACTAATCGCTGAAGGGGGCATGGTAATGGAAAATTAATTTTACTAAATGCCAATGTATTGATAGTTGTGCTTTATTTACAATTAAATTGACGGAGTAAATTTTTAGGCAATTGCAAAATGCGAAACCAAATTACCTGCCAAGTTCCACCATTATACAACTTGTTAAATTGTTTCGGATTACATTTTTGTACATATAAATGTAATCTTCTCAGTTAATTTTGGAGCAAACAGCATATGTTGGTACCATATAGTCCACCTTGTGACAAGGTTTCCTAAAGCTCTCTTACCAAAAGACAAAACATGACCAGTTGTACCAACTGTATTGTGGGTGCAATTTTTCTAGAAACAAGATACTGTTCCTAATGGCACATCCCCGAATCATGTGACATGACTGCTATCAGTAGTGTCTAGGACACTGGATGAACGGAAAAAACACTGATATAAAAAATGAGCTTTCGATGACATATATATATATATATATATATATATATATATATATATATATATATATATATATATATATATATATATATATATATATAAGCTATAAACAAAACAAAACATATCACATTAGCAGGAAGACCTTGTCATTATTTAATTCACCTCAGGACATAATTTTTATAAATAGTTATTCCCCTATACGCATGTATAATTCAACAATGCTTCCAACAGTACCTGAATTACGTAGCAAATTAAAAACGAATCGGTAATAGAAATTATGCTACCATCCAGGCAAAAACGCTTGACAAGCTAAACCAAATGGGAATTATCGGAGATTTTAAATGATCACTGTGACCTAATTTTACTGAACTTTTCAAAAATCTCGCTAATTACCAAATAAACAAAATGGAGAAGGCGATGATAGAGGTTATGGCTTTAACTATGATGATGACAATAAAACGATGATGACGACGATGATGAAATGACTGCTGAGAGAAAATGTCAAGATAGCAAGCAAGACCGAATACTCACTTCTGTCTATACAGATAATGCTTACTAACACAGTAAATGTCGTTCTAATACTGCCAGGTCGCCTTGCAACGGCAGGTTAGCATCACGATATTAACACATATGTCATTATATGGATATACGAAAGTATAATAATTGTAATGTATATTAAGTTATCGGGACATGAAAGACTTCAGTGTAATAATAATAAATCCACATATTTGGTTTTACTTTATACCATACTTCAAAGTCAAAATTTGTTCAAATTTAAAAGTTTTAGGTCTACTATCATTTTGTTTCAAAACAGTTTTAGATATTATTAATTGAAATTGAAATAAAGTGGAATTCTTCTTAAAATTTTATATTCTACATAAAGCGCAGATTGAATCACTATATGGTATTCCATAAACTGCCCTTTTCAGGTTCTAAATGTCTCTGGTTGCTTGTTCGAGATTTTGTATAAGATTTTCGTAGTTTGCTGTGTACAATATGAATAGGTTCTTCTCTAACTTAGATCATTGTTAAATATCACTATTGTATGAGGTGTTGACCGACTATTGTATTTTTATTTGAAGGGAATATATATATATATATATATATATATATATATATATATATATATATATATATATATATATATATATATATATATATATATATATATATATATATATATATGTGTGTGTGTGTGTGTGTGTAACGTCCTTACTTTTATAGATTTTTCTATCAGCACTAATATATCGCGATTTTTTAATATATAAATCTGACAAAGTGGAAAAGTCCAGATTAAGTAAATAATACATATGGTCTTCAAACATTATAACACCTACATTAAGTCTGAAATTGAAGTAAATTCGTGAAAATAGCATAATTATACATGCAGAGAGCTCTGGAGTACCTGATCTGGTTTTAATGTATCTTATAATATTATTAAGTTTCTAGAACCCGCTACAAGACAGACAATTTAGAAATTGCAAATCTCCGAATAAAGGTGAATGAAGCTGATTTAAAGACAGTGCAAGAAACAATTTATCCTGGTCTTCGTCTAAATACTCATTGATATTCAATCGTACTCACTAGGGCAGATAAGGGGGCGGGCAACCGGGTTTATAAGGCGGTAATGGCCGAACAACACTATTTTTAGAGAAAAAGACTTATGTTTGAACAAGAACAAGGACAGGCCCGGGTGATTCTTACCGCAGGGACAGTGATCGCTCTCTATGGCCCTGCTACTCACTTGGGTCTGACATTCTCTCCAGCCGGTACTTGACACGATCGCATTGCTAATTTAATTTACAACACCACACCTTGTCTGAAATACTATGAAAACTTAAATTTTCTTTGAATAGCTTAGCATTACAGACCTTCTACTTTTCTTTCATTCGCATTGCTCTAGAATACGTCGATGCAAAATGGGATAACTATATAATAAAAGGCCTCAGGAA
>JAEAOA010001088.1:12500-47500 GCA_016746295.1 Potamilus streckersoni
ATCCAAAATTGGGCAGAATAGATGCCGACCTCCTTGCTTCAGGACATTAATTTAGGCAAAAGGAAGTGGCCACACTTGCTCGGCATTTCTTACTGAAACAGGTATAAATCTTGGTGGACCAGTGAAATCAGAAGATTACAAACAATTTCTCCCAAGGCACCGCCCAGACAACAAAGTGACACATTTTCCTAGCCAGGTCATCGCCATTACACCGCCATTACATTAAACTATGATGGTAAACGTTAAATAGATGCAGGGATGATATTGCTTTCTTCATAAAGGATGATGATTCTGCAGGTGCATATCGATACACCATTTAATGTATTTATTTTACTTTTAACTGCTTTTGAAGGCACCGTCACCAACACATAGATAAATAGAATCAAACGGCAATGAAAGTCCATAAGTATCGCGTCATTAACTGTTTTAAAGACCTTTTTGTCTTTCAAATTCCGTACAAAATGTACTTAAATAAATCTGTGCAGAGTTGCCTATATTCGAAGGTCATTTTGGTCATTTCCACGATGGGGCTGTCTACTACACGTTTGATTATAATTTGGTGTTTTGTGATACGCTATATCAAAGCGTCCTGTAATAAAACACTCTTCCTCTCTGACTTCTTCCATTCTTATTCTTTCTTTCCAGTATGCAGTCGCGCCTGCACTACTGGCGGAGAATGTAGTAATGACCAAGTCATTTGTGGGACTGGATGGCAACCGGAGTGTGATCACGATTTATGTACCTGTGCCATGTATGGACAGATTCTTGGTTTGCATAATGGATAGTCTTTTACATTGAATTTCAAAAGACATTTGCTAAGATAAATATATTTGTGACATTCGTTTGACCCGTGCTACAATATATATTATTGTTTCAACAATCTCTTTATTTTCATAAACTTAATTTTTCTCCCGGGCAGTGGATCCAAGAAAGCATTATTAGACTATTTTATTTATTTGTCCAAGGGAGGCGAAAACGGCATTGTTACTTCTTATTGGCCCTGCTTTAAGCCAACAAGACGAATGTATACATTGATATTGCGAGAAGTATTAGACATGAAAAACTCCTTATTGGTACTGTGGTGATATAACGTCAAAGTTCCAAAGGCATACAGCTCAGTTCAATTAAATAATGAGATCAGTTTTGATGAGAAATAATCTCATCTTAAAGACCCACGCCCCAACATAAAAGGAATCCTCTCTTAAAGACCAAAGTCCCACAATAAAATGTATCCCCTTTTAAAAGAACAAGGCCGCACCATAAGAGGGATTCCCTTTTAAAAACAAGGCCCAACTATAAAAGGGATACCCTCTAAGAGACAAATGAATTGGGATAATATTATTCAACGTGATAGTGCTGTAGGAAGGTTGGTTCTTATTGAAATCTGATTGGATGTTAGACACTAGAAAGCAAAGTCAAACAAATAGTTGATATTTAACCTGTCACTGCTAATTAGCGTATAAACTCAAACCACGGGATTGGCCATTCCTTAGTTTCACCTACAAAACAGCCATAAAACATGAAAAGAATTATTCGACTCACTCGTTAAAAGCTATCGATATGTTTAAAGCTCTGTTCGCAGTTGACGGTCTGCATCAACCTTCCCAATATGACTTATATCCTATAGTCCTAGCTCCTTTTACTTTGAGCAGACTACTCACAGGAGTCAGCGTCCCTTAGAGCTACACATGCATGCTGTATTATTTGCATTAGGTCAAATTTTTAAGACATGCATATCTTTCACAGCATGTAGCTGTCTCTGTCCTTCCTGTCCTATTCAAGTATTGGAATATCCTTGTTAATACTGATGATGCGAATACCATTAAACGTCATATTTAGAGTCCTAACCCAGACGGTCGTACAAATATCCCTTACCACATAACAAGGGACTAACGATGTCAAAGGAAAGGCTCTGATTGTACACGTGAGCTGGCTCACGAGGCAAGCAGAATTGAATCCTTAGATAGATATATGGCTGTGGTACTGAAATAATAATAATGCACAGCGTCCTATACCTAAAGCTTTTAATTTGTTACGAAAAGTATCCACGTATAAAATTGATCAGCTGAGACCTGAAGATATTCCTAACAATGAAATGGTAAACTTTTGAATAGAATGTAGATTCTTGATCGTTTTCGCTTATAGAAACTCCGCGGTATCAAGTTAAAATAGGGAAAACAGGGATGATCCCGCAAGCATTCTTCTTTCCAGAACAGTGCAATGTTTACCTGACAATGGAACGTCGACATAACTGTATAGACCGACTACCAAACCTTTTAGCTCAAACGTACGAGTATTTTGTATAATATCCTGAGAGTAAGATTTTATTCCAAGAGGAGTCTTCTTCTTCTTCTTCTTCTTCTTCTTCTTCTTCTTCTTCTTCTTCTTCTTCTTCTTCTTCTTCTTCTTCTTAATATTATTATTATTTGCTGTTCTTTCTACTGTTTTTGTTTCTAACTGTAATATAAAATCATAAACATAATGCACATCCCAGTTGCATACATTTGTTGGAATACACATTTGTATACCATTATTGGACTACCAATTTATATACAAGTATAGGACTATTCAGTTCTATACAATTACCTGATTACCAAGACATACATGAAATTGTGGTATTGTATTCAATCATAATTTCACTCACAAAAAGCATGTGGTTATTTTAATTGGGCTGAATATTCAGTGTCTTTAATTGGAAAGGAGAATCGGTGTCTTTACTGAAAACCAGTTGTGTTACAAAAATATAAAAGCAATGATAACAACAAAAATAATTCAATTATGAGCTCAAAGTTTGATTAAAAACAATTCCAGTTTTCAAGAATATTTTAAAGAGATAGTCTGTTTGTTTTAATATGCAGTTGAATAAACAGACAGTGCTTGCCAATTATTTCTACTTGTAAACATGGTTATTGGACTGAAGCCTTTGTTCCTCTTTTCGTTATTTGCAAAATATTATTATTGCTTTGTGCAACAATATATAGAGATTTTGTTTAATGCATTTGAGGCTTCTAAGTTTCACTGTGATTTTTTCTCATCGTTTCGGTCGAAACGATTAAAAGTTTATCTTGTATATATAGGTTGCCTAGTGGATGCAGACTGTAATGATGGTCTCCACTTGTACCAGGACCAAAGATCCCAGTGGCGCTGTGTGCTTCGCGAAGTGAACGGTGTCACAAGGAATGTGTGCACCTGTCTAAGAAATTAGACAGGTATGGTGTGTTCATCATGTAAACGTCTGTGTATGTGGCACTTTTCTCCTTGTGCATTTTGTTCATCATTTTAAATAACATTCATATTCAAATCATATGCTTTATTCTCCAAGTCTATGACTAATTTTAAGAATCTTTCTTTCTAAATCACCGCTATCCAATGTTGGTGGGCGAGAGCACAAAGAATGTCATAGAGGTATGTTTTTTAACGTAACTTTAAAAAATTTCCAGTCATATCGCTACGATGTCTGCAGTGTGGCAGTTTATAGTCAGGTATAACACTTGGGCATCATGCCGCAAACATGCATTATGATGTGCCACCCAGACACATTATCCTGACACCAGACCAACCAGTCCTAACACCATCCTCTTAATGCAGAGCGCCAAGCCAGGCAGCTGTTAGTACCATTTTTGTAAGTTTTTGGTATGACTCGATCGGGGATTGAACCCACGACCTCCCGCATCCGAGGCGGACGCTCTAACCATCAGGCCACCGGAGCGGTTAGAGCACTAGGAACACACTTGTAAATTTCATGCAGTACGATTTTAGGAATATATGCTTGTTAAAGTGAGTAGTTTTCATTTTAGGTCACGGTTTGTTGTACACAAGAGCGCCCGCAGAATTATTTCCGGGGGTGGGGCAATATGCAGTCTGCAGCCAAGTTTTACGGGCGTAGGCCAAAACGTGTTGAGATGTAAAATCTGGTGTAGGGGCAATTTTGTTTGTGATGAGACCAAATTTGATAAATATTATATTACAACCTAATAGTACTTTCCATTTTTTGTAGCTCGTACGATCGTCTCTTAAATGTTATATGATCAGCTGGACATTCGATATGTCACCTGTTAAGACAGGTAGTTAAATGTATATTTTCCCTTTGTTTAACGTGTCACTCCAATACATCAACGTCATTACATATATATTAAATTGATCCCATTTGGATGATATTTTTCATTTTCAATGGACATATGCGTAACTAACTTCAGTACTTACCTTAAATGTGTGTTAATTGACTAGAGTTTTTTTGGTGGTGGTGGTGGGGTTATAAACATGATTTCTCAGAATAGAAATTCATAAATCATCTGCATTGTTTCCACATCACTGAAATTCATAATTTATCTATCTTGTTTCTGGAGTTTAGAAATTCGTAAATTATCCGCATCATTTCCACAGCATTGAAGTTTATAAATTACTGTCTTGATTCTACATGATAGAAGTTCATAAATTATCTCACGTTTCCTCACTCATGTTTCTTCTTAATCTTTCGAAATAAATCTTTGAATGATGTTCTAACTTATTGATACCTGTTAATTTGCAACATATAATATTCAATCCGGTGAAACTTCCATCATATACTTGCGTTTGTTGCCTGTCCATGATTGTTAATAAAACGTCGAATAAATATGTCATGTGCATCATCCATTTCCCGCCTGATCAGAGCATTCATTGCTCTTGTTCTACGGTGAAAAATATGCATTTTCTTTTTTATTTCTACTTCTCGAGACCCGTTTCATGAGTTAATTTTTAAATTTAAAGATCTCCTAAATGAGTCTCTAAATTTTAATGTTGTGACTCTGTTTCCATTTTTCTTAATGTATTTTCCTTGCTGGGTATACTTGATCTCTAGTCATATGTTTGCTGTACTGCGTCGGCTATATTACGTTTTTATATTTACATTCGTAGGTCAATTAGTGACATCAGTAAGTGGCATAAAGTAGTTAGTGTCATTTATTAGTTTATTGTTATGTCTTGCTTTAAAGCCACCATGCCGCCGTTTTCCATAAATTTCACCATTCGTCAAGTCAAACTAAAGTTTGGAAGGGAGGAAGTAATTTGCTGTTTTAAAAATATTTGACCGTAACCGTTTTTAAAATAATCAAGATATTGTGTTTAAACGACGTTCACATATTCAGTTTAGAATTAAGAGGTACCACCTCTTGATTCAGTCGCTGATGTGGTTCGTATTTCCATTCCTTTCCGGGAGTGCAACAAACGTAGCGATGTCATAGATTCCACAAATTCTGTTAGTGATTGATCTATAGCGATGTCATAGATTCCACAAATTCTGTTAGTGATTGGTCTAAGAACATTTCATTCTAGAGATAATGAAAAGATGAAGACTCATTTTTTTAGTGTATCTGAGAAGAAAATTCGTGCATTATATAAAATTAAGACTGTTGAATATTGATGATCAGATTGGGCACTAGAATACTTTGTTGGGCGAACTTCTGCTGAATGCAAGCCCGACTATTACAAATTTCATTATTAATTGGTAGGCATAGGATATGCGCTTTTAAAAATAAAAGCTATTTGTACATGCTAGGCCAAGTACTGCTTCATATCAAACGCAAGTTGATAATAACGTATTGCAAAAAGATGACGTCATAAACTTGTTTTCCGGTTTTCGACTGAAATCGGTTGACACACGGATGTCGCCGATCAACACTGGATTACGCATGTGAAAAATCGCCCGGTACTCAGCTCGATGGAAAATGTGCAAAGCTCATACTGCGATGAAACATCGATATTATCTAGTTTTAATTACACCCAGCGATATTTAGGACCAATATTTTTCAAGATTCTGTATTATTTAGATGACTTGCTATATACGGCGGTTTTGGGATTTTTAACTCCAGCATAACGTTTCCAATCACAAATGTATATACTTCGTTTGCTTGTAAACAATTAGATACTGTGGTTGTCCTCAATTTATATAGAAAAAATTTCTATCAAGATTACTAACAGTTGAATTGTTACCATGTACTAACATCCAATGGTATGAGTTTTGGTTTTGGCTTTCTTATATCGATTGCCTGTCAATTATGTTGCAATACCTACGTACCTAAACGTCTATCTTTTCTGTATCTAGAACAAATTTTAATATAACTTCGTATGGTTTAATAATGATGTGAATGAATAGACCGCTTGAAATGTTTCAGTTAACTTTTTTGTTTTGCTTATGGGCAAATTCGATGCAAAATGCACAGCTGCTTATTTATTTATTTTTTTTATTTATCTATTTATTTATTCATTGAGATCTTTGTGTTTAAATTTACAAATGTGCTCAGGGTGTTCTTGATGGTGGAGGTTTTATATGTTTCTCTATATTCTAGGTTTTATCTTGCCACTACACTGGATCATAATAATCTATAGACGTACAACTGTCTTGATGCATTTCATAACCATAATACGGTCATAATTTTGCTGACGAAAGTTTTACCATAATTCTTTGATTTCAGATCCTTGAACTGGATATGAAGGACGAGGTGCACGTACCATAATATTTTCTTTATATAGTGTCTTTCATTAGTAGTAAATAAATGTAATGTTGGTTGCCAACGTCATTCTGTTTTTATCTATTAATTGTGTTGTTTAGTGGTACATGAGCACTCATTGAATTATATCTTGCTGAGGCAGTCTGAGTTGCAAACCTGGAACATTGATCACCGGGTCAACGCTGGTCTGGTTTTTCTTTGTGTATGTGTGTGTGTGTCTGTGTGTGTGTGTGTGTGTGTGTGTGAGAGAGAGAGAGAGAGAGAGAGAGAGAGAGAGAGAGAGAGAGAGAGAGAGAGAGAGAGAGAGAGAGAGAGAGAGAGAGAGAAAGAGAGAGAGAGAGAGGTGTTAAAGTCTGGCAGACGGAGGAACGAATTGATATAGCCTCGTCCGTACGGCGTCCTTAGTAAAGAAGTCCGTAGTGTATGATTATGTCTCACATTTCTAGAAATTGTATCAATATATTATTGCATTCTCTGATATCTTGGGAGGAACAGTTGTTTTTGGCATTCTGCCTAAGTGCTTACGGGATTAATACGCCAAAGCAGCTAGTCCATACTAGATATCATGTAGACACGAGTAATTTTCATGCTCTTAACTATCATCCGTTACTGATTATCATAAACCCCCATACGAAACAAATGCATACATGCAAAAATGTAATACCATGTTTTTCTATTTTTAAACTTTATTCATGCTTCTTGACGCACTTGAGTATATTTTGGGAGAGGTGAATGACATTATTGTATTTCCTTCTCATTACTCATGCGACAGAATTATCTGATTTGATAACCTTGCATTTCTAATCTCAGTCTAGTTGTCTAAGCCTGGTTGTCTCAGACATGGTGTCCTCGCGCTAGTAACCAAGTTTAAAAATGAAGAAACCCCTGTTTGAAAAAATCTGCTTTGCCTAACGGAGTTGTCATAAAATAATAAAAACAACAACAAATATATAACAAAAAGCATTTCACTCACAAAGCAACTTATGGTCTCACCATCTATGAGAACAGGTTAAAAATCATTGTGAGGAAGATATATACACACGCGTGCACGCGAAGTTAAACTTTTTGGTTGGCAATAGAACACAATTAATTTTATTATATATTCTCTACATTTGTTTCTCAGTACTGAACTTTCCACTGTGTTACAATCAATATAAAACATATGTTAATCTAAAATACCTTCAAAGATGACTTCATGGTGAAGTTCTTGTCAAAGGTTCACCGGCATTTATTTTAAATGCTTGACTGTCAACAAACCAACGTGCAATCGAACACATGCATCACTTTCGGATCATCACCAAGACCATATTACTCACTGTTAACCGTCGCCGAAACACACACAGACAACCACACCATAAGCTCATATTTTAAAGACTAAACAATTGCCGTCAAATCCATAATAAAAATGCCCAAAATCTAACAATCTTGTATCACCACCAAACGGAGACAGTAAAGAATTGCTCTAAAAATAGACTGGGACTACATTCGTGGGAACCGAACAGAAAATATTAGTTGTGACCTGATGACGGTAGAGATTTTGACACATGGACTAAAAAATCCAAACTCTCTCTAGAGCTACCGCAAAGTCGGCAACAACAAAATTGTGTTGTGTCAGACCGGTGTTCTTCAAACTTTGGCAAACATCCCCATTCCACCAATTTTGAATCAAGCTCTGTAACGCAATTGAGAATGAAAACTCATGTACTCACCAATCAGAGTGGTTCATTTATCAGTCTAGACGTTGTTCCACAAGATTTCTATGTAGCGTATCATTGCACTAGTCATAATCATCACTTGCCATATTTCCAGGACAGAAAATATAGATTTCCAAGAAAATTATGAATTGCCTACCATAAACATCTTTTCTGAATAAGACCTGATGAGAGCTAAAAGTTATCCGTATAAAATATGTTAATTAATGATTTTCATAAGACAGCCATTGACTAAATGTGAAAACACAGCAACAATATCAAATAATTTTAGGTTTCTATTTTCTTATGCGTAGACTCCACAGGTAATCCAGCAGCACTTATTAACATATTCGTATTAATGAGCGGTGTTTACAAAAAAGGCACGTTGCTCCAGACACTCAACATGAAACAATTAAAAAATTTTCCTTTATTATTTTCTTCGTTTTTAAGAGTGGCATATATAGATAGATTCTGTTTGCTAGATAATTATTCAGCTTTTCATAAAGGAGTACAAGACCTGAACTTTTCGTATAAAGTGTGAGGCAACAATAGTACCTGATTATAACTGTATGTGTTGAAAGCTGCTAACAATATTGCGAGTATGCAGAGTTATTTTAAGTTAACTTGAAAATATTGGATGAGAAAACAATCTATGTAGGTGTTTATTCCAAAGCAAGGAAATCCCAATCGCTGGGTTACATTATTTGCCTCCCATATTAGCAGGGCGTAGAGGGGAGACAAATAATGCAACCCATTGACTGGGTTTTCCTTGTCTCGGTGAAAACCCCAACATAGATTGTATTAGTAACAGCAAGGAAGATGTCATAATAACACCTCTCTATCGGCAAGAAGTACAGCTAGACGTTGACCTATCCAGTAAAATTTTGCTCAGTTATATTTTATGTTACGTCCATGCGAGAATAAGACTATGTCTATATACAAATGTAAGATACGTGTAGTAGAGTCTGAGTATATCCTCTAGTCTCAGAACAAGGGATTTTCCTTTTCATAATTTTCTTTCTTAAAAAAAAGTTTCTAGTACATAAATACCCATCAATAATTTTTAATTGAGCTAAGGCGCTGTGTTTATGAAATTTACATATTTATTGGAGTATTTTCTGTCCAAAATTGAGTTTTATCGGCAACAAGGATAACAGTCTAATGTTTTATAAACTGAGTCACTAATTATCGTATTCCAGGTTCCATATTCCTGTTTTTCCTGCTTCGTACTTTAGTGTTCGTTGCTTCTTGAAACCGCAGCCGAAAACAAAAATTAAATTAGAGTCAAGTAAATCGCCGTTAATATCCGTACAGCATCAAATACAAGTCACATATCCCTTAATTTCTACACCTAAATAATGATGTAATACCTTTACTAAATCTTTGTAAATAGCTTTCCAGACTCTTCGTTCTTATACAATAATTAAATATAACACTGTTACAAGACAAATTAGCTATAAGACACAACCATGCAAGTTAAAATAAACATATTTCCTACATCTCCAAATTGTTACAATTTGCACTCGATAATAAAAAAAAATTATTTGGAAACAGCTTTAACGTAATGTAAAATTAACAAATAAAGAGAGGTAGTATTTAAAGAAACCGTTGCCCTTAACGGATGGGTCAAATTCCAAACATATATCAAGGAGAGTACCTTCAACTCATTTAGGTTTAAATTATAATGGAAACCAGACACATAACTCAATTTTATGCAGTTAGTGGCTTTGTTTAGCTCCACTTATATAGTTATTCTGAGGAATGACAATTCATAATCATTGAATAAAGATTTCCACCCTAACAACTTACCAAGTCAAAATACACTTAGTAGTTATCTTTACAAGCCAGTGTTGTGGTAAATACTACACTAGACAGATACGTTTGCAAACTATTGTTATAGTGAATGTTACATTTGACAGCTAGCTTTGTAAACCATTGTTATAGTGAATATTACACTCGACAGCTATCTTTGCAAACTATTGTTATAGTGAATATTACATTTAATAGCTAGCTTTGTAAACCATTGTTGTAGTGAATCATACCCACGATAACTAGGTTGCAAACCATTGTTATAGCGAATATTACACTCGACGCCTACCTTAGCAATACTTTGTTATGGAGAATATTGCATTTGAAAGTTATCTTTGTAAGGCATTGTGGTAGAGAATATTACACTCGACAACTCTTTTACAAATCGTTGTTATAGTAAATATTACATTCAACAGCTAGGTTTGCAAATCATTGTTGTTGTGAATATGACACTCGAAAACTACGTTTGCAAACTTTGCTATAGTGAATATTACACTCGACAACTGGTTTTCAAACCGTTGTTATAGTGAATATTACACTCGAAAACTAGGTTGCAAACCATTGTTGTAGTGAATATCACAATCGACGACTAAGTTGCAAACGATTGTTCTTGTGAATATGACACTCAACACCAAGGTTTGCAAACCATTGTTGTAGTGAATAAAATCTCGATAACTAGGTGTGCAAAATATTGTTATAGTGAATATTGCACTAGACGCCTACATTTGGAATTCCTTGTTATAGTGAATAATACACTCGATAACTAGCTTTTCAAACTATTGTTATAGTGAATGTTACATTTGACAGCTAGCTTTGTAAACCATTGTTACAGTGAATATTACACTCGACAGCTAGCTTTTCAAACTATTGTTATAGTGAATGTTACATTTGACAGCTAGCTTTGTAAACCATTGTTACAGTGAATATTACACTCGACAGCTAGCTTTTCAAACTATTGTTATAGTGAATGTTACATTTGACAGCTAGCTTTGTAAACCATTGTTACAGTGAATATTACACTCGACAGCTAGCTTTTTAAACTATTGTTATAGTGAATATTACATTTGACGGTTAGCTTTGTAAACCATTGTTACAGTGAATATTACACTCGACAGCTAGCTTTTCAAACTATTGTCATAGTGAATGTTACGTTTGACAGCTAGCTTTGTAAACCATTGTTACAGTGAATATGACACTGCCTCTGATCAATAAATCATCATAATCCCAAAGTATTCTAAATTAGGCACAATACATTAAAGGGTATAATAGGAGCAGGTAATAGTCTCTGACAAATTGCCAAAAGAGACAGAGAAATGAAAGAAGAGGTAAAAAAGAGGGTAAATAACGTGAGAAGGAATTATTTAGATAAGATGAAAGTGGGGCACAGAGGTGATAATTTTGTGCTATGAACCGAAGCATCTCCTAATTATAAAGGCATAGATTATGAACATGTTACCATTTCTCATTTTTGCTTTTCTTACGGTACAAAATAAAGAAATCGATACAAGTATGACGATGCTTGCAAATTCTGCAGTTACATACCTTTTAAAATTGGTCATTATCTTTGTACTCTTTTCGCCCATTTTCCTTATATTTATATTTGTTACTTAATATGGCGCCTGTTTTCCTTTTATATTACGCCCGTATTCCTACCCTTTCCATTTATCTCCTCAAATGAAGAACGTTTTCCTTTCATTTCTATTTGTTATATTACTCCTGTTTTTTTTCCAATTGTTACCTAATATGACGACCGTTTTCCTTTTACCTGTATTTGTTACCTAACATGACTCAGGTTTTCGTTTCCTTTCCTTTTGTTAACTAAGATAACGGAAGTTTTCCTTTCATTTATGTTTGTTACATAATATGAACATTTTAGCAAAACTGCAAAAGAAGACAAGTAATGCAAACCTAACAAAAATACATTGTCTCAGAATAATGTAAACGTCATCTTATCACATTGCTAATGCAATTACACATTTATGATTTTCCTGTGTTAGCTAAATTAAACAATTATCTGCCAATATTTTTATACAGCTTTTACTTTATCAATAAATGAACCTACTTTTGTCACCACCCACTTGTTCCTCAAAGTCGAAGAAAATGTTGATGAAACGCATTTTCTGGTTTATTACTTTTATAATGCTACAGTGAATATTACAATTTAGAGATTCTTTTATGCAATAGTTCCTCTTCATATTTGCCAGATTTGAATGTCTCATTTAATTTATATTGTATCGGAATTCACGTTATACTATGTAAACACTGTCTTGCATGAACAGCATTCTTTACGAACTGCATACAACTGAACAGCGTACTGTATGAACACCATATTACACGAACACCATATTATACGAACATCATACTACACGAGCATCATTGTTCGCGAAAAGCGTACTGTATGAAAACCATATTACACGAACATCATACTACACGAGCAACATTGTTCGCGAACAGCGTGCTGGATGAACAAAATACTAGACTTAATAGAATACTGCATGAAAAAATATAGTACACGAATTACGTGCTAGACGAACAGCGTACTGCATAAACATAATACTAAACGAATTACATACATCACGAACTGCGAACTGCGTGAACATAATACTAATAAATTATATATTACACTAATGGTGTAATGCATGAACATCATACTACACAAATTACATAATACGCGAACAGTGTATGGTATGAACTACATCATTACACGTACAGCGTACTATTAGAAAAAAATATAGAACATCATTCCACACGAATTACATACTACACCAAATGCGTACTGCATGAACCTAATAATATAATACGCAAGCAGCGTACTGCAGGAACATTAGAGATCAGTCTAACCGCAAAAGAGTAATGAAACTTGTCATACCAATACAATTTGGATTTCATGATAAACAAAATTGTCAGTGATTCTGAATTATAGAAAAATTACAATAATATTTCCGATAATATCCAGCCATACCCCAAAAGCGCACAAGTATGTATGAAAGAGACTTTCACAATCCTGGAAGTTTAAACCCTTAATAACTTCACAGAGATCAACACTGTGACTTTTGAAGCCGCATCCGTCAATATTACACTTACTACGTCAACGAGGAAAATGTTATACTTCATGTTGCAGAGTTTATTGGAATTTATTTGAAACTCAAAGGTTGATTCCGGACTATCACGAAGTCAAAGGTCCTTTCAAAGATATCAAAAAATTAAAGGTCGTTTCATGGATATCAAGTACTTAAAGAAACGAGGTGCTACTCAAATTAACTGTTTAAATCAAATCGATCATTAAATATGTGTTTTTAAAATATATTACCAACACTTATTTTCACATTCGAGCTACCCAGAAGTTGACTTTCATTTTCACAGGTCTAAAGTGTTCAAAGTTGCTTGCTTAGAGGCGATGGAGGTAGAGATGATTATAGAGGCGATGGAGGTGGAGATGATCATAGAGGTGATGGAGGTGGAGATGACTATAGAGGTGATGGAGGTGGAGATGACTATAGAGGTGATGGAGGTGGAGATGACAAATGTAAAAACGGCATGTGATAAGTACTAGAGTGAAATATTAAAGACGGAAAATAGACCGGAATGCCTCGACCATTACTGAAATAAAGTTCAGTAGAGAGTACGGGAAAACAGGGCTTGTGGGATACAGCTACAAAGCGCAGGTGTAAACCAACATATCGAGCTATTTTCAAGGCTAGGACCAACGGCTGTTTTCACTTTGTTCTCCCAGAAACAAAATACTAATCATTCATTAGAAAACAACATTTGCTATTAATGTGTTTATGGTTTAGACAATTCTTTGTCTTTTATCATTAAAACTTAAACCCTCACTCCTCTAGTAATGTTGGTATACATAGTGTGAAAACAGTCCAGCCATTGTCAAAGCAGACAATATGTTTATATGTTTATGTTTATGTGTTAGCACCACTACCCCTGTGTTTGGTATTATGTAAGTATGTTTGTGCGTATGTATTAGCACTACTACCCCTTTGTTTGGTATTATGTAAGTATGTTTGTGTATATCTTTCAGCACTACAACCCCTGTGTTTGGTATTATGTAATTATGTTTGTGCGTATGTATTAGCACTACTACCCATTTTTTTGGCATTATGTAAGTATGTTTGTGTATATCTTTTAGCACTACAACCCCAGTGTTTGATATTATGTAATTATGTTTGTGCGTATGTATTGCACTACTACCCATTTGTTTGGTATTATGTAAGTATGTTTGTGTATATCTTTTAGCACTACAACCCCTGTGTTTGGTATTATGTAATTATGTTTGTGCGTATGTATTAGCACTACTACCCCTTTGTTTGGTATTATGTAAATATGTTTGTGTATATCGTTTAGCACTACAACCCCTGTGTTTGGTATTATGTAAGTATGTTTGTGTGCATGTGTTAGCACTACTACCCCTGTGTTTGGTATTATGTAATTATGCTTGTGCGTATGTATTAGCACTACTACCCCTTTGTTTGGTATCGTGTAAGTATGTTTGTGTATATCGTTTAGCACTACAATCCCTATGTTTGGTATTATGTAAGTATGTTTGTGTGCATATGTTAGCACTACTACCCCTGTGTTTGGTATTATTTAAGTATCTCTGTGTGTATGTGTTAGGACTCCTATCTTTTTGTTTGGTATTATGTAAGTACGTTTATGTGTATGTAAATACTACTACCCTTGTGTTTGGTATTATGTATGTTTGTGTGTATGTATTAGCACTACTACACCTGTATTTGTTATTATATAAGTATGTTTGTGTGCATGTGTTAGCACTACTACCCCTGTGTTTGGTATTATGTAATTATGTTTGTGCGTATGTATTAGCACTACTAACCCTTTGTTTGGTATCATGTAAGTATGTTTGTGTATATCGTTTAGCACTACAACCCTTGTGTTTGGTATTATGTAAGTATGTCAATGTGTATATCTTAGGACTCCTATCTTCGTGTTTGGTATTATGTATGTATGTTTGTGTGTGTGTTATCGCTACTACACCTGTGTTTGATATTATTTAAGTATCTCTGTGTGTATGTGTTAGGACTCCTATCTTTGTGTTTGGTATTATGTAAGTATGTTTGTGTGTATGTGTTAGCGCTACTACCCCTGTGTTTGATATTATTTAAGTATCTCTGTGTGTATGTGTTAAGACTCCTATCTTTGTGTTTGGTATTATGTAAGTATGTTTATGTGCATGTAAATACTACTACCCTTGTGTTTGGTATTATGTATGTTTCTGTGTATGTATTAGCACTACTACACCTGTATTTGGTATTATATAAGTATTTTTGTGTGCATGTGTTAGCACTACTACCCCAGTGTTTGGTATTAGGTAATTATGTTTGTGTGCATGTGTTAGCACTACTACCCCTGTGTTTGGTATTATATAAGTATGTTTATGTATGTATTAGCACAACTACCCCTGTGTTTGCCATTATATAAGTATATTTGTGTGCATGTATTAGCACTACTACCCCTGTGTTTGGTATTATGTAAGTATGCTTGTGTGTATGTGTTAGCACTACTACCCCTCTGTTTGGTATTATGCAAGTATGCTTGTGTGCATGTGTTAGCACTACTACCCCAGTGTTTGGTATTAGGTAATTATGTTTGTGTGCATGTATTAGCACTACTACCCATGTGTTTGCCATTATATAAGTATATTTGTGTGCATGTATTAGCACTACTACCCCTGTGTTTGGTATTATGTAAGTATGCTTGTGTGTATGTGTTAGCACTACTACCCCTCTGTTTGGTATTATGTAAGTATGCTTGTGTGTATGTGTTAGCACTACTACCCCTGTGTTTGGTATTATGTACGTATGCTTGTGTGTATGTGTTAGCACTACTCCCCCTGTGTTTGGTATTATGTACGTATGTTTGTGTGCATGTATTAGCACTACTACCCCTGTGTTTGGCATTATATAAGTATGTTTGTGTGTATGTTTTAACACTACTACCTATGTGTTTGGAATTATGTAAGTATGTTTGTGTGTATGTGTGTATGTGTTAGCACTCCTTCATTTGTGTTTAGTATTTTATATGTATGTGTGTATGTGTTAGCACTCCTACCTTTGTGTTTGGTATTATGAAAATATGGTTGTGTGCATGCTGTATTTATATTGCGATTCGTTATAGACTTATAGAGACAATAAAGGTAGTAGGAGAGGTAGCTTTGTATATAAAGAGATGATAGGGAGATATGGGCAGTTGCGAAAAGTTTACGTTTTAAAAAGGAGTGTCACTTCTCCTTAGTCTTCCATATTTAACATTCTTACATTTTCTTGAGCACGTGTAGTTGTTGGTCAGTAGAGTCATGGTCTTTCAAATTGCTTGTTAGATACATTCATATATCCTGAGACGATTTATTATCGCGGTACATAATGTTGTGATCAGTACACAATAATACCGATCTGCTATAGCCCATTTCATACCGGATTTAACCGAGTTGCTCCGTAATTATCCGAAAAACCTCCCGAGTCACTTTATACTCCAGCCAATCAAACGCTTGTAGGCATCTGTACATAACAAAATGGCATACATTGTTGTTTAGACGTATCAGATTAAAACAAATTAAGAAATGCCCGCTACCTGCCCGCAAAATGCCTGGGACTTCTGCAGCTTTACCGTCGAAATATATTTCAGGTTTGTTTTACTGCGGATTAATACGAAAAATTCCTTTTATTGGTAAACGAAACTAGATTTTTGAAATACGGTGTTATGGTAAAAAAAAGGGATTCAATTTGTAACATCGACAACGTTTCCATACTAGCATGTGCATGTCCAGATGTAAACAGCTCATAGCTACTCTCTCGTACGACTATACAATCCAGAAAACAAGACAGGATGGTTCCAATATTAAATTTCGTCAATATAAGAAAACTTTTAAAGGAGATCATGGAGTGTATATGTCTAAGATCAATGAGCAGCGATTCGATCCACGTAGCAGAGCCTTGGTATTTAAAAAACGTTGTCTGTATACTTCGTTGTGATAACAATGAGAATATGTCTGAAGAGGAACCAAAGTTTATATATATATATATATATATATATATATATATATATATATATATATATATATATATATATATATATATATATATATATATATATATATATATATATATCTTTGAAAACATTTTGAAGCATAACTCTGCTCGTGGCCATACAAAATGCTATATAGAACTGTCAATATTGTAACGCCATTAGCTCCATTCGCGTAACTCTAACATAAACAACTGAGGACGAGGAAAAAGTTGCTGCAAAATCCGTATTTTTCAATTGCTAGAATTTGTCAGTCTAGTAACACTATCAGGGATAGAGATGACAATGATCATAGTATAGTAGATTGTTGCTGTTTGTTTAACCAGCATCGCAGTTTCAATCTCTCTAAAATCGATAAAACGGCCTCTTACAAGGACAGCTGCACGTGTTTTACACTCATTAGTTGATTTGTGGGAAAATTAAAACCAAAGATATGTATGCCCATAAAGGTTAATTAGTACAATCAACAAAACTTAGATAAAAAACTGTTTTGTTTAACACGACTATTAATTTTTTTCTAGCAATATTTTACTACCTAAAATATTGAAATTAACAAACTATCGACAATATAATTCTAACCTGGACGGACATCCGCTTAATAACCGCACATGTTATCGTCATAATAACGCACGATACGGCTTCATGCTTTCGTGTTGTACAAGGCAATACCGTATCTTATATGCCTTTCTGGACGAGATTCAATTCCATCATCAATGATAAATGTGTGTGTGTGTGTGTGTGTGTGTGTGTGTGTGTGTGTGTGTGTGTGTGTGATAGCCAGTAACGTGTTAATCTCGTGCTGTTTAATTTTAAATGCTTTTCATCATAATAGTATTGCCACTTAAAATAAATAAAACCTATAATTCAAGTCTATGCAAGCACATACCCACTAGGGAACACACAATGAGTAACACTAAAGACCTCATTCTGTGTACAACTATCATCGAACTGTTATAAACTTTCACCTTTACCGCGGTTTTGATGGCAATACGGACACGATTAGAGTTCAGTATGTCACGAGTTTCATTTATGTGCCGATAAATTGGTCTAATCTTCTTAAGGTTCCACGCACGATCGTTTTGGATGTTAGATCTTGTTTGTTTCCTTTATGTTAGGCTATATCTGGTTAGTAACTAGTTACACTCTGTCGGTCGTCAGTTTTTTGCATCTATCTTAATCAATCCC
The DNA here is from genome assembly GCA_016746295.1 of Potamilus streckersoni. NCBI lineage: Eukaryota > Metazoa > Mollusca > Bivalvia > Unionida > Unionidae > Potamilus > Potamilus streckersoni. The sequence continues at coordinate 30,724 of JAEAOA010001088.1, forward strand.
TGACACACGTGATCCATTGCTTGTTCCAGTGCGCATGAAAGGGTTGTTATTCACCATTACTTGTGTAGATAGATAGATAGATAGATAGATAGATAGATAGACTTTATACATCTTCATATATTGAGACCGGCGAAAAACCGTGATAAAAATTTCTAATTATGGGTAACAGTAGACATGGTAGGGGTTTTCTAAGACAGAAAGCATTGCGTATTAATTCATTAATTTTAGGAAAAATATTCCGTCCTTCTTCACTTGATTCGTAATCTGCTCTTGTTATAAATATATTGAGGGACAAAGCCATCATCATCAAAGGTCATATTTTTGCATAATAGCTTAATATCTGGGGCACATCTCTCTCTCTCTCTCTCTCTCTCTCTCTCTCTCTCTCTCTCTCTCTCTCTCTCTCTCTCTCTCTCTCTCTCTCATGAAGCAATACAACTGATATTGCCTAAAAATTTAATTTTCATCAACCCCAAACTTCAACACGATTTATATCATTGGATAAGATCACGTCTCCGTGTGCATTCTTGACTTATCCCTCGCCAAAGAAGCACTCTAATGTTATCACGTTGATCTAGCGACACTCGTTGATAAATGCAAAATTATTTGCACTAAAACCCTATCGTGTTCAATGAATAAAATTTTTAAAAGATCTGAATTCACTTGTTTTGAAGCATTTTGAACCGAAAGAAAATAGCAAATGGCTACATAATATTTGAAGAAAAAAAATCGAAAACAGGCTTTACCGGTCAGGAGTTAAGATTACCTACTTACTTAAGCCATTTATATTGCTTTATGAACACTTCGACACTCGTTTAAATATCAAATTGTATTGAGTTTAGCTGTTATATATAAATATTCTTCTGGCATAGTCATTTTAACATCTTGAAGGAACAAGGTGTTGTTTTTATTTGTTGCCAGATTGTTTGCTTTTCATCTGATTTTTTGATTTAATAATTTATTCTCCTGGAAAGTCAGCAAGTTGACTTTCTTATAAAATTTTCTGAAAGATATTCATGGAAATTTGTTCCGTAAATATTCGAAAACAAAAAATGTGATTCAAGTGAGGAATTGTTGATATTCCTACATTAGACCACATCTGACGTCAAAGGCTTCCATATTTTTACATCGTCGAGACTCGAACCTGGATTATAATAGAGCTATTTAGTGATAGGACTTGTGTTTTCATTCTTGGGATTAGAGTTTGGATTCTATTCACAAACTGTAAGTCCTATTCACCAATTTTTACATTGTTTTCCAGGGAAATAAATTATTTTTGTTAAAATATGCAAATAATGTTGGTTTTCACTCTTTTTCTTTGTTACTGAGTATGAGCCCTTATCACGTAACCGTACCATGGAGATGATTCGGATGACTGACAGATGTGGCAGCATGATCATCGTTTAATGTAGTGTAGATATTCAGGAGTCAAGAAACTACATCGAAAACTACCCCACTTACAACCTTAGAAAGATACGACAAGCTTATCAGTTCATCAAGTAAGTTCTTGACACGATGGGAGCTAATCGTGATGTTATTCCAAGCAAAACAACGTTAAGGTAAACGTTTTCTTTTCCCATGGATGTTGACCGTCAAACTTTGTAACAGGCGGTTTGCTGTTACTTATGATATTGCTTTTGAAATTTATTTAAAAGGGTTCTTTGTATTGTCGGTGAAAAGAACATCGATATATAGTTTGTTTGATATGCTTTAGCACATAAATTACAATGTTACAAGTTTAAATGGTGGCACTTTTACGGCATTAGTATGTTTAAAGACCCCAAAACTTGCCACTTGACTATGATCTATTTTTAGCGTATAAGCAGAAGTATGGAATATTGATGGTTTAGAAAATCAAATCGGGATAGTAACAACCTAGTATCAACAAGAGATGTTGCTCCAAAAGACGTACTATTTGATTTATAATCTGTTTATGAAAGAGTTTGAAAGCTCAGCAATTGTTTGTTTAACTCAAAGTTTGAATATCAGTAAAAGCCTAATACATTTGAAGCAATAGTACAAGGGGACACTATGTGATTACAGAATGGATAAAATTCTTCTAAAACCTCAAAGACCAGGAATGCTAAGAAAATAGAGTAGAAATTTTGTGACAGTTGACTTACTCTCATATGTGTGCAAAATTTAGATTTAAAAGGTTGTCAGTGTATGAATTGATAATCACTACATAGGGTTGTATTTGTTATTGCAAATTGAAATCCATGGATATAATAACACTTGCACACATAATTTAAGGTAGTCATTGTTCTTGACAAATTCTTTCTTAGAAAAGACTAATTTACCTTTGTCAGGATAAAGTGATTGGTTTGGACATGCTGCAACAAATCTGCGGCATGATGCCTCAGCCGTCACTATGCACTGCCACAATTAAATTCTTTTCACAAGATCTCATCGTCGACCTTGTTTGAAGACATTTAAAATATTTATTTATTGGATACTTTAGTATAAAACGATGTAATTAAAAAGGTATTAAAATATTTAGATGGAATTAGAAGTGGTTGTACAATATATAAGGATCTATACACTGATTTTTGTCCTAGTACGAATTGATTATATTCAATTGTGTTTAAGGTGTGGTCATAGCGCTAGATTGCTTCTTTGGCGAGATTGAACCGAACATTTCTGGTGACAATGAAATGCATCAAAAGTTATTTAAAAACGTTTACACAAGAAACAACTTCGTGTTGAATTGAGAGCAGTATCTTTAAAACTGGTAGGTAGGTATGCATGCACGTATGCATAAATGTATGCATATAAAATGTATGCATGTAAGCATGTAAGCATGTAAGCATGTAAGCATGTATGTATGTATGTATGTATGTATGTATGTATGTATGTATGTATGTATGTATGTATGTATGTATGTATGTATGTATGTATGTATGTATGTATGTATGTATGTATGCATGCATGCGTGCATGCAATCATGCATGTATGTATGTATGTATGGACATCTTTGCTTTCATGCATTTGTAAGGTGGTTGCGAGAAGTAAAATAAATGGCTTAAAGACAAAATTATTTCAAGATAACAAACAATTATTAACATTGTTTAATGAAACCATACAAAAATCATCCAATCTGGACTTATTGAGGTAGTATACATTACACATAATTATGAGAAATGTATAGCTAAGAAATTCCTTATTATTGTCAGGTGCGTTGCTGGAAATGAAGACTGTTCGGTAGATATGAAAACAGATAAAAGTCAGGTGATGTATCAGTTTCGAATATCGTCAAGAAATATCAAACGATATTTTAGAATCATGTTTATAAAATTTAATAACCACTTTCATACATCTTCAGGAAAGCTAGTATCCTCTGTGATAAGCAGTAATGAATACGACCTCTAATCTACGAAAGAAAGTAATTTATTGATATCACTTATGTTCGCAATTTATAACTCTTTTGGAAAATGGAAAAAAAATTGACAAACTTATTAATTTACTATAACTTACCAGGGGCCCCGAGTGGCCTAGTGGTCTAAAGCGCAGTCCGTTACGGATCACTGCCATCTCACCTCTCTCTGCGTGTGTTCGAGTCTAGGATTCGGTGAATTTGGAAATGTGAGAAAGCTTGACAGTAGCTTCTCGTGGGTCGGTGGTTCTTTCCGGTGATTTCCCGGTTTCTTCCTCCACCATTAATACTGGCCGCCATGAATAGCCTATCGAGTGATGAAAAATGGCGTTAGGCCCAACAACAACAACTATAACTTGCAAAGTATTTCTTGATTTATGCCACATTATAGCATCAACTGTAACATTGAAATGATGGAATCTAGACTTGTATATATCAACTATTTTTGTAATGCCTCTGTTTCTCTATGTACATAATAAATATAAATGTAATGCATTTTCAGGCAGGTTTCATTATTCATTAGAGAGAGAGAGAGAGAGAGAGAGAGAGAGAGAGAGAGAGAGAGAGAGAGAGAGAGAGAGAGAGAGAGAGAGAGAGAGAGAGAGAGAGAGAACAATAACCGCGATATGATTGCCAAGACATAAGACTTGTAATAAATGAAGCAGATCACGCAATGCTATAAAGCCCTGGAAGAAGCAAAAAGGCAAATTGGTGAAGATGTCAAATTAATAATCATTGTTTCAAACTCCAGCATAATTTAGTACAATGATTGATAATGCTCATAACAACAAATCTTTATCTACGTCCAATAATAAAGTAAATGAAAATTTAAACCCAGGCACAAAATTAGATGCAATTTTGAAAACATTAAATGCATCTGGACGAAACTTGTCTGGAATGAAGATTTAACTCCTATATTCTGGCATACCTGACTAGCTAATCAATCTTTAATTCTACAGTTTTTAAAAAAAATTTCCCACAATGTTTTTTATTCGATCCTTTTAATTTAGATCCTAGCAATGAGGATTAACATTTTAAATGCAATTTGTCCTCGGTATTTGTACATTTAATAAATTCGTATCCAAACAGATAATTATTTATTGTTTAGTTCTTTTTATCAATTTAGACATGTATAATCTATACATGTGGTTAGTTAGTTTCTTTAAAATCAGTTTAGATTGATTTTGTTCTGGTCTGTTTGTTTCTTTTCTTCAGTTTGTACATTTGCATCATTCTACCTAGTTTTTCTTCTCTGAGCAAAATTGTTCATATTTAGTGTTTTATGCATGTCTGTGTGTTTGTGTGTGTGTTAGTGTGTGTTTGTTTGTGTGTGTTTTTGTGTAGAGTAGTGTTTTTTCATTAGGAACATAACATTCCAGAGAAAGGAACAGTGAAAGAAAACAATTCAGTACTTCAAAGGCAATACAGTTACCCTCTCTCTCTCTCTCTCTCTCTCTCTCTCTCTCTCTCTCTCTCTCTCTCTCTCTCTCTCTCTCTCTCTCTCTCTCTCTCTCTCTCTCTCTCTCTCTCTGTTTGTGTGTCTCGCGGAGTAAAAGTCAATACATTCATAAGATAAACTCTGATTCTTATATTCTTCTTGCATTGTCTCTCGGATTTTTTAAATTGATGGCCATTGGAAGCCATTGAAATGCACGCTGATCCATTGCTGTCTTAAAGCAGTGATCGATTATGAGCAAATACGAGTCCCTTCACATTCAATCACGGAGATCGTCCAAAAAAAAAACGCAGTATTGGTAGGGTTTAAATACATGTTAGAACAGTTCAGACTATATAGTGTCGATTATAAATTTTGTTTTAAATATATAAAGTGAACAACTGCGATAGGCTTTGAAAAATAAACCATTCCAAATAAATGTCATTCAGTTAAGAATGATGCAAATTTACAGCAGTTGTGATGATATACCAATTTAAGAATTGTTATGATTTTTCAGGAAGATCAACCATTCGAAACCCAAGTAAATATTTTCTCGTATAAGATAAATGATAAAAGTTAGAGAGTAGGGTGAAATATATATACCTAAGAAAAAGTTTTGTAATATGGAATTACGCAAATGATACTTAAATTTTGTCTTCTTAAACTCTATCTAGAGTAGAGCCAGGTGACATACAAAACTTGCATTATTTCAGGATCTTATGTTCTAAACTACTTGTAAATGGAGTATATTTTACATAGATTAAACCCTCACCTGTTCAAAATGTTGATAAAATGATATTCGATTGGTGATGTAAGTCTCAGTTTGTGTGCTGCACTTCCTGCAGTGTATGTTAAGATAGAATTTAGTTGTTGTAGGGTTTAACGCCATTTTTATCAGCAAGATATAGGTTATACATATCGACAAGTGTCAGTGGTAGAGGAGTAATTTCGGACAAAATCCAGATAGAACCAGCGACTCACGAGAAGCTACTGGCAAGCTTCACTCATACTGTCAGAGCCCGAGTCACGAACGCACAGTCGGGGTGAGACGGCAGTGATCCTTAACGGTGAGCGCTTTAGACCACTCGGTTACTCAGCCATTTGGGGCCCCTCAGATAGATCTAAATAACTCTTACATTTACCAAACCATGCTTTGACAAAACATCTTATATTGAAATAGGTCACTGAGTCCAGCTAAATTAATCAGATGACTCTAATGTTGTTGATGAATAAATGTATAAAAACTACCTTTGTTGGCTTTTGCTGACTTGAACGGAATTTTGATAACATTATTTAGTATAGCATGCTGAGGAAAGAGAAAATAAATAGATAACGTGGTTCTTGGAAAAGAGTTCTTATGTATTAAGAAAATGTCAAAACGTCATAATAATTAGGAATAACAAATGTATAGAACTTGATTAAACTTTTTATCTTCGTGAAACTGGAGTGAAGTCCTCTGTGTAATACTGATAGTTAACGTAAGCTGTTAAGCACGTCATGATGTTATAAAATTAAAGTTGTTTGAGCACGTCGTGATGTTATTAAATTTAATATGTTTGAGCACGTGATGATGTTATTAAATCTAAGCTGTTGAGCACGTCAATATGTGATTAAATTTATCACGTATCGAACAGTTGTTGCATGGACTATGGTTCTCAAGGCGCGCTGAGAGGTAGGACATGGTTTCTAAAGAATGGCGATAGAAAGAGGACGGTTACCGGGGGATCGTCAACGGAATTATATAGTTGCTAATGGACGGTGATACGAAGAAGACGGCTAGCAAAGGATGGAGAAAGGAATGATATAGTTTCTAAGAAATGGTGATTGGATAAAAGATGCTTCACAAGGGATGGCGATAGGAACGATAAGGTTTCTAAAGAGCGGTGGTAGAAATAGATGGTTCTCCAAGGATGCTGATAAGACATAGATAGTTATAGACGTTAGAGTGTTATTCATTAGCACATATATTGTACCGTTTTCACTCTCTTTGGATTTTCTGGACCATTGTTTTTCCTTGAAGTCCCAACAAATAAAGTTTCAACTGAATTCCAGTTTTAATACAAATAAATTCTGATACTGACTGTGTTGATTCCCCAGTAGTCGCAAATTTGTTAAAGTTGGGAATGGTCTGGAATGTCATGATGTGTAAACAGTCTTTTGATGTGTCTGAATGACCTATAATTCTAAATTAATGATATAGTCCACGAATAACTGAGCACTTTGTAATTCGATTAAAAATTTGAATCGATAAATCTCCCACCTAAAGAAATAAAATGAAGACTTAACAATACAACTGATTATATTTCAGATGTAAATGCAAGAATCAACAATGCTAATGTAAATAAGATTATTCAAGATTCGCCATTACCAATATCTGGAAATACTCTTGCAACATAACAGGAAATTTCCGTTTTGGAATATTCTAAGGAGCAGCAAATGATGTGAACAGACCATTTGCTTGAGACATTATTTATGAAAAATAAAGCTACCTACGGAAGTGAAATGTCAAGCTAGACAATACTAAACCGAAGGCTCTAACTGAGCGAGAATTTCCTCTGATTGGGTTACTTCATATTTGACGTTTGTTTTTATTTTTGGTGTGTTTTGTTTACTCTTCGGTCACTCAATTTTGGTCGTTCACCCCCTCTGCTGCTATTAGCAAATCATTGTTATATCTGTCTCTTAACCCAAAATATTATGAAGACCTAAACGATATCTAGATATTAAATCATGCATATTTATCATTATAAATCTTTGTGGGGTAGCTTGTGCTTTTGCAAAGAAATTTTTGAACTTAATTAAGTCCATATCCACTGAACACCAAGTTTGATGAATATTTCGCAGAGTATGTATATCGACTTCATTAAACCCATATAAAATATTGAAGTTGTCTCTGATCACTGTAGGTATTTGTCTATATCGCTGAGTAACATAAATCACGTCAGTTTTTTGTGTCTGCCTCTGGAAAATATCCGAGTTGGATTTGATTTTTTGCATTTTTATTAAAATCTTTAAGTTCTTCATAACATAGATGATCGTCTAAAGATGGTGCTACCAAGTATAACCTACCCCACTTGAGTCATCTTATTATCAAATTAAATAATTATTGTGTTTAATCAGACCCAGACGGACCTAATATTATACACCTCAAATAATCTGGTAGCGCTGGCCCTTGTTTTTGCTTGGCTGAGAAATCAATGATATCTTCCATTTATATCATTATAACTAATAATATGGATTTATATTGTGATCGATGCAAAGCACCTACCATACTAGTGGATGAATAACAAAAACAACAAAAATAAAAGACTTGTAATTAAATGCAAATCTGTAAAATGTATCACAAAAATTATAAATATATTCCTCTTGATATTTCAAAGATCATGGGTGGATATATCGCTGTTTCATTGGGGAAATCACCAGGAGCTCCAGGAGCTAAATACCGTGGTGAGAAACATGTACCAGGATCTAATTATTGTGGTCCTGGAACTCGACTTGATATCCGACTTGACGAACGTGATGAACCAAGACCAGGAGAGTATTTAATAAATGCGATTGCTCAAGCATATCATATTTATGATGTCGCGTATAAAAGTAAAGAATTGCAATAACGACATATTGCGGATGAGAAGCTGATTTACGCATTAAATTCAATAAAAAAAATAAATCTCTCAGAGATAAACTTGCTTTATTCCTTTTAAAATATGCTATGAAAGGTAAAATAGTGCTAAGGGCTTTTTATTCATTATATAACTGTTATAATGGAATATGTTTATTATAGCCCAAGATGATATTGGAAAGGTAGAGCAGCGATTGGTAAACTTGCTGATGCAGCAAATGTCTTACCTTATATTGCTGCAATCTGGTTAGAACGACATGCAATATGGCAAATTTATCTACCACCTCCTAGAAAAGTTCAATATGCACATTTTGATGGCAGCACCCGTAATGAAGTTCATCTATCAGATATTTTATTTTTCCTCACGATACTATTAAAACCTGTAGACGTCAATCACGCACATAAAATACGCGTTAACTGTCTTTGTCGTTGCAGATATATATATATATATATATATATATATATATATATATATATATAAAGAATTATATATATATATATATATATATATATATATATATATATATATATAAAGAATCTCTATCAACACAAACAGCATCTGAAGTTGCATCTGTGTTTGAACGAATTCATCAAAGAGGTCCCTTGCGATGACCACAGCTATCACAGGTTGATCCTGGCAAAGAATTTCTTGGTGCAATATCATCGTTGATGAAAAAACATAACGTCATAATCAGACGAGGAGACACTGAAACTCATTGTGCTCAGGCAATCGTGGAATGATTTCATCGCACACATGCTGAGCGGTTATTTGGCGGTTATTTGGATATCGATATGCTACGGAAGCATCCACAGACTTTAAGCCGGGAGAGAGATCTCGTTAATGGGTTGCAATGTTACCAAGTGTGATAGCTACATTAAATAATGAAATTACTCGTGCATTTTCTATGAAGCCTGCTAATGCAATATACCATTAAAACGACATGAAACTTCCTCTTAACAACAACTAGTTAATGTGGCCGTAAGATATTTATATGTACCTGGTAAACTTGAAGGGTGTAAAAAAGGGCAACTAATCCTATCTGGAATGTGACCACACATAAAATTTCCAGCGATGGTAAGGTCCACGGGTAGACCTGCAATCTGCAGACTAGATTCGATGGCTCCTCAACGAGCATTTGTTAGTGAACAATTACAGATAATTTATAAAGACACACATTTACAACCACCTTCACTCTTGTAAAGTGGCACTCTACGTAATGACGGCGATGAGTAACATACGTTGCAGATTGAACATTTTTAATGTCGCTTGGTTGTACAAAAACACAAGCAATTACGTACCCAACATGCACCGTAGGCAGATCAGTTTCAGTATATCAGTTCATCAAGTAAGATAGTGACATTATGACCTAATTTCCATCTAAAACACGTAGAAAGATATGTCCAAAATGTTCATGGCGGGTAATATTTGTAAATGGAATGTTATTGCCTAATGTCATGTTTTTATACTTTATTTGTGAGTGGGAAGCGTGGTGTTTCAAAACAAAGGTGCCTGTACATGTAGGTATAGCCTAAACATTCTGTAGAAGAAATGTTGGCAAGATAGACCTTGAAATAACGAAATACTATTTCGATATAACGAAATAGTACTTCATTTAAACGAAATAGTATTTCGAAATAAAGAAATACTTTTTTTCCAAAATAACGAAAAATCATTTCGTTTAAATGAAATACTGTCTCAAAAATAACGAAATTGCATTTCAAAATAAACAAAAAGTATTCCCTTTAAACGAAATAGTACTTAGAAATAACAAAATAATATTTCAAAAAAAGAAATATATTTCGATTAAAGGAAAAAAATATATGCATTCATGTCACTTAAGGGGCTCCGTACTTGATGGTTATGAAAACAAATTTTTAAAAACATATTTTTGGTGTGCTTCGTGGTGGACGAGGATAATTTTATTTTTTAGGAATTTTAATTTTGAGGCTAGGGTAGGGTGTTTAAGAGAATAGAACATTTGGTGGAAGCAAGTTTTTTTGACCGGGGTTATGTAATATATCCAAAATGATCGTGATAAACTATATCAGATATGGTGGCTTGAATATATATATATATATATATATATATATATATATATATATATATATATATATATATATATATATATATATATATATATATATATATATATATATATATATATATATATATATATACAGAGAGAGAGAGAGAGAGAGAGAGAGAGAGAGAGAGAGAGAGAGAGAGAGAGAGAGAGAGAGAGAGAGAGAGAGAGAGAGAGAGAGAGAGAGAGAGAACACAAGATCTAACATAACATCCAAAACGATCCTGCGTGGAACCTTAAGAAGATTAGACTAATTTATCAGCACATAAATCAAACTCGTGACACACTGAACTCTAATCGTGTCCGTATTGCCATCAAAACCGCGTAAAAGGGAAAGGTTATATCAATTCGATGTTAGTTGCATCCAGAATGAGGTCTTTAGTGTTACTCATTGTGTGTTCCCTAGTGGGTATGTACTTGCATAGACTTGAATTGTAGACTTTAATTTTAGTGGCAATACTATCATTATGTATAGCATTTAAAATTAAACAGCACGAGATTAACACGTTACTGGCTAAAACACAAACACACACCAACCTACCAACACACACGGACACACAGAGTTATCATTGATGGAACTGAACTCTCGTCCTGAAATGCATACAAGGTATGGTTTTGCCTTGGACAATACGAAAGCAAGAAGCCATATCTAGCGTTTTTATGAAGATAACGTGCGGTTCTCGAGTAGAGGTCCGTTCAAGTTATAATTTTGTGGTCGATAGTTTGTATGGTAATTTAAATATTATTAGGTAGTCAAATATTGCTAGAGAAACATTTCATGGTGGCAGTAAAAAAGAGTTTACGTTTTATTGATTGTACTAAATAACCTTTATGGGCATATATATATATATATATATATATATATATATATATATATATATATATATATATATATATATATATATATATATATATATATATATATATATATATATATATATCTTTGCTTTAAATTTTCCCACAAATCAACTACTGAGTGTAAAACACGTGCAGCTGTCCTTGTAAGATTCTGTTTTATCGATTTTAGATTACTATTGAAATTACGATGCTGGTTAAGCAAACAGCAAGTCTGCTCTACAGACTTACGATTATTGTTATCTCTTTCCCTGATAGAGTTACTAGATTGACAAATCCTAGAAATTGAAACCTATCAATTTTTCAACAACGTATTCCTAGTTCTCACTTTCTCTGAGTTACGCGAATGGACACGATGGCGTTACGATAATGACATTTCTAGATAACATTATCTATAGTCAAGAACTAGGCTTTAAAATGTTTTATATATATATATATATATATATATATATATATATATATATATATATATATATATATATATATATATATATATATATATATATATATATATATTTGTGTGTGTGTGTGTGTGTGTGCTGAACTGTTGTACTTCATCCCTGCATCTTGTACAGAAACTTCAGCCCGATCAAAACAGCTTCATTGATTATCCTTATAGTACAAAGAACTGATGACATCTTTACCTTCTCTTTGACCATCATATGTTGTCTATTCGATCCAGCATTTAGCATAAAATCTATTGACTGATACAGTTTGTATAATGTCGCCAGTCCAATTTACCTATCTAACCTCAGTCGCATGCAAACCACATGTAGAATCTTTGGCTCCTCTTCAACCACCTATGCTCTCTGTTCCCACCACGAAATTATACGGACAACGTTTTTTAAATTACAGGGATCAGCTACTAGAACGAAATGCTCATTGGTCTTAGACATATATGCACTGTATGATCTCGTTTAAGAGTGTTCTTATAATACCTATATCAATTAGAACAGATTGAAAGACTTAATACTATTTACTATCCTATTGACTGTGATTGTTATTATATATATATATATATATATATATATATATATATATATATATATATATATATATATATATATATATATATATATATATATATATATATCTGTGTGAGTAATCCTTGTTATCATCACTTTATGATTATTCCCTTACAGCGTATCGCCAAGCCTGTAATTACACGGAAGATTGTGATACTAACGCTATCATTTGCGGAAATGGCTGGCACGTGCATTGTGATCATGGGATATGCACGTGCGCACAGGATGGTGAAGTTGAAGGTTAGTATTATACACTTTCTTTTGACAGACTTTATCGAATGCAAAAGACAAGTGCGCAGAGAAGTGCATTGTGACAAATTGCAATGGTAGAGCTCCATCTTTTTTTGCAACAACAAGCATTTGCAACAATAAAATACATTGTTAGAATTAATGTTAGGATATGGCGGCGCTTTGGTAACATGACAATGTTTATTTTTTTTTCCATTTTGCTAAAGAAAATTGCATTACGTGTAGAGACTGAAATCTCAAATTTTGTCAACATTCTGCAGTACAAGTAAGTAGGAGAGACCACTTGATGATTATGCACCATTGTAAACGTGTTGCATCATTATAAACTTGTTGCACCATCTATGTATGCTTCAAAGAAAGTGGTATATACCTCGTTCCGGAAAGCGCAAAAATCATATATGGGGAATTAAGGCAAAATCTGGTAATGTATGGCTTCTTACGTCATTATAATATTTAGGTCATTGTAAACTTTACCTGTTTTGAATTACCTCGCCAAATAAAAGTGGGGACCTTTGCAAAAATGCGTTGTGAAGCATTACTACTCCATTCAGGATGTAGACACTTTATTTTATGTGCGTTAACATGATTGAATGGTCACTTAATGAGATTAAGTTAATACCTATTTCTTTTTTAAATTAGGGCAACGGAAATTTTATTAAATTTAAATAGGTTTTAAATATTGTACATTACATTGCTAACAAAAAAGAGCAATGGTTGCACAGTTGACGCAAGCTTAAATGAACAATTCGTATTGTATGTTACGTGTACATGTTGTTTATTTTGTTTCAATAAATTGATTACTTATATAAGATAAAGCGAACTTACTGTTACAAAAACGTTTGGTTCAGTGTCTGTAATGCTTTGTTGGAAGGTAAATAATGTCAAACATGATGCCATTGTGGGCAAACTTATTTATTTTGTTCATGTATGCATGCATGCATGTATGTATGTATGTATGTATGTATGTATGTATGTATGTATGTATGTATGTATGTATGTATGTATGTGTGTATGTGTGTATGTATGTATGTATGTATGTATGTATGTATGTATGTATGTATGTATGTATGTATGTATGTATGTATGTATGTATGTATGATTTAAAACATTTTATAATTAGGTGTTCAAGTTACGTTTAGAAATCCAGTGATAAATATCTTATATACAATCAACGCTGCATGCAGTCTTCTAAAATTGCATAAGCCATATAAAGACATTCTGTTTATTTTGAACAAATGGTCTACATTCTCGTTTGTGTGGCTAGCTTTACTGAGCCTACGTTTCCAGTAGGCGAGCCATATTAGTCTATTTTCTGTTATTCGTCCGCATCAACAAGTTGTTATACTTTTGGTTATAGTTTTTCTTTAATTTGCATATATTTCCCCCATTTCTTGAACGCTTTCTATCGTGTTGCATGCAGCAAAGACAATTCACAGAACATTATACTCACTAATTTTGTTTACCTTGGGTCATGCTAACAGCCATAAAGTAATTGCGTTAAACAACTTACTCATTTGTTTTTATTTCCTAAAACGTCTTTAGAGGATTTGTTTATTATTCTTTTTATAGTATTAAGATGCCAATGAAATTATTTCCTTGACACTCGTTATAGTTTCTCTGACGTTCAGATCAACATAACAACCAGTATGATGCCACGGCAATTCATTCATTGACGCGCTATAGTTCCTCTGCCGTTGGGATCAAGAGTACTGCCACTATGGCACTAAAGTAATTTATTCAATTACAAGTGTCATTGTTCTACTGACACTGGGTAAAGATAACAGTGATAAAATTATTGAACTGTTATGGGTCAAAGTTTTAATTTCTTTTTATGCTCATACTTAGAATAAATTACAAATTTTAGACCAATTTAAATTTCAAAATTCTCCACCTCATAGACCTTTTCGGTCACGTGCACAGATATAAAATGTTTGTCTCTTATTGTCGATCGAACACCTTGGCTATTCACTGACATCTGTAACTTCTCAAGAGTTGAACAATAACAACAACAACAACAACAACATAAAATCAATCTACATACTTCAAGAAATGGCCTTAAAATGTAACAATTTTTCTTCAAACTTAAATTAAATCTACAGCACATGTTTTATTCCTGCTCTAGTACGGCGTTATCTCAGCAAAATTTATATAAAAACCATAACGGCCAACGTACACGGGAATGTGCCCTTAGACTATTACACCAGTTTACCATCATCTCTACGGCACCCATATTCTGTGATATATGGGATATTTAACTATTTGATATATACGGTGTATCTAATATAATAAATGTTTCAACTTACAGAGAATAGATCAGAAGTATGTTTTCGGTAATTGTATAAATAAGGACTTCTTTATACAAAATGAATCTTAACATGACGTAATGAAAACATTCAGCAGTTACGCTTTCTCTTCACTGTTAAAGGTACGATATTCAAAGCTAAAACTGTTAACATGCATGAATAGATATGAAACACAACTGAATTGGTATTGGGTATAGATAACACTAAATTCCTGTTTGAGTTTAGTCTCCAACTTTAGCATACATCCACCACACAGGAATACATTTCGAGCGATTTTTATAGGTATGTATGTATGTATGTATGTATGTATGTATGTATGTATGTATGTATGTATGTATGTATGTATGTATGTATGTATGTATGTAGGTATGTAGGTAGGTAGGTAGGTAGGTAGGTAGGTAGGTAGGTAGGTAGGTAGGTAGGTATGAACATTATTATTACAATTGTTGTGATCGTCATCGTTTTCGTGCTTGCGACAAGTAATATGATTGAATGGTATTGAATTGAACAATAAAATCATGTTTCTCTTCGAATGTTTCATTTTTCATGTATAATAATATGTCCACATCAATAAATAACTAGATTCAGGATTTTAGTAGGAATGGCTGACGTGATTTACTGATAAAAATGATGAGTTATGGTTTTACAGGATGCCACCATGATACGGATTGTGTTGACGGTATTCACATTTGTCCAGACTCCCGGCCTGTATGGCACTGTGTGATCCGTGAGATTAATGGTTTTACCAGGGGCACCTGTATCTGTCAGAGAAATTAGGAAGCTGGTAGGTGTGTGTGTGTGTGTGTGTGTGTGTGTGTGTGTGTGTTTGCAGAAATAGACGGATGAATGGTGAATGTGAGGAAGGTTAAAGATAAAACGTTTATGGCTATATGGAGTAATATCAAGTAAAATCCAGCCAATAAGAAAACATGCGTATTGTAAATATATAAAAATGTATAAATTAACGATCAGCAGTATTAGCTACGTATCTGAAGAAGTATGAATTAAATATGTTCAGTAGTATTAGTGACGTATTTGAGGGATTATGAATTAAATATGTTCAGTAGTATTAGTTACGCATTTGAGGGACTATGAATTAAATATGTTCAGTAGTATTAGTTACGCATTTGAGGGACTATGAATTAAATACGTTCAGTAGTATTAGTTACGCATTTGAGGGACTATGAATTAAATATGTTCAGTAGTATTAGTTACGTATTTGAGGGACTATGAATTAAATACGTTCAGTAGTATTAGTTACGCATTTGAGGGACTATGAATTAAATATGTTTTATAGTATTAAATGCGTTTATAATGAGGTCGATATGGTGGTTATGATGACTATCGGAATACATAAACATGCAAGAGAAGGATGCTGAGGCAGTTTTGAAAACAATTAAAAATATCTAATGACCTCTGTAATACAGCGCCATGCACTGTAAAGGAAGCAATAGTCATACACAAACTGTTTATTTTCAGTTTGAAGAAATGCAGAAATTCTTAATTTTTATCGATGGGTTATGATTTCGTTTTATAACATTTATTGGGTAATATAAATAATTGCACAAATTAATTATTCTCCCAATCATTGCCAAGTATTGTATGATTGTAGCCTCAGCTGGAAGATAACGGGAATATCTAGTTTTGGTTGTAACGTTTCCACTTCTCTGCGAACAGACTAATTGAATACGTTTTGCTCCATTTTCAGGGATACGTCAAGAATGCACACGGAGACGTGATCTTATCCATAGACATAAAGCGTGTTGAAGTTTGAGGTTAATTAAATGTTTTATGCAATATCAGTTGTATTGCTTCATGAGAGAGAGAGAGAGAG
>JAEAOA010001088.1:52500-340000 GCA_016746295.1 Potamilus streckersoni
ATCAATTTAGCTTGATTTTGTCCTGGCCTGTTTGTTCTTTTTCTACAGGATATACATCATTCTACATAGTTTTCCTTTGTGCAAAAATGTCAATATTTAGTGTATTATGCATGTGTCTGTGTGTGTGTGTGTGTGTGTGTTTTTGGAGCAGTGTTATGTTTTTCCATGAGGAACATAACCTTCCAGAGAAAGGAACAGTGAGAGAAAACAATTCAATGCTTGAAAGGCAACGTTGTTACCCTTTATTAATCTCTCTCTCTCTCTCTCTCTCTCTCTCTCTCTCTCTCTCTCTCTCTCTCTCTCTCTCTCTCTCTCTCAATTTATCCTTGGTGTTTGTACCTCCAAGTAGCAATGCAAGTTTGAGAATGAAATATGTGCAGCCAAGGATTTATTTTGAGCTAAATTGAAAATAAAGATGAAAGCTAATTAGAAATAACTGAAGAACACAAAAAGCAGAGAAGGGATTAATGAGAGAAACCATTTCCATTCTTGAAAGGCAATGCATTTACCCTCATGTCTCTCTCTCTCTCTCTCTCTCTCTCTCTCTCTCTCTCTCTCTCTCTCTCTCTCTCTCTCTCTCTCTCTCTCTCTCTCTCTCTCTCTCTCTCTCTCTCTCTCTCTCTCAATTTTTCCTAAATGTGTTTGTACCGCCAAGTAGCAATGCAAGTTTGAGAATGAAATATGTGCAGCCAAGGATTTGTTTTGAGCTAAATTGAAAACAAAGATAAACTCTTATTAGAAATAATTGAAGAACAAAATAAACAACAAAATAAATTCATATCCAAACATATAGTTATTCTTGTTTACTTCTTTTCATCAGCATAGACATGTTGAATCTAGACATACGATAAGTTAGGTTCTCTTTCACAAGTTTTGACTAATTTTGTGCAGGTCTCTGTTCATTTTTATCAGGTTATACATTTTCATCGTTCTACATAATTTTCCTTCTCTGTGCAAAAATGTACATATTTAGTGTTCTATACATGTGTATTGGGGTGTTTCCATGAGAAACATAACATTGCAGAGAAGGAATTAGTGAGAGAAGACATTTCCATTCTTGAAAGGCAATGCATTTACCCTCCCCCTTCTCTGTCTGTCTCTGTCTCTGTCTCCCTCTCTCTCTCTCTCTCTCTCTCTCTCTCTCTCTCTCTCTCTCTCTCTCTCTCTCTCTCTCTCTCTCGCGCTCCCGAAATTAAAGTCAGTACATCCATAAGATAAACTCTGATTCTTATATTCTTTATGCCTTGTTTCCCTTGATACAAGAAATTAATGGCTATTACTGCCATTGTATGCATAGAAATGCACGCCGATTCATTACCTTCTTAAAAATGTGATCGATTATTAGCAAATATGAGTTATGTCCCTTCACATTCAATCACAGAGATTATTTAGTGATAACGCAGTATTGGCTGGCTTTAAATGCATATCAGAACAGTGCAGGCTGCATAGTGCCGATAATAAAGAGAACAATTGTGACGGACGTTGAGAACATAAATCATTCCAAATAAACGTCATTCAGTGTAGAAAGAAAATACCTTGTAGCAGTTGTAATGATATACAATTTTAAGAATTGTTATAATTCCAGTCTACACACAAACATATACACGACTCCTCATGTGTTGTAAAATTTCATAAAATAAAAAAATAAAAAAAACGACTTCAAGGAATGGCCTTAGGATTTAATAAGATATATTTGCTTTTTTGTGGGCAATACTCTAAATCATATTTTCATATAATGCTTCTCCATCCGTAAGACTTTTCTCACCAAACTTACATCAATAGCCCTATCTGCCTCAAGTACTAGCAAAGGTACAATTAGATTCCTTTCACAAGATCTCATCGACGACCTTGTTTAAAGATATCTGAAATATTTTTTATTG
This sequence comes from Potamilus streckersoni, assembly GCA_016746295.1. Taxonomy (NCBI): domain Eukaryota; kingdom Metazoa; phylum Mollusca; class Bivalvia; order Unionida; family Unionidae; genus Potamilus; species Potamilus streckersoni. Next base: position 54,381 of record JAEAOA010001088.1, read on the forward strand.
GATATTGTAGTATAAAAATATAATCTTTTAATTATATAAGTATTAAAATATCTAGAATGAATAAGAAGTTTGTTTACCATTAATAACGATTTACGCACTGATTTGTGTCCTAGTACAAATTGATTATATTCAATTCTCTCTCTCTCTCTCTCTCTCTCTCTCTCTCTCTCTCTCTCTCTCTCTCTCTCTCTCTCTCTCTCTCTCTCTCTCTTGCGCGCGCTCTCGAAATGAAAGGCAGTACATCCATAAGATAAACTCTGATTCTTATATTCTTCTTGCATTGTCTCCCCTGATAAAAGAAATTAATGGCTATTACTGCCATTGGATACCTAGATATGTACGGAAGCCCATTAATGCCAAGTAAAAACAATTGCGTTTTTATGAGATAGTATTATTTTATTACGAGATAGTATTGCGTTATCACGATATCGCATTGCGTGATTACGAGATAGTATTGCGTTATTACGAGATAACATTGCGTTATTACGAGATAGTATTGCGTCATTACGAGATAACATTACGTTATTACGAGATAGTATTGCGTTATTACGATATAATATTGCGTTACTTCGAGATAGTATTTCGTTATTACGAGATAGGATTGCGTTATTATGAGATAAGATTGCGTTATTACGAGATAACATTGCGCTATTACGAGATAACTTACTACCTATAATCGCGGGAATATGAGCTATTTCTTTGATGCTACTTAATGTTAATGGTCTAATGTTGAGGCAGAAATCAACAAGGAGGCCTTCTTCTGCTGATTAAGATATTTAGTTTCTTTCATGTCATGATTTCATTTTATAAGCAGCTGGCGCTATAGTACAGATTTATAAAGTATATATACAACAAAACGAGTTACCGCTTTTAACTTGTTGACGTGACTATAAATGTACCTAGGTTTTTTAGTTGTATTTTTGTCGTGATGATGAGGTATTTATATAGCATACTTGATGAAGATAAAGCCTTTACCGCCTAAAAATGAGTGATCGATTGATGACATAATTCTCTAAATATGACAACAAATGTGTTATGACAAAATGTCATTAAGGCAACATACATAAATCATATTCAGCATCATGTGTTTAGAATCGTGTCACCCATTGCAATACGTAAGTGGTCTGTTTCGACGTATAAAACGTATTAAGCTAATTAGTACTTCCATAGGCACCGAACCAGTAAGATAACACACACACACATACCCACACACGCTCTCTCTCTCTCACACACATACATACATACACATTATATATATATATATATATATATATATATATATATATATATATATATATATATATATATATATATATATATATATATATATATGTATATATATATATATATGTATATATATATATATATATATATATATATATATATATATATATATATATATATAGATATATATATATATATATATATATATATATATATATATATATATATATATGTGTGTGTGTGTGTGTGTGTGTGTGTGTGTGTGTGTGAGATATAGCTATATATACTCATTGATACTATAGCGAGACGATAATCTTTGCAGACGTCGCATTCATCGTTTATACCATAGCGATACCTCGTCATGATAATGGTAGGTAAATATTTTCATAATACAACAATTCAGATAATAGAAAATGCCCCCAACATCCTATTACATGATGAACGTTTTTATTCTCTTCCATATTTACAGAATGGCGATTATAATGATTTTACATGCAAGAACTATGAGTTAGTCTCTCTCACATGATGTTAGATGTTTAAGGATAATAATTCATTACAATATTCATCTCTATACTCTGCTGAATAAAACTAAGACGCATATGAGATCAGTCTTATTTTTCTTTCTGTAGAGTCGAATATTCTTCAATTTTCTTTGCAATGTGCGTCTGCTTATTACAATTTGATGATGATATGCTAAAAGTTCTAACATAATCTTGCGAAACATTTAATCTAAAATAGAATCTTAGCAAAGTATATATGTCCAATATATCCGTCATGCTCAATATATCGGTCTAGATGCAAATCATGTGTTTCAGAAATGAGTTTCCATCCTATTTCGTAAGAACTGAAAACTATCTCGTAATAATGCAATGTTGTCTCGTAATAACGCAATACTATCTCGTAACAACGCAATGTTATCTCGTTATAACGCAATATTATCTCGTAATAACGGAATGTTATCTCGTAATAACGCAATGTTATCTCGTAATAACGCAATACTATCTCGTAATAACGCAATGCTATCTCGTAATAATGCACTACTATCTCATAAATACGCAAATTTTATTTTTTTACTTGGCGCTACTGGGCTTCAGTAGAAATGCACGCCAATTCATTACCGTCTTAAAACAAGTGATTGAGTATGAGCAGATACGAGGTATGTCCCTTCACATTCAATCACAGAGATTATTTAGTGATAACGCATTTTTGGTTGGGTTTAAATACATATCAGAACAGTGCAGGCTGCATAGTGCCGATCATAAAGAGAACAATTGCGACGGACTTAAACATAAACCATTCGAAATAAACGTCATTCATTGTAGAAGGAAATATCTTGCATCAGTTGTAATGATATACAATTTTAAGAATTGTTATAATTTTCAAGAAGATCAACCATTCAAAACCCCAAGGAAATATTTTCTCGTAGAAGATAAACCATACAATTCAGAGATTATTTTGTGGTCTACTAACCTATGAATGTTTTGTAAAATGGAATTACACCAATGATACTTGAATTTTCCCTTCTTTAACATTGTTAAGAATAAAGCCAGGTGACATACAAAACTTTCATTATTTCGGGATCTCAGCTTCCAAATTCCTTGTAAATGAACTCTGTTTTACACAGATTAACACATCACCTGTTCAAAAAGTAGATAAATTCATATTCGAATGGTGATGTAAGTCTCAGTTAGTGTAATGCACTTCTTGAAGCGTATGTCCAGATAGAATTTAGTTGTTGTACGGATTAAAGCCATTTTGAGAGCACATGATAGGTTATACATGGCGGCCAGTATCAATAGTAGGGGAATAAGTCGATCACCCCAAATTAAAAACGCCTAATACAACAATACAGCTGATTATGTTTCCGATGTAAATGCTGAAAACTCCTGATGTAAACAAGGATTATATAAGACTTGCCATTACTAATATCTGGAAATACTTTGAAAACTTAAAAGGAAAATTTCATTCTGGAAGATTCAGATGTCAGAATCAAGACTATATCTTTCACTAAAACTGAAGTCAGCACATGTACAATTAATACTGATCCATAATATTTAATCTAGAATCATATGTAAAATTTTATTTACACAATAAATGTCAGATATGTCATTAACTTCATTTTGGACATAAGTGCAGATCTACATGAGGGGACCGGAGTGGCCGAGTGGTCTAAAGCGCTGTCCGTTACGGATAACTGCCATCTCACCTTTGTCTGCGTGGGTTCGAGTCTAAGATTCGACGAATGTGGATATGTGAGAAAGATTGCCAGTAGCTTCTCGTGGGTCGTTGGTTCTTTCCAGTGATTTCCCGGTTTCTTCCTCCACCATTAATACTGGCCGCCATGTATAGCATATATATATATATATATATATATATATATATATATATATATATATATATATATATATATATATATATATATATATATATATATATATATATACATATATATATACACACATATATATATATATATATATATATATATATATATATATATATATATATATATATATATATATATATATATATATATATATATATATATATATATATGTGTGTGTGTGTGTGTGTATGTATATGTATATATTTTAAACGTTATAGGAAGGAAAATTTAAGAGGAAATTAGAGTATTATGAAATAATCTTAAAAAGGTCGAATGAAGTCCTCTAAAATAATATCTAAACACAAAATTAAATGCATCTGTAGACTGATGTTACACAAGGAATATTAGACATTAGATATAAGAAACAAAATTTTCCAGCTGAGCTAATATGTGAAAAGCATTTGTCCCCTGCTAGCTATGTGACGTTTTTAAAAAATACCACCTGGTAAAAGAACCCACATGACCTAACCCATATAATGGAAAATACCGGTAACTATTTTTTAAACAAACATAAGATGTTTTTTTTTTTTTAAGAAACTGGTTCATCTAGACAGTATTGTGTTTCTAAGCAAATAAAAATGTAAACATGTTATTTCAAAGAGGAAATTACACAAATAGCAACTTTATACTGCAAAACAAAAATACAAATGGACAAGCAGTTTATACATAAAGGAATATATAATTATCATTAAAAAATAGACGACAGTCAATCATTGGATGGGAAGAAAGGAAATAAAATCGCAGGCTGAGTACACACGTTGCAAACAGCATGCAATTTTGAGCTAATTTCGGATTTTCATGCTTGATCTAAACGTAAATAAAAATGTAAAAACGTAAAATCAAAATCTGTATTTACAAACGTAGGAAAATCATTTGTAATTCTGTGGAAACAATTCACAACAAGAATCATTTACCAAAACAATGCTTGATGGCTCTGCTATATTTATTTGATTATTTTTTTGGAAAAAAAAGAAAACAGTTTGAAATAGAAATAAGTGTTATTATTTAAGGGTCATGAACTAGTTGACATGTCCCCGAAAATAGATACGAGTGACGTCCGTTCGCGTGAGGTCAATGGTAGCAAGGCTAACTTGTTTTGCTGAGTAATGTTCTCATTCGGATTCCTCATAACTATTCAGATGCAAGTGCATAGGCATTCTTTCTCATTTTGCACTAGGTATTAAGTTTCATACAACATACATACACTTTACGTAATTTCAGTAAATGTCGAAATTCCTTTTGAAAGGTGACCGTATTTCTTTGAATGACCTCTAGCATTTAGATTTCTTCAATGCTTAAACATTTGGAAGTGATGGAGCAGTGTATAATTGATAAGGCACAAATCGGTAAAGATAGGTAGTGAATGGTACTTTGGTTGTGAAGAAATGCTTACAGATGTTTTTAATAGGAATGTCTTATTTCCTTGAATCATGCAATATTTAGTAGTGAATTTGTACAAAATATCTAAAACAAATACATACCTCTGTGCCGGCTATTTCGTGTTAAGAAGCAATGGGCATTTGATAGAAATTTAATTAACTGAACACAATATGTTTTCGTGTGCACTCTTTTAAATAGATGGTATGTTTTGCAATAATAATAATATTCTATATATATATATATATATATATATATATATATATATATATATATATATATATATATATATATATATATATATATATATATATATATATATTGTTAATTATTATCCTCGTTCAAAGAAACATAAACGAAAGAGTGAAGGCAACAAATCTTTGTAAATTTTAACAAAAATAATTTTTTTTCCTAGAAAACATGAAAAATGTTTAAATATGTTAAACAAGACTTACGGTTTACAGAAATGATCCAAAATGCTGTAATGCCAGTATTAAAGCCAAGCATTCCTTCTCGATTGTTGAATAGTTTCTCTGGTGTTTATTCAATTTCTTAGAGAAATAACACACTGGGTGTTCAACACCATTTTAGTTATCTTGAAGCAAAACTGTTCTAACCCCAACAGCACTCGCATTTACAGATAGTTTAAACAGCTGACTGAAATATGGAGCCGTTAAAATTGGCGCACTTTCAAGTATGGCTTTTAGTCTATCGAAAGGCTCTTGACATTTTTCAGTCCAAAGAAACTTGTTTTTTCTTTCTTAACAAGTTTGTCAGAGGTTCAAATACATCAGAAAAATTAAAACAAAATTTGCGATCGTACCCAGCCATACTTTAAAATCGCATCAGCTGTTTTCTATTGACAGGCACTATAGGTTTTAGCTGACCATATCCCACAATTATGTCCTAGAAAGGTAACACAGGCACGGCAGAACTCACTTTTAGATAGATTAATAGTCAGATTTTCATCCGTGAGTCTGTCGAAGAACTTCCGAATCGTAGTTAGATGTTGTAAATGATGACATCATCAATGTATGCATCACAGTTGTCTAGACCAGAAGCAATCATATTCATACGGCGTTGAAAAGTGCTCGGTGAACCCTTCATCCCAAAAGCATCACTTTGTACTGGTAGAGTCCATCTGGAGACCCAAATGCCGAAATTTCGTTTGCTCTTTCCGTTAGGGTAATTTGCCAAAAGCCCTTCAGAATGTCGCATTTAGTGACGTATTTGGCATTTCCAAATTTGGCCATACAATCATCGATTCTTGGCAGTGGAAATGAGTCTGTTTTTGTCACACTATTCACCTTCCTATAATCCGTATACATTCGGAAAGTTTTATTCGGTTTCGGAACAAGAACTCCAATCACTCTTACTGGGCTCTATAAAATCATTGTCCAGTAAATACGGAATCTCTTTTTTTTTATATATTGCTGTTTAAAAGGATTCATTATGTATGGGTGTTGTTTCATGGGTTTCGAATTTACTATTTCAACGTCGTAAAAAATTTTTTGTCCTTGTAGGAACATCTGGAAAAATGTGCTTATATTCATACAATTGTTTAAGTACACTTTTTCTTGATCTTGTAAATAAGAAAGTTTCTGATCTAGATTTTCCATAACTTCCGAATTCTGCAGACTTGTTGTTCCAAGATTAGTAGTATCCAGCTGAATTCCTTCCTGCGAATCTTCCTTTGATGGGACAGGTATAACTAAATAATTACATGATTGGCCTGGCTATTTCTTTAAAAACAGCAGTACTCCATTAATATACTTAGATTTGAGTACTAATCTTTTAATCTAACTCATTTTCTTATTTAGTTTGTGAGGGCCATATAATCTTAATTGCAGCAACTTGTGCTGAATACGCAAGAGAGAATGGACTTTAATTATTACAGGACTCAAAAATTCTCTCTAGTACACATTGATGAAACCATAGTTTCATTTTCGACTTGAACTGCTGAATGCTAAATTCAAGTGCAACAAGCTGGAATACAACAGACTTTAACATTGATCAAACTTAAGAAGGCCAAATTGGCAAAATTCCTTAAAGGAATGACTCTTGAAAAACTTGTTGACACACGCTTGATTGTCAACAAATGTTGGTTACATGGCTTGGTCTTTGGTAAGGGATCAATTCAATCTATTACAACTCTACTTAATGGTTTGTCAAATGCAGGAATTGGTTTCAAATGAGCTTTAGGAATCTTTTGATTTGGTTTTCCTACAATATGACACACCTGTCAAGATCAGCAAAACTTATAAACATCACTTTTGATTTTAGGATAATATAATTGAGTCCAGATCTTGTGATACATTTACTTATCCCCAAATGACCAGCCTTAAAAGTTCCATGGGCCAAACAAAGTATTTCCTGTCTGTAAGGTTTCAGAACTAAAATTTGATATTTTACTGAGCATTCGTTACTAGCAGATATCTCGGGAGGTCTCCATTTTCTCATCAGAACTCTTTTATTAATGAAGTAATAGACAGGTACTTCAGTTGCATCAGTTTCACTAACGGCCTGCTGAAACATACAGGAGATCTCCGGATCCTTCTCCTGTTCAACGACAAGTGATTATCACCCTGAACAGATAAAAGAGAATGAGTATTCAAAAGAGGATCACTATGATCAATATCTTTCGACTGATCCAAATTAGAAGTGAAAGTGACCTCATGAAAAGCCTGACCAATACATGTGTCAGATAAAGGAACACAGTCCCTATGAAAATCATTCTCAGGAGCTTTCTTTGCCATAGCAAGCTGGGAATAAATCGGGGAATTCTTTTTCAATAGGATCAACTTTCTGATCCAAAGAAGGCTTGTCAGTTACAAGTGGATTAACCATAACCTTGTCTCCAGCTAAGTCATTGCCTAGCAACAAATGAACGCCCTCAACGGGTAAAGTCAACACTACTCCGACGGTCACAGATCCTGAAACTAAGTCTGATGACAAATTAACAGAATGAAGAGGAAAATTAACAAAGCCGCACTCTACTCCCTGAATGAGAACACTCATTAAAATAGGTCTTCTCAGAGGAAGGCAAAACACCTGAAACTAAAAGACTGAGAAGTTCCTGCATACCTTAAAATTTTAATAGGGATATAATTAGTCAAATCATCCATGAATGGCTTAAAATTCTCCAAAACGCAATAAGACTGAGGTTTATCAAACCCAACAAATGTATTGTTTTCAATACATGACCTTGACATTGACCTCCTAGAAATAAGAGCATTTGGGATAGGTCTATCTTGATTCTGGTGCCTATATTTCAATTTGAAGCACTCAGAAATGACGTGTCTTTTTTCTTACCATAGGTACACGTAGGAAGAGACAATGATTTAGAATCAAGTCTCTCAGAGGCATGATTTTTAGAATTTGTGCCAGATTGAATTTTACTGAGAGTCGTATTTGTTTGAAACATTTCTGTCAGTAGACTGCTGAGTGAACGATATTTTAAAGCAATAACTTTATCAGTTAAGGAATACTTATATGCAGCCAGAGCAGCATTTTCCAAGGTCTTAACTTCATGATCTTGAAGGTGATTTTTGATATCACTAGGAATACAGATTTGAACTTATCAAGTAATACCAGTCGTTCAAGTCTTTCATAATCATGTTCAATTTTCTCAGACAGACACCGTCTCTTGAACTGTTCTTTTTCCCTAGCAAATTCAACATAAGTTTCTCTAATTTCCTTTCAGTAACTTCTGAACTTTTGTTGATATGCCTCAGGAATTAATTCGTAACCTTTCAAGATACATTCCTTAACCAAATCGTAATCAGAACTTTGTTGTACCGATAGAGATATATAAATATTTCTGGCTTTGCCATAAAGTACACTCTGCAATAATTGAGTCCAATACTCTCTTGGCCATTTTGAATTCTCAGCTACTTTTTGAAACATTATCAAATATGTGTCTACTTCCTTTTCACTAAAAGAGGGAACTAATTTGATATTTCCTAAAATGTTAATGTTTGAATTTGCTTGAGATGTGGATCATGCCTGTCACTTGTCAGATCCAATTCTTTCATTTTAATTTGCATCTGTCTCTCTTTCTCCCTTTCTTCCAATTCCATTTGTTCCTTTTGTTAATTCTACTTGCCCATCTTTTTCAATTTCTTCAATTTGTCTTTGTTTTTCCCTTTCTTCTATTTGTATTTGTCTTTCTTTTTCCCTTTCTTCTTTTTGTCTTTGTTTTTCCCTTTCTTCAACTTGTAATCTCATTTGTTCTTTATTGTAGTTTCTATTTGCCTATCCATTTCCTTTTATTCCAATTGTAATCTCATTTGTTCTTTTTTGCAATTTAAGTTGTTCTTTTTGAAAGTCAAATTTATATTTTAATTTTAGTTTTGCCATTTTAACGTCAGCATCGGTTAAAGTCTTACAGATGCCAAAATACTTTTGCCAAAATCATTCTTTTCTACCAAATGTTGAACTATAATTTTCTTGATTTCTTGTTGAGTTAAAGAAGTTTTTCCTTAGGATAGTTCATACTTTCTGGCAAGTTTAAGCAGTTCGACCTTCCTAAAACTTTCCAACTGTTCTTTGGTTAGAGTAGAAAGAAAACTCTCCGCTCTTGCCAATTTTAAGAAGAAAGTCTGTTGTTTTCACTAAAATTTCAAATAAAGTGAACTAGGGGAATTTAACTTTCAAATTTTAGCCAATTTATTTATCCCAAAGGATGAGCAGCCCAATTCTTTTATGTTACGTGTCGCCACGTTCAAAGTAACATAAAAGAAAGAGAGAAGACAATCAGCTTTGTAAATTTTAACAAAGATAATTTATTTTCCTAGAAAACATAAAAAAGTTTAAATATGTTAAACAAGACTTACGGTTTACAGAAATGATCCAAAATGTTTGTTCAAAACAGACACTTAAGTCCTGTAAAAAGTTTTAAACACAGTATGAAGTGTACAAAGTTCCGGTCCGAAATGGCTGATGACCACGTCTGACGAAGGATAAAAGTAAATTCCAGACTTTACACAATAAAGCGCGGTTTGTTTTGTCCCGTTCCAATTTAAAATATTTTCCTTAAAATGTCTTTGTCGATATCAGTAAAGTTGTTCTCCAGGAAAACAATTATTCAGAAAAAACGAAGTAAAATTAGCTCCTCTTACAAGACATGTTGTTCTACGTAGACATACGAAAAGACAACTTCTAGCACAAAAATACCTTTTTTTACGGTAATAAAAGTTTTATAATTGACATTACGACTCTACGACTTTGTGTGACTTTTCTACGACTGCCTGTCCGTGACTGTTGACTCTCGACTACGACTATTTGTCCTTGACTGTACGTCTTACAAAAATCTCAAACATATAAATGAAGCTAATACATTGATTGGATTGCACTCGCACGAAGACGCATGCAATTTCCTAATGCTTTTGGACATTCGGAAAGCCTTACGAAGTATCAGCCAATCGTTTTCATAGCTATTCTTGAATGTTTACTTGTAATGAATTTATTATCATACACAGCACATGCCCACATGAGTCACATCTACGACTCAAGTAAATACAATGCTTTTCAACTACATATTAGACTGATATTAATATAATTATATTAATAATTACATTTAATGAAATAAAGAATTTATACAGAATATTGTTTCCTTAACACACACACATACTTTAAACTTTAACTACAGTAAGAATATATGAATATATATATATATATATATATATATATATATATATATATATATATATATATATATATATATATATAAACACACACACAAACCAATATCACTATGAGTATCGCGGCTTTGTTTCATTACGTAGATTTCAGAAGGTATTACAAACAAATCTTCAATTCTAAGCCTCGATGGGGGCGCAAAGGCGCAAACGAAAAGCAGCTAGTAATGATTTCTGTATACAGATAGTACAATTATTTTTAATTTCAATGGTCAAATAAAGCATGTGCATTCTATAGCATTTAAAGTCAGTGATATAAAGATTATATGACGTAAGAGTACTTTTTCATCACGGACTAATACAGTGTTGTGTTTTAATTATGTATTTATTACAACTAAATTAAAGAAAGGAAAGAAAGAAAGAAAACATAATTTTACTCTGTATGAAGATGGAGATGATTAATGGCGTTTGACGGAAGAGACCTTGATAAAGCAAGGCTCTTGACAAAATGACGAACAAAGAGACAAGAAAATAAGGAATGAAAGCAAGAAAGGAATCAAACAAGGAAAGTATAATTGACCCTTCTTATGAGGATGGGGAAAAGTGTAGAAAGTAAAGGAATGCCTGAAGATCATAACACTCGGACTGAGTGTCGTGTTTCTCCTGTCAGCCAATCAGGAACAACCTTGCAAATGTAATGCAGTGGCGATTGGTCAAAAATAGCATTTCATAACACTCGGAATTTGAGTGTTGCGTTTCTCCTGTCAGCTAATTAGGAACAACCTTGCAAATGTAATGCAGTGGCGATTGGTCAAAAATAGCATTTCATAACACTCGGACTTTGAGTGTTGCGTTTTTCCTGTCAGCCAATCAGGAACAACCTTGCAAATGTAATGCAGTGGTGATTGGTCAAAAATAGCATTTCATAACACTCGGACTTGGAGTGTTGTGTTCCTCCTGTCAGCGAATCAGGAACAACATTGCAAATATAATGCAGTGGCGATTGGTTAAAAATAGCATTTCAAGTTCAAATTCAAGGTCAAACTATTTATGATTTCTAAAGCTGGTGTTGGTTTGTAATACATCTTGAAATATCTAAGACTACACAACTTTTAGTCTTTATCCTTCGTCTTTTGTTTTCTTTGCGTGATATATTTGTCCTTGAAATATATTAAGCATGCTAAATATTAAAGGGCTCAATATGGTAGACAGACATTTTGAAAATGGATGTTTGCTTCTTCTATGGGTGTTTTGTTCATTCAGGTCTTAATCTTGGTACGTAGATGATGATTAAAAACTATTCTCAGTTACAGGAATTTTTATATGACATATGAATATTCTAAGAGTTTTATTGGTATCAATTCAAAAATGGTATTTCTACTTCCATTACATCTGATTCTGGTTTCACTCTTATTTAAAATATCAAGATTTGGTGGATTAGACGTTCGCCAATCAGAATATAGTTTTCTTGACTAGTAACGAAAGTGTAATATACAAGCATCTGTTTACTCAGTATCGGGTACTGTAGATGCAATAAAGTGTGGGGTACTGTGGGTGCTACAAAGTGTGGGGTACTGTGGGTGCGACAAAATGTGGGGTACTGTGGGTGCAACAAAGTGTGGGGTACTGTGGGTGCGACAAAGTGTGGGGTACTGTGGGTGCGACAAAGTGTGCGGTATTGTGGGTGCGACAAAGTGTGGGGTACTGTGGATGCGACTCGGTGTAGGGTACTGTGAATGTTATTCAGTACGGGTAGGTGTATGCGGCTCAGTGCGTGGTAATGTGGATGCGACTTAGCGTGGAGTATCAATGGATGGAATTAATATATTGTATCACGGCCATTCAGTGAGAGGTATAAATGGATTGAATTAAAACGTTATGTCACTTCGACTCAGTGTGGGATATAAGTGAATAGAATTAACGTTCGGTGTCACGGCGACTATGTGTGGAGTACAAGTTGATTGCACTAAAAAAAATATTCATTCATGACGACTCACCGTTGGGTATAAGTGGATAAAATTGGAAACATTGTGTCACTTGCCACTCAAAGTAAAGAATTTAAAAGAATGTCTAACTTAGAGCAATTTTCACGACTTATTTTGAATTTGAATTTGAATTTGAATTTGAAGAAGAAGAAGAAGAAGAAGAAGAAGAAGAAGAAGAAGAAGAAGAAGAAGAAGAAGAAGAAGAAGAAGAAGAACAAGAAGGCGATGACGACGACGACGACGATGATGATGATGATGATGCACAGTGGATGTAGAAGGTGATGTTCAAGATGTGTTCGTTCAAGAGGTAACAAGCAAACCGATCCCACTCTGAACATTCCAAAGATAAGACAAGTATATCTGTGAACGAAGCACGTTTGTGAAGTAACGTGACCTAGCATTGACCATATTTTCATCAAAACCACTTACAAGTGACAACTTCTTTACAGTTAATCTTGAGTTATATTTGTTACAATGAGGTCATTTGTGTTAATCTTGGTGTGTTCCTTAGTGGGTAGGTACTTGTTTTGTATTGATTTTATTCTTGCATGGAAGTGGCAGTGATAAATGTCAAGAGTTTACAAATGGCTTCTGATGATACCGCATGCAGAACTGTTGCTTCTCGTTCTAACTGCAAGGCGGTAAATCACAAATATCATTTGATTCAGTCAAAACTAATTACTGTATTAATTTTAATTCGCTTTATATATCTGTGCTTTTAATTTTGGTAGAAATTATACATTTCTGAACATTCAATCCGTAGTTTATGGAAGCCCATTGGTGCCAAATAATATTGCGTTTATTCGCAATCTATTGCGATTATTCACAATAAGCATTGCTTTTATTCGCAATATATCTTTTTACGAACACAATTTGCCACTATTTGGCTTCCATAGTAGTTCGAATAATTTCATACAGTTTTATTTTCCTCGATTGCTAGGTTAATAGCAACAAATATCTACTATCATCTAAGATAGCTATATCTCATATATATATATATATATATATATATATATATATATATATATATATATATATATATATATATATATATATATATATATATATATATATATATATATATATATATATATATATATAATAAATATAAATATATACCAGACAGAACAAACTGTGCTATCCCTGGATTCTGTAGTAGAATCTTGATAATAGTGGGCAGAAATAATAGTTTAATACAAACAATACTATCATACAGGTTAGAGAAATTAAATTCGAAACTCGGTAGAGTACGAATTTAATTTCTCTAACCTGTATGATAGTATTGTTTGTATTAAACTATTATTTCTGCCCACTATTATCAAGATTCTACTACAGAATCCAGGGATAGCACAGTTTGTTCTGTCTGGTATATATTTATAATTATTTGTAATACAAAAATCCTATATACCTTGATTTCTTTCATAGGAATCTGGAACGACTGTGTACATATATATGAGAATTAATTACTAGGTCGTCATGCGAGTGTGTCTGCTACGCACGGGCTTATATAACACCGATTCAGTGCCATCATTTTTTGGTGATGCGTGCTTAGTCGTGACGGTATATGGGTTGGTGCGTGCAGGCAAGGCGATGGGTGCCATTTACTCGCGGATCTGGGTTCGAAACTCGGTAGAGTACGAATTTAATTTCTCTAACCTGTATGATAGTATTGTTTGTATTAAACTATATATATATATATATATATATATATATATATATATATATATATATATATATATATATATATATATATATATATGTCTGTCTGTCTTTTCCCGCGCAGCTTATAGCCGAGCCTGCACTTCCGCCACAGAATGCGACGTTCATGTTGTCCAATGCGGTAGTGGCTGGCACGTGCTATGTGATCATGGACTATGCACGTGTGCTAAAAATAATATAGTTCACGGTTTGTATTGTACGTTTTTTAGTTTTTAGTAATCTATCGCAGTGTTCTAAGGTCATATAAGATCATTATGTGCAAATAGGGACAAAAAACATATTTCCGTACCTAATGACTACTGTTTTCCTACTTAACGTTAGTTTGGAGATCACTTTCTCATTAAATGCAAAGGCCATGCAAGTACCATTACATTGCAGAATGGTAACGATATTTCTGTTGTTTTTTTTCTATTCATGAATTGGGTATGGGTGAGGAAATGTTAATTATATTATCTGCCTTAATTTAGGAGGATCACGACAAAGACAAGATGACAGTTTTGCTTCCAGAAATTTGCATTGACGAAGAAGTCGTATATGCGATTCAACTTTGAATATGGTATAAAAGTAATCAAATGTTTGAAATTTGGTGAATCTATCTAGCAATTGGTCTAAATAAAGTTATTTATGTATGACTGTATACATGGATGGATGGATGCCTAAAGCTATGTCTATATACATGCAAAGAGAGTAATTGTTTTAGATATTTCTCATAATTATCTAATATATATATTCATACAAACTCACTCCTTTATGGTAAGAGCTTTGTCACAGTGTGAATCATGTGATTTTATTATATTACAATTAATATTTGTGGTATTTGTGGTATTTGAGCATTGAAAATTAAATCAATTGATAAGCAATGTTACCTTAATAAGAAAAACATACACTTCGATACCAACTAACGCATTGGGGGTGTTTTCACTTGGTCTTAATAGTTTTACATGCTGGTGTTAGGCCTCTAAAGTGTTATAGTAGCATCGGGTCCAGGATTTTGTTGAGATGGGTGGGTGAGAGTTTGAGAATTGGGTCAGGTGGTTGTGATAAACTCTGCTTACGACGGTGGTAAGCATTCCTGCTTCATCTCTTCAATATTTGGCACTGAAATAAAACTATTTGAAACCAATTATATTTTCTGAAATCATATGATGACCAAATGCAACGGATAAGTTATTTACTGTTCAGGTTGCCAGCAGGATTCCGACTGCGTAGACGGTATCCACACGTGCTCGGAGCGTTTTCCAGTATGGATCTGTGTAATCCGTGAGATCAGCGGTGTAACAAAGGGAACCTGTTCCTGTCATCCTAGGATTTAGGTGTTGGATGCACTAATCTGGTATTCTCACAACCGCATGTTGTTGCTTCATATCTGATTGTATTTATATATTGATTCATTCGTTAGGCGCCTACAGTATTACCCGTGATTTAGATGCCCGGGAAAATAAGTTTGACCCTTTAGTGAAATATTCCGGTGTCTTTGTTTCTGTTATATATAGTCCATATAGCATGTTACGTGTCTAGGCTCGTACAAAAGTAACATGAAAAGAGTAAAGCCAACAAGCTTTGTAAAATTTAACAAATCATTTATTTCCCTAGAAAAATAATGTACAAATGATAAAATGGACTTACAGTTTATCAATCAATTCCAAAATGAATCCAAGAATAGAAGAATATAAATCCTATCAATAAAAGGCTTAAGTGAATCGAAGTTCGAATCCCAATGAGATTCAAGACAGAATGCGATGACGTCTTAGATGGCCTGCTTTGTCCTGATGTATTAACAATTATCTGTTGAATCACAAAGAAATAATATTCCAGTTTGAAAATCCGAATAAATAAATGTCTTTGTCCAAGAATTCTGATGATTACTACAATTTTCCATGGAAAATACAGTATTTTAAATTGAACAAAATAAAATTCAGCTGACACTGGTCACAACAAAGTATCTTTAAGCTTCAATGGTTTAAAACACAACTGACAAATCACAATGATAACATGAATAATAACCCTACTTAAAATGCAAAACCGATTACCGGATGGGGTCACGTGGTCATCTTCCAAGAACAGATGTAAAAATATTTACATGCCTTACATCACGTACTGTAGCATTGTCTTAGCTAAAATTAGTGGGTTTTACTCTGGGAAAAGTATAATAAAAAATATTGTTGACTCAAACCTGATACTGGTTCTGAATCTAGCTCAGCAAAATATACAATGTTTCTTCTACTGGCTTTCTATCAGGTCAAACAGAAATGAACCGAATTTATAAAACAGTCTAATCTAGCATACACAAATATCATTACAAAAACATGTAGTAAAATAAAATAAATTTTAAACTAATAAACAAGTAATTAAATTACATATACATAACAAGTGTTTATATACATATATATATATATATATATATATATATATATATATATATATATATATATATATATATATATATATATGCAAGCACACAGAAGAGGAAACAGTTATAATATGTATATAAAGAATCAAGGAATTAAACTGTCATTTGTGGTGCAGCCAGAATGGCAAGTGGTATGTGTTTAGGTAGGTACGCTCGTTGGTTATTATCATCATTAACATTAACATTAACATTATCATTATCATTATCATTATTATTATTATTATTATTATTATTATTATTATTATTGTTTATCGTATTAGTGCGCGTGTGTATGCAGGAGTTATGACGATGGTGCAGGAAAAGAACCATCGTTCTCTTGGATGCATAGTCATGAAAAGAATAGAAAAATATCGGTTTCATTTTCTACTAGAAAATATTGGAACTCCTGTATATCACTTTTATTCTGTTCTGTGTTTTTGACATTTTATAGTCAATATAAGTAATTATACAAAATAACTAATTTATCCAAAATTGATAAGTTTGAATTTTATCTAAATTTTACTCTCAAGGGTAACGTTTAAAATTATGAAGCCTTGAATATGTAGTTTATTTTAGTTAAGCTAATATAGACTCCATTTCCGTTTGTACAGAAATGTGTTAATATTAATGTAGATCTGTTGTTGTATTTTCAGGTACACTTCAAAAACGCTCAAGAAGGGATGAATATACCTTACGGACTTAACATAAAATTAAAACTAGTAATTTGATGAAATTAAACGAATCTGTGACTAATAAGTGTATGATATCATCTTTCTGAGAGAGAGAGAGAGAGAGAGAGAGAGAGAGAGAGAGAGAGAGAGAGAGAGAGAGAGAGAGAGAGAGAGAGAGAGAGAGAGAGAGAGAGAGAGAGAGAGAGAGATATGAACGGAGAATACAAATGCAGATGGAAAGCACAGTCGCGGAGACCGATTCAGAGCAAATACATTGGTCAACACTAGTGGACGATAGTAAATCTCGGACGTATTTTAGGTACAATGTGACGAACTATATGGTTGGGGCGGGTTGCTCCCAACATTTTGGTTATACCATTGTAGAAGTCCCACCCAGTGTCTATTTTGTTGGAAGTTAACTTTAGTGAAAGATAGATGTAAAACACAGAGCTCCCAGTCAGCAATGCGACGGTTGGATGGTTAAATATACAAAATTGTTGAAATTCAATTAATAACAATTTAATAACCATTCAGTAATCAAATGACTCAAATTTCCAAATACTATCCCTTCCCTTTCATAAGCCTATTGCATCACTTGATCAGGAGTGTGAGATTTATTTCCACATGTCTTTGTATTTCTACTCATCTGTAGGTGAGTCTCTTCACGGGCCATGTGGGAACAGTCATCTGCAAAGAGCGCTTCAATGACTAGTCCTTCTAGCGTCTTGGTTTTTTCAGCCAGGCGACGGAGAGCAAACACTGATCCATCCAGGCAATATCCAAAACAGATAACAAAATTAAGGTCACGGATGGCGTGGAACACTACATGGGTCAAGAAGAGATTGAAGAGTACCGGAGCGAGTACACAGCCCTGTTTGTCATCGTAAAAGATATGGTGAATTTCTCAGAGAGTTCACCGTCTGAGAGAATCTCACTAATCATGTCATCGTGAAAGAGCCAGATGAGGTTGGTAAACTTCTAAGGACAACCGAGATTCTTGAGAACTATCCACAGTGCGTCTATTTTCACTGTATTGAATGCTTTTGTCAGATCTACAATGACGGCAAACAGATTCATGTTCTGCTCAAGAGCAGATGGGCTGACCGATGAGGGAATGTTTAGTGGCTGGCTAAAGTGTTCTTTCCGTCTGTCCTTGATGTCAGCCTTGTCCTCCATTGGTGTAATGCTATTTTCAGCAGGCTATGGGGCATAGTCAGACTTCATCAGCTTTCCTTCCCCACTACTCATCATGCATCTTGCGGATTTCTCTCTGAGCCTTATCTTGATTGGATTTGAAGCGGTCTTTGGAGGATGAAGTTTAGATCCTTCGTCCAGTCTATTTGTTCTTTCTGGCAAGCAGATCGTCAATGGCACCATTGTTCTCGTTGAACCAGTCTTGATTTATTCGCTTCTGTGGTCTCAGAGTCGCCAGTGTTGTCTCTCTTATCATGTACCTGAGTTTGATCAATGTCTCGGAGGCATTTCCACGTATAGGCCCGTTGGTAGAGACTTTATTATCTAGGCACTCTTGGAAGTCGAGTTGGGTGGAAGACTGTTGAAGTTTGACAATGTTGAAAGCTGTGCGGACAATCTTAGGGTATCTTGTGTGATGTGGGACAATGCGCAGGTCTAGGGTAGTTCGGATAAGTCTGTAGTCTGTCCAACATTCTGCTCCTTGAATGGCCTTGGTAATGAAGACATCCTGGCCTTGCGCTGGCAAACTATTACATTGTCGATTAAGTGCCATTTGCGAGATTTTGGTGCATCCATGTGTTCATGTGTTTCTTCTCCATTCTAAAAATTGCGTTTGTAATGAGGCAGTAAAATTCTCCGCATTTCCTGAGTAAGAGCAGGCCGTTATTGTTCAACTTGCTTATACTGTGCTTGCCACGTACACCTTCCATTTTGCTATACCTGCGACAGCCAACACGGACGTTGAAGTCCCTCAGCAGAATAATCTTGTCATCAGCTGAAACTGAGCACAGGTTCAGATAGACAGTGGTAAGTGTTCCGTAGCGTTTATGGCCTATAGGGAGTCGTAATTTCATTCGTCTCTCATTAATACCAACAGGAAGGTCTAGGAGCTTCTTCAGAAGACTTGATTTGATAGCCAGGCCGACTGTGGATCTTGTCTTCATTTTTCGTCTTTTTTTCCAGAGGACGGTGTAGCCGTTTGCTAGCTCAGCCAGAGAACTCTTCTCTGCGAACCTGATTTCAAACAAGGCTGCAATGTTGATATTGTATCGTGAAAGCTCCTCAACGACTAGGGCTGTTTTTATGTAAGATCTTGATACGTTCCCTATGTCCATGAGAGTACGAATGATTCACGCTTCAATAAGAAGTTGTTTTCTTTGATGGTTTAGACACCGGTGATGAATTATCTTGCCAGCTGCGAAAAGTTACCAGATTTTGAAGGCCATGCTATCTTAGGCTACCTTTTCTAGGCCCCTCCCTATTTAGCGTGAGCAGCTCTGTCCTGATGAGTTTGCTCCTTGGACAAAGAGATCACTACTAGGATCCAAATCGCCAGCCAAGCACCCGGACGACTAAGAAACAAGGTCGTGCAGTACAAAGACTTACATATATCAAGAAACCGAGCAATGCAAATGTCTTCATGTCTCTCTAGTATGGCTGTAAAACGTCTACTGTCTACTGAAGGCACATCAGCCAGTTGGAACAATTTCATTAGCGCTCCCTGAGATCCAAAATGCGGTTCAATTGGCAGGACCAAGTCTCCAACGTAAAAGTCCTTGATAGAGCCAACACAACAAACATCGAAGCCAAACTAATCCAGGCCCAGCTTCCTTGGATTGGCTATGTCATACGCATGGATAAAAACAGAATACCAAATCACGTGTTCTTTGGCGAATTAACTCAGGGCAACATAAACCAAGGACTACCTCGTAAGAAGTACAAAGACAATCTCAAGACACACATCAAATAGGCAGATCTTCAACCCCAACAGCTCGAGCTCGTTGCCTCAGACAGAAGTCGATGGTAAGCCCTGATCAGAAAAGCCAGTTCTACCTTCGAAGCTTTCCGCCGTGAGCGTCTTGCTGAAGTTCGTTGGACACGTCACAAAACAGCGTCCTTACCAACCCCAACTACCGGTGTCCCATGCCTCACTTGAAACCGCCTGTGTGGATCGGGATGTGAACTCCGGAGCCACAAACGCGTCCATCTTCGAAGAGACCGCACATGTCTTCCTCGGACCCCGAGAGACCGAATTCTGCAACTCATCGAGGCAAATGCTGAATTATTCTTACGAGTTTCGAAGGTATCATTCGGGACTGAATTGTAATCTCAATTTGTGGTTGGATATCGCTGTAGACTGACCCAATTAAATTTATTGGATAACCTCACTCTGGCAGTCTGTCAACGTGGGGTCGAATAAGAACTCACCCCGTCTACCACGTGGACTTTCTCTGTGAATCCTGAACTAACCTTTAACATGTAGGTGTAATAAATGGCAAGCCTTTTGTAAGAGACGCGACTGGTTGCCTTTGCCGACTCAAGTTTCCGGTTTCTGGCTGGTCATGGTAACCTTGCAGAATAGTGCAACACAATGCCGTGGTAATATTTGCAAGACAGGTAGATTATATCTTATACATGACTCTATAGATGGAGCTCTGCAAACGAGATATACAGGCTGTCACTGACGGACAATGAAAATTTATTAAACAAATAGTGGGCACTCTTATGACAAGCAGCATGAATGGCGCTGAACTCATTTAATCTGTAGAATTTGCAATCGTTATTTTAAGACTGTAGCAGAATCTAATGAAGACATATTAGTTAAAAGCGTGTATGCCACTTAATAGTGCTAGCTTTCTCACCGCTATGAGGCATTCTGAATACCGTTTTTACATCCAGTTTGGCACCGCTGTAATAAACTCCAGTCCACTATACACAGTGACTCGCAAAACACAAACACAAGTGTTGGCAACAACATAAACGACTGCCGTCCCACATACAATAAGGCGTTTATGGAGCGGAGGTTCACTTCTGCTGATATTTATTCAGTCTTTATAAACTCTTATATAAACAGCAACCAATGTCACCTAGGATGGACTATCGGTTATCACTTTTGTTAGCAAAACTGAATATTAAGCACAACACGAGAGTGCACCTGGACACTAGGACATATGCTCCAGGTCACAGTTACGGCCATGTCCTCAAGAAATGCCTTTAGTTGGAAATTATTATTCTAGTCCTTGAAGTTTTGATTGTTTAGCTGAAGTCTCCATTAATGCGCGTTTGAGTCCATTGTTACCATTTATAACTTCATCCACTTTGACAATTCTTATATAGGTAGATGATAGCTGCTATTCTAGCAGATGACAACGTGCACTATGCGATACAAAAAGCGGTGTACGGGACAAAGTCGATGGATCTCATTCAAATTCTATGAATATTGGCACTAAAACAATGTAGATCTTTCGGCTGAACGTGAACTTTTTGTCACATTTGTCGCTGAGAGCCATACAGGTCTGCTGATGGTAGCCGTTAGATACGGAACTATCCACATAATATTAGGGAACTAGAGAGGCGATGGTGAAATCAAAGATAACCAAACTTCAAGTCAATATATTGCTTTAGAAGCAGGCTATGAAGCATATGTATATACCAAATGTATATACCAGCACCATTGTGTCGGCCTTTAACTTTAAGGTGAGGAAATTCACCGGAAGACACGTGCCAATGTTATTAAAACAAGCGTGAAAACAGCAACGGGTGGCGGTGACAACAACGGTGTGAGCAATTGGCTTTGTTCAACTGTGTTCTCCCTCAATCGCACTGGTGTTCGATGTGTTTCGCTAGAATAGGATGGTGTGGTCCTTGTACATGTGTAAGTGATAGCCTGGAGATACCTGACGGAACTGAAAGCAATTTTGTGAGGGAAAACCTACATAGATCTGCCTACAGGTTTAGTCTAGTATCTGCATAATGCTTTGGTAGACGCTACTATGTTGCACGGCGGACACTCGCCTTCATGGTGTGGGGAAGATTATGATGATTGGCCTGTTGTAATGTTATGACTAGGACGAGACAAAACTGACTAGAAATTAAATTGGGATTTATTTGACCTAATATGAGTAGAACTTTGTCTCCAGATAAGTCTTTGCTTACATTTATGTGAGCTGGAGTTGATCAGTTTGGAGGTAGGTTTGCATGGAAATCTCAGTTGTGCAAAGCTAATCGATTTTAGTGCTGAAAACCTAGTCACCATACATTTTATTTAATTTCATTTCATTTATGAAATAGTAGTGTGTGAGTGAACTTGTGTTTAACGTCCTACCAACATAGAAAGGTTTTACGGAGACAGGGATCTCAGTTTAAACAAATAATCACATCGTGATTCCAAATGTAAGGCGAGGTAAAATGACAATCTTTCTTTTTGAAAAAATATATTCAACTGTTCACATATTTGTTCAAAACAGTGTGGCGCTGAAGAGTTTGAACTAATTACCGTTTGTATGACAATCCCGAAACCTATCCAATTCGCCACAGTAACTTTTTGTTTAACATATTGAAAAGTGAAGGTCATATATTTTCTGTTTGTTTACAATTGTATTATTAGAAATATTATGGATATCTAACAAATATCGGACTGGTTTAGATTTCATTTGACAAACGATTAATTAAAAAATATTCCCAACATCAAAATGTTCACCTTTACCAAACATAAATGCAACGTTTTGCCTAAAATGCAACCAAATTTTTTAAAATAAGAAATAAATTCTGAATCACAATATTACATTCAAATAAAATAAAATCGTAAAAATTAACAAAAGACTGGCTAGCCTCCATGGTATAGTGCCCGACTTGTGAGCCAAAGTGTCACGAATTTTCAGACCAGGTTATCAGGAAATGTATAAACTTGTGTATTATTTCTGCGTTTGATGTGTAAACAACGCCGATGGCCAGAGATAATTCTTATGCAATTTTCAGCCACCCAGACTATAGAATAGCCACTAGTCAGAGGCTTGTATTATTAACACCCAGGCATTAAACATTGGTTCAGAGATCAAAAGGGAGCCGAAGGGTGAACGAGGCGTGTTATCACCCGCCAGGTAGACAGACAAGCGAGAAGACATTGTCCGCTAAGTTTGATTCGGACAGTCCACAGCGACATCTAATTACGAGAGAGGTGGGATTAAACCTTACATTAGAATTAGAGGCAAAATTCGCTGTAAAGTTATCAGTAGGTGCCTAGAAGGATCAATGTGCAAATATGATTACCTTGTGGAAAGCCACTCATAAATTGGAGGGGATCTTTGGACCAGACTTGTAAGAGAAGGAAAAGCTTCGACAAGGTCAGTAAGGTATTTGCTCGATCTTTGCAAAAACATTACGGCGTCACAATTATGGTTTTGGTATTATGTATACTTCATTACTGGGATTGTTTTAGTATGTAGAATTACCTTGTAAAGTTTCATTTATAAGAGTATTTCAAACATGATTGCGAGTTTACGTAGAGAATTATGTAGGTTGCTAGCTCATCAGAGTTAAAATTGTAATTCGCTGGTAGGTTACTTCGTAGTAACTAGTACCTTTAGTAATGCGCTAATGTAAGAGTTACGCATATCTGAATTGGAGTTTAGGAAAATGATTGATGTATATAAGATTACTTATAATAGATGTGTGGATATATCAAAACATGGATATTTGAATATTTTTATATTTGGTATGAGTTGTAATGTAAAGATATGCGTCTGATTGTTGTTTATTGGTTTGTGTAATGGAATTATGAGTATGTACATGGCATGTGAAGTTTAATAGCCGTTATCTCATGATAGGCTGGGTGTAGTGTGAGATGTGAGCGCTGAGGAAACTATTGTATCATCCTTGGGTTTTCACGGGCTTTTCGGGGGACATAACTTCCGGTGCAAGTTTCCTAAATCCGAGTCTCTAAGAAGGAGACGGAAATGAGACTAACAGTGAATTCGGGGTTGACAAAGTGTAGTCGACGTAAAGAAGTGGGATAGAATGTGGATCAGGAGGAAAGCAGTCTAGAGGAGGAAATATAGAAGGAATTTGAAGAGAGGCATGGAGTTAAAGAATGAATTAGGAGATGGAAAATGATGCACAGAGGAGTAGAACACAAAGACAGGTGGACATCTATCACTACGAATCAAATGATGCGATAGGCTAGTAAAGAATCGAGCGGAAGAAATGTATTTGGGAATTTTGAATCATTGACTATTTAATTGTTATTAAATTGTTATCATTGAACTTCACCCGTTTGTATCATTAATCATTTAACCGTCTGCATTGTTGACTTGGGGCTCGGAGCTGTACATCTAACTTTCACTAAATCAACTTCCAAACCAAAATCGAGCCTGGGTGGAACTTCAGCAATAATTTAAATAAATATTGGAA
Source organism: Potamilus streckersoni (assembly GCA_016746295.1). NCBI lineage: Eukaryota > Metazoa > Mollusca > Bivalvia > Unionida > Unionidae > Potamilus > Potamilus streckersoni. The sequence goes on from JAEAOA010001088.1 coordinate 79,154, forward strand.
GAACCCCACCTCAATCCCCTACAACCAAAACCTCACAGTGGGAACAACCTTTACACAAAGGTTGGAGTTAGTTCCCACTACTGATCATTTGTTTCCTTCACATAATAATGATGTTTAGATGCTATTGCATATTTATCGAGGAGAAAAATTACGTCAGCGGAAGAAACTGTGCCTTGTATACAAATACCATCACCCCAAATCACTCCAAAGATAACTTTTAATCTATGAAAGCTATTACAGTATTCTTGCTACATCGGTAACATATACTGTTAAAGCTTCAATGCCAGCTTTTTTTGTCCCATACAATGAAGTTCTTCCATATCAATTTAGAAAGTTTTAAAAAGAAATTTTTAAATTGTAGCCATGATCAAATCATTGTGAAAACTATTAACACAAATGTAGTACCTCTCTTTTATTGATTTTTGAATGTATCTATGGTAATATGAAAACTGTCGATTTGCGTGTGTTGAAACCATTACATTACCTCAATATATCAATATTTTAAATTCATTATATCTAACAAAAAGATCTGGATGGATAGATATATTGAAGTTTTACGGTCAATCGCCAAAATTTCTATCAAAATCTGGGACAAAACGTTCTGGTTTTGCCGGAAATCAAATTCATAGCGTTCCAATTCAGACGCTATGACCTAAACCATCGCGCCACAGCAACCAATTCAAACATGAAGACAGTTACGTTAAAATAGTTAAATAAACAGGACCGTAACAATATAACTTCTTAATGTGCGTATGTACCTGGGCCGCTAATACAGCGACTGCACTTTCGGACAGATTCACGTGAAAATGTGTTTTGTTCCTTGCACCTTTGTCTCTCGATCAAATTGGTTTGTTTTACATATATTCCTACCTGTATGTAAAATAAAAAAAAGCAATGTTATGAGAATGTATTACTATAAAGACAGCAGCAAGCTTTACATAATTTTCCTTAAAAGTCCTTATTTCACCACATTAAAAAACATGAGGTTCCTTCCCACAAGTGCAAATAATTCAAATATACTACCGATAGTGTTTGCTGTAAATATTCGATGTGTTAACGGTCAACTATAAATATTTCTTGAGTACATTGCAAAACAAAGGCTTATTACGCACAAAATCCACAATGCATGGGCACTGCGTAGCCGTACGACTGTTTCAAATATTTAATTACAGATGATTAGTATCCCTCTTTGATCAACGAGAACGTCTCGCTTTGATGCATTTGTCAACTTTTCGAAATGAAGCAAGTGATCGTGTATTGACATATCTGTCCCTTTCACTAACATGTTGACAGTTAGCGGCATGAGAACGCTTTACAATATCAGGGACAGGTTGTCACGATGAGATGTTATTTGGGTAATGTTGAATCACGTTCCGGGACACATTTTCAACTGGGCACAAATTCTTCGTAATACCGGAGTATTCGAGGCACAACCTTTCCTTTGGCGGATATTGATAAATTCTAGGCACGGTTGAACGTGCAGTTGGTCGTGTATTATGACCAACAACATCGACCGCGCAACATCTTTTGTTTGTGGAGTTCGCGATAGAATTCCTTCCTAACAACCAAATTTGATCAAGACTCTTGAGTTTAATGAGCGTTCGCCAGTGTTAACTTTATAACCGCTTTGGACCATTCCATGCACCCGTTTCGGTGACGCTCACTGCCATAAACTACTCCTGTTATCTGTGGATGATTATTATCACTAAAACAACCTCCAAATCCAGATGTATGGGCACAACGGAGCTGCGGTCAAGTATTTAACCTTGCTGGTCTTAGAGAACCCTACAGAGCAGGTGGTGGCAACTTGCAAGCTGCCAGAGCACCTGGAATGGTTGGTAAACCTCGTAGATCTCCTGAAATATCTATGCGATTGATGCAAACTCGCTATAGTTTGCTACAGAAAACAAGGGTACTGATATTTCATACTAGAATCAGGTTAGCAGGACCATGTTCCCAGAAATTCAGACAAATAAATGGCTTTAACGGGATAGAAATGCGCTGCCACTTTCCATTTGTGACCATATGGATTGATGGGTAGGTCTCAATGCTTAAAGCGCCTTTTATCTGTATTGACATCGAATAGGCAAGAATTCTAGACCTGAATGGGAATGGTTGTTCTGACGTTTGATATGTAGCGTCTTGGCTCAGTATGGACACCAACATTATCCAGCATCTGAATATACGTGTCAACATTCCATTAACTAAACGTGCGCTCACCACATCACATTTCTCAGAGCGATGGAAACCGAGAAAGAATTTGATTGAAGCAAAAGAACTTGCAAATTGTAGACAAGATTTAGTTTTACTGTCTTTGTGTTTTCCTAATGATACATGAACATCCAGAAGAACGCACTGAGCAATAATCCGCCTGGGCTTAAACCTGAGCTGTCCCAAAGCGTGGACGATCAGATGACGCAATGGCAATAGCTCATGTAAAAGCGGGTTTATCTGCCAGTCAAGTGGCCGCCTTTGCTAACTGTTCTTAATAGTGGCAATAACGCTAAACTCTGGATAAAGACTATATTGATAATCCAGCTAACCAATTAGAACAAAGAAAAACAACTCCATTGTGATTTTGGTATCGATCGGATTTTTCAAGCAATGTCTAGTGGAAGTGCTTTGTTTCCCGGTGTGTGAGGGATCATTCAGGGTCCGCTATAATTGTTTAGGTATTTCCACTGGCAGCTGTCTTCTCATTTTGCATAATGTCTAGATATTCATAACATTTAATCATTTTTGTCTTGTGTTCGAATCTATTTGGCAGACAAATGGGGTACGGTGGTTGGCAATGGTATTGTCGAATTATTAGGCTTTTCTGGTGGTGTCGCAATCACCTTATAAATCCGAGGAGCTGAATTGTGCTTTCTTTGCAGTTGGCTGGTAACAAAGTTGGTATGGCACCTGTTGCATAGAACAACTTAAGCCGACATCTGACTTCTCTGTATTTACGTAATTGATCATCATTGTTACTGGTATACTATATAACAAGCTTATTTTGTACTTCACAAAAGGCAGCTTTATTTAAACAGATTTAGTATGAGATGAGTTCAAATACCAAAAACGACAGAAACTGGCAAACACATCGTTTTCTAGTGTCGATGGGGCCCATTGAAAAAAAATGTTAGGACAATTTTCTCACAAAAACAACGATTACCAAACCTTTTAATGCAGCTATTATAATCTCTCATCATTAGTCTGCGCATATACCGGGACGGACAGCGTTTCCAATATGACAAGTCGTATATCCAATCAAGCATGGCTTCTACAATGTATGCATCAATCCTCGAGAAATTCCTCCATCTTTTTTAAACATGGTCGGAAGATCGTGTCGTTTCAATGTCCCGCAGTGGGTTTGATGTAAATATAATGCACACTACAATGATAAGAAGTTGGGTGTCCCTGAGACGTTTAACGTTTTCATGTGTTATTTCAGTAGAACTACTAAAACTCTAATGGGAAGCTACATTGTTTGGAGGGTAGTGGGGGTCTGAAATGATCATCTTCTGCCTTTTATGATCTTACTCTCGACGGGTAAGGTCAACAAATATGAAGTAGAAGATCTTCAACTACCAATACCACTATTAGTATATGGTATAAAACAGTTTTTGTTAGTACTGTTGTTAGCAAATATACATCTCAACCACTAGGTTACATAGCTACCAAACAAATTTGTACCACTTGCTATGTTTTATTCAGTTGTATCAGCAGTACATGGCCAAAAGCTGCATAAGATGCATGTATGAGAATCCAGCACGGCCGAAATGACTGCACGCAAAATGACTAAAGAGTCTTCAGCTTATCAGATATCGTGAGACGTGGCTTTAAATATAAAGTGACAGTAATTCTCTTTAGAGAAAAAGTTCTGGAAGCTAATGGCATTCTTTGCTGAGAGAATATGAACAAGAAGGCGGTTATAGTCGGCATTCACGCGTTCCTACTCATTGCCACCATCCCTATTCATACTTATGTACACTGTTCAAGGCCAGCTGCAGTTGATCTCATGGCAAAAGGCAGCACTTGCACTTGGAAGCGTGAACTAGCACGAGGAAATCTTCAAACTCGGGAGCAATTGTTGGGGTGGAGAAGCTAAATACTACAAGTAGCTTTATCATTAATGTTCAAAAGTGGCGAAAATATGTTCGAGGCAAACCGTTGCCAGTTTTCTATATTATGTATCCTAGTATTTGGGCTCGTAGAATCCGTTTGCAATATTTAATCTCAGGCTTACAGATGACGTGATTGTATCAGTTTAGCGAGTTATACAGAGTTATACAGAATTTATGTTAATTAGGTTATCGAAAAATGTGAGCGTGACAACAACTCAGCCGGGAAAAATATTATTCAATTCATAACGTTGGGCATAAAATATAATTTTTAGAATATATGTAATTATCATATCTTCATTCAAGCCTTTGAGCGAAGAAAATATACATAGAAATAAGAAAGGATAAAAGAAAGAGAAAGAAATAATTAAAGAACTCGACGCAAGACTGCTGGAGAAACCAGAAAAAAAATAAAATAGAAACAAAGTTAACTTAACTCATCTTTTGTCAAAATATATATTCTTTCTTAAGTATATTTTATAAATTTCAGAAATTTAATTATGTTGCAGTACCTACATATTATATTTAAACAGTACTGAAGAGGTTTCCATAACGCCTTATATACCATGAAGTCATTACAAGACTAAGAAAAAACATGCATGTTTTTACACATTTGCAGTCTTAATTCCATATTTATAGACCGTTCTTTTTGGTAAATAAACAAATTTTATACTAATATGTTTATATCGTTGATAGACGGTTAATATTCTTCAAGAGTATGTGGCTTTTAATACTTGTTTGGTGATGTAGGAAATTTTCTTTTATCTGTTTTAGTTTTATATTAAACAAGAGGCATATTTACTGAAAAGTTTTATGAACCCTTATTCTCTTCCTGCCAAATGTTTTGGAGAGGAACCAAATTTTAAATGGCCAGAGAAACATTTGAAAAAAGGAAGAGACAAAGAAACGAAGAAGCAAAATAGGAATGAAAGCGTGAGAGAGAGGTGTTACGAATATTTAATTTAATTTTTTGTGTGTTTGTTTTAAATTCTTATTTTTATTTTAATTTTGTTTCATTACATGTTATTGTAATGATAATTTTCATTGGATTTGAACCTCTTTGTGGAAAATTCACTCTACCTGATTAGAACGTAACGGTTGCTTTAGCACTATTTTTAGTTCACCTTGGTTGAGACGTTTGTAAACACTGAATGAAAACGATTGACTCTTACTAGGTCATGTTCGGCCCACGTGTTAGCCGAGTTGTAAACAGCCTTTCTGTTTTTTAATTTATTTCAAGAGTGGGGAATCTAATTCTTAAATGGGGCTATTTTTGCCTACGTGATAATTGGCTTTCTTTATTTTTACGTCGCTGTTCAAATTGTTCACGTGAGCCACAATGTGATCCAAATTGTGGCTTGAATCAGCCACTTGCTAGTAATTCAGTCTTATTCTTACTCCTCAGAGCTCAAGGTGTTTATATTGTTGATGTCGATTAGTTCTGAAGTTAGTCTATTTTTGGAATTTAATAATTTATTCTCTAGCAAACTACAAAAGTGCTCTTTTTTAAAAATAATTCTGGCACAAAGATATTCAGTGGAAATTTATTCTGGAATTCTATACGGGAACATTGGAAATCGTGATTGAACGAGAAACTGTTGCCTTTTGTACAACATCATCTGACGTCATCCCCTTCTATATTGAAACTTCATAGATATTCGAACCTGGATTCAGTTACAACTGTTTAGTGATAGGACTTATATTTTTCAATTCTAGGATTAAATTTTTGATTATATTTACAAACCATAAGTCCTATTTCATATTTTTATCTTGTTTTCTAGGGAAAGAAATTATTTTGTTAAAACTTACAAAGCTTGTTGGCTTCACTCTTTTCTTTTTTTACTTTTGTACGAGCTTGCACGTAACATGGGAGAAAGGAAGAAAAGAAAATTCACTCTTTATGATAATGGGGACATCTTTTTAAATGTTATAATTGGCCTGGATATAAAAAAAACAACATATGTATGTGCTTGAATTTGGAAGTAAGCCAGCCGATCAAATATAGTCTTGCTATATTTTAATGAGATCAAACATCTGTTCTGAGTTGTTTGTTGTTTTTTATTCAAGAATTGGTATGTTAACGTCCAATATGCATCGTGTTCTGTTTTTGCAAGTATTAAAAGCATCCGAAGTTTTTGAACTGACGGTGGATTAGACATTTTCTAATCAAGCTTTATTCTAACTACTGTCAAAATAAAAGTGATCAAATCCACTTGTTCCTTACCATTATAAAAACTGAAAAGCACAATGATCTGATTACTCACTGTGTGGTACTGTCAATGCTATTCAGTGTGCGTTTTTGTGGATGGCATTTAAAAGTTTTGTCACTGCTACTCAGTGTAAGGTACAAGTAAATGGAATTAAAACGTAGTTTCATTTGGACTTATTGTGAGCTTTTAGATGCGCTGTCACTGCAGCTCAGTGTGGAATATAAATGGATGGAATTGCAACGCAATGTCACTACAACACGGTGAGTGGTTAAGTAAATGAAAGGAAAACATTGTGTCACTGCTGCTCGGTGTCGGGAATCAGTGGATGGAATTAAAACGTGTCACTGAAACTCAGTTTGGGGTATAATTGGATGGAATTATAACATTGTATCATTTCCACTCAGTGGGTGTATAGGTGGATGCTGCTGAGTACGGAGTGGATAGCCTTAAACGTTATTTCACTTCAAAGGTACTTAAAAGCGTTATGTCACTGCAATTTAGTTTGGGGTATTAGTGGATGGTATTAGTGGATTGAATTGTTTTGAAATGCGATATGTAATAGAACTAGAGAATTGAAAGACATCCTAACTTAGAGCAATTTTAACGGCTTATTTGGAAGAAGAAAAGGAGGAGGAAGACAACGACGACGACATAATCTAATGTAGAGACTTGAAAAGTTTTTTTTTTGTAATGTAGTCGTACACAATTTATTACTTGCAAAATCGATCTAAAGTTTCAACCTTAGAAAGATAAGATCTACTTAACAGTGCATCAAACACGTTTGTGTCGTATCGTGATCCAGTCAATTGTGACATATCGTGATCCAATCAGTGGTGACATGTTGAGACTCAGTCATGACATTATTGCCATAAAAACCATAAAAACCACGAACAGGAGTAAGAGCTGTCCAGTCCAGTTTTATAATTCTTCATTACCATGAAGTCATTTGCCTTGCTCCTGGTGTGTTCCCTAGTGGGTAGGTACTTATATATATATATATATATATATATATATATATATATATATATATATATATATATATATATATATATATATATATATATATATATATATATATATGTATGTATGTATAATTTAGCATTTAGATTTTGTGCACTAATTTTAATACTTTTTACAGCTTAATATTTTTGTACATGTTACTACTATATCCTCTTTCAATACTGACCGCAAAATGGTAGCTTTGAGCTTAATGTGAGTTTTTTTTTTGTACCACAAATGTAATCATTTTTAAGAGCCTGCTTTTGTGTAGACGTCTTCCTGTTCGATTCTGAACGTCTGGTCACCATTCTGTGTTTATCCCATGTGCTGATGTATGAAAAGGTTGAAAATTACACTGTCAAGTTATATTTTTTTGGCTTAAATTTGATGATAAACAGAAAGAAATAATTTAATTCCGTAAAGTCTATGCCACGCTATATCCTTATATATGCCTAATTTGTGAGTCGATATAGATTGCGTGATGTATGTATGTTTACATGATGTTTGTGCGTGCGTGTGTACGCGCATGCGTGTGTCCTTTTCTTTTTTGTGCAAGATATTTCTTGCTCCTAGATTAATTAATAACTAGAAATTTTTAATTGTCACGTGACCTTTCATTACTTCCCCCAAATCCAGCGGTAAACCTATTAGGGAGATATAGAAATATGACAAGAAAAAGGTTCATTATTTGTTCTGACGACTTGTTTTTTATGTTGGTTGATGCGCTTGCTTTCGGCCCACCTGAATCAAAATAAGTGCATTAATTGTTTTTGCTACATATTCAATAGTTTATTAATGATATAGTTTAAGTCTAATAATAAAATCCAAAACATATATAATTTACAAGTTTAATTAAAACATACTGAACTACAATGCTATACCTTGAAAATTATAATTATTCTCGCCGATGAATTTAAACTTTACCACCTGTTACAAATTGACGTGATATGATTATGAATTTTAATGTAGCTTTAACAATTTTTCAGTTATATCACTACGATGTCTGCGGTTTGGCAGTTTATAAATGATGTCTAATACTGGGAATCATGCCGCAGACATGTAGCATGATGTCCCACCATGTCACATTATCCTGACACCTGGCCGACCAGTCATAACACTAACATCGTAATGCTGAGCTTTCAAGCGAGGCAGCTGTTACTACCATTTTTGTAAGTCTTTGGTATGACTCAACCGGGGATCGAACCCACGACCTCTGTTACAAATTGTGAATGATTAAATTATGATGACTTCATATAATAGTGAACAATTGCATATTTGTACTTCTACTGATTTCATACATTTTTTCTCGTCGACAAAATTGATATTAAGATATCGACCCTGTTAATAACCAATCATCTATTATTGCATTTGCAACCTATATCCTAAATATTATATACTTGCTATTTCCGATTCAGCATATAGCCGTGCATGCACATCCACCACAGAATGTGACTCTAACGCTGTCATTTGCGGAAGTGGCTGGCACCTGCATTGCGATCATGGACTATGTACGTGTGCAATGAATGGGGAAGTGCAAGGTTAGTTCTGTACATTTAACTTTTATATACTTTCTCGAAAGTAAACGACAATAAATATGTTGGGATATAAAATTTGACGATTTTCAAATGCAACACTTCTGTCTACTTTGGAGTGAATGCAATTTTTGGGGGTATCACGTGCATACAATATTACTGTTAGAAGTAAAAACAATTTAAATTAAATTAAAAATCAGCTTTGTTTTATTTCAGGGGTGTTAGGAAAAAAAATATGTTACGTTTTGTCAACTAGCCTGATCATTTGCTGTATTATTCATATATACATATGATATAGGTCACGACCCTTCAGTCATTTGCATAGAAGAAGAGGTATTGGTGAGACAAACACAATCAAGACCGAATTCACTCCAAAATAGACCGGACCTTTTATCATGCAAACAGTACTAAAGTAGACAAGATACAAAGCAACAGAGAAACACGACCTTCGTTCTCATTAAGTATTGGTTGAGCTACTAATTAATAACTTTGCCACTGAGAAAGTTGATGGCAAGCAGAAACCTAAAACATTTTAATTAAAAAGTGCAGTAATGGATGGAGTAAAAAAACATGATAGTAGAAGTAGGTGTATGTATCAAACGCTCAGCAGGACAATGCGTTTTTCAGAACTCTCAAAGTCAATTCGGTAGTAATTTGTCTTTAATTACTTTCGTAACAGAAGTACATATAATTTTATTGCAAAACACTGTTAAAGTATAAACTACCATCCATTTCATCGGGTTTTGCTTATTATTGCAAAGGTCAATCTAAACTTGTATCACGACTTCAGCAATTAATTATTTTTGTCCGATATGATCTCGATAGTACTGACTGACGTTTCTTTGACTCTAGCAACCTCTCACGAGTTGACCAGCATCCATATACACGGACAAGTGATTTGAGGATAATGATCACGATTTGTACCGAAATGAAATTTATATCACTTTTTCAGATTTTGTTCATCACACAGTTTAAATCAAATAAATAAAGGCATAGAGTACGGATCTGGCAATACAGGTCATATAGAATAATAGCCGATTGCTCTTAATTGCAGGTTTATGAGGTATGGAGGTATTGAAGGAAGTATTTATTTCTTTAGATTTCGATCGTTATCTAGGTATAGCCTCTTTCGGTAACCTCATTAATTCTCTTTCGTTTCGAGCTCTTTAGTGTATGGAGGCTGCGCTAGAAGCATTTCCGGTAGGTATTGCTGCTGGTCGACATTCACTCATTGCAAAATAGAACGAAGTGGATGAAATATTTCGCTCAAGGGCATACTTTCGAGCTAAAATCTCTATTTAAAAAAGAAATGCGTGATAAAGTAATTAACGAAAATTTGTTAGGCACAATGGATAACATCATACATCAATTGGTAGGTTGATTACATGTGCAGATACTTGCAGTTGATTTTTTTTTTTAAAAAATGAAGAAGATAATTTAGAAAATAATAAAATAGTGAACACACAATTCTTCAATGACAAATCAACAACTTTTAAAACACAAACATATAAAGACAAAAAAAACAAATACAATTAAACTGATTGTTGAACGTTGCATTTTATTTAAGTAAGGTAATTATGAACCTTCATTGGTGATGATATTCTGTGTTATGCAAAACTCTTAGAATTTGCACGTGATGATGAAATCCTTCTGTTAACCTTATTTAATGAAACAGATCATTTAAAACTAAAATAAATTTCCACTGCGTGCTTATTTCCATTCCGTTAAAGCTTTTTACCATCCAAAAAAATCGGCAATCAACATTATTTAAATTGATAGTTTATGGGGCGCTGTAGCTGTTGAAATTTTAATGTCATATGCCCAGAATTCCAATTTCACTTGTTGTGTCAAAAATGCTTGTCCTTAAAGTTTCATTTTCTTGATCGAGAATTTATATGGTATCTTTTGAATTAAACAGAAGTGGTTGAAGGTTATATTTTCTCGGTCGAGGTTTTAGATTGTGTCTTTTGAAATACACAGCAGTGGTTGAAATTTCAATGCCATACTTCGAGAATTCCTAATTTGCGTATTGGTTTAAAGAGTTTATGTTGAAAATTCCATTTCATATGCTGAGCATTTAGATGTCATCTGTTGTTTGAAATAAAATTCCCAATGTCGATATTTAGACTATCTTCTGAATTACACGGTAGTTGTTGAAATTATAATGTCATATATCGAACGTTTCAGTTTAACATGTTGAATCACATTGATTGTGCTGAATGATCCATTTCGTATGTTGACTTATTAGATCGTATCTGTTGAATTGCACAGCGGTACATGGAAATTTTATTGTTATTGCTAGTTTTATATGGTGAAATGATGTGTTGGTGTTAACAATAAAATTACACTATGTCCTCTATCACAATTTAAAATAATATCTTGTATTAAGACACATCCTTCGTGTATTCAGTTATGAAGTGCCATTACATTTCATGCATGTATAGTTTGAAAGCTGTCATTCACAGGTCGAAAATTGCTATGAATTTCTTCGCTAGATGTCGCTCTCGAGAAAGACCGCGTCATTTTTAAGCAAGGAGGCTGCTTCTTGTTGCTGTGAAATTCAACAGTTCAAATCTAAATACTCGCCATATGCAATTATACTTACATTACAAATAGTTACATTTAACGTTTGAATTAGGGATTCTCGACATATGCCATTGAAATTTCAATCACCACTGTGTAATTTAAAAGATACATTGTAAAACGTCGACGTAGGAAATATAAAGTTAAACCAACACTGAATAATTCAACATATAAAATGTAAAATCTCAATCAAGTTTGAAAATGGAACTTTAATGACATGCAAACTGATCCAACACGAGATATGGGTTTCTCGACATACGACATCGACATTTCAACTACAACTTTGTCATTGAACCCGCTACTGGCCCTCGTAATAGTTTCCATTTGCTTGCGACGATTGCATACTTTCTCAAAAGGGCAAGTTTCATACAATTAGTATCTTCACTTTTGAGAATCAATTCTATTTTTTGTTCTACAATTTAAACAGATATGCATGCATCTGATGATGAAAAGCTGATTTTGATTTTTTCGATGAAAACAAAAATAAAAATGAAAATAATGTTGGTGATCTTGCCCAAGGATCAGCCTATTGCATTGTGTGTTTTATGTGTACGCTATATCGTTTTAATCATGTAATATCGTGATTGTGTTAGGAATGACCATTTTATATGTTTTAATTTGTATTACATTTATTACATCTACTTTGTTTATTCCATCACAAAAAGTGTACGGTATAATAGTTGTATAAAATTATGTGTTGTGAAGGTTCTCCGGTTTCGGTATAGTAATTATTTTCTAACAAAGATGAGACCGGCGAAACAGGCGTTTTTGTACATTGTATTTATAATATATAATATAGCTAAATTAAACTGAAAGCGAACAGAGCAAAACAAGTATCTAATTAGCCTGAGCGCTTTCGACTGTAAAAGAGTCTTTTTCAGAGACAAATACAAACATAGACACGACAAACAAAACACAAAAACCGTTGCGCTTGCAAAACTTTACATGGCTGTTTTTACAGGAATTAAGCCTTTAACTTTATTATGTTTCAACCAGTTTATTTTAACTTGTTGCGGATGCTTGAAAATATCTTTACTGACCTAGAAATCGACGGGCGATAACGACATCTGTTTTTTTTATGTCCATTTTAAGTAGACGCAAATTATATCCAGGATATTTCGTTCTCATATTAGTAATCAGCCACTAAAGATACTTTAGAAACTAGCTCTAATTTCTAAACTAGGAATGATGACATAATGCAATGGATAAGCTCTATATTTTCAGGTTGCAAGCAGGATTCCGAATGCATTGACGGTGTCCACACTTGCTCGGAATTTCGACCCATATGGCGCTGTGTGATCCGAGAGATTAACGGCGTCACAAGGGGCACCTGTTCCTGTCACCGAGATTAGGCAGTAGGTACACTCTTTGGTAATTGAGTGTGTGTATGAATGGGTCGAGGACGAATTAGTGGATGTAATGCTACAAAGTAAAAGACAAACAAACATAAAATAGTTCATTACAAATTGTGTACTTAAAGTAGAATTCCTAAGAATGGTCGGTATGGGTATCAGATGTTTAGATAGGAATGTAAGCATGTGGTTGCTGTTGCTTGTTATTGTTGTTGTTGTTATTATTATTATTATTATTATTATTATTATTATTATTATTATTATTATTATTATTATTATTATTATTATTAAAATTATTATTATTATTATTATTATTATTATTATTATTATTATTATTATTATTATTATTATTATTATTATACAGGAAAAAGATCATCTGGATAAAAAGACAATTGTCTGAGATATACTTAGTTTTTTATTTTCATTTAAAATTATGTTATAATTCATAGAACTCACTGGTTTCTCTTGTAACGTTTTAACATTTTTGGTCAATATAAGTAATTAGACAAAAATATGAACGTATCAGACTGAACGATTTTTTTCATTACAGCCATAACTATAACAGTGACAATAATGGAATATTGACTCCGTAGGTTCTATGTTCTATAAAATTTAGCGTATATCAATGCAAATATAATTCTATATTTTCAGACACACTTAAAGAACGCTCGATAAGATGTGATTTTACCTTACGGACTTAATATCGCAACTTAAATGTGTAATTAGTGGAAATTAAACGTGTTGTAAACATCAAAATTATTTTTTTCTTTGTTGAGAGAGAGAAAGATGGGTACGATCAATAATATGAAGAACACAGCAAAGATAGTAAGTAACCTTAAATAATAAAGGTGAGAAATAACACAGTTACATAAGAGCAAGCGAAAATGCATATATGGTGAGTATTCACTATGAGAACTAAGGAAAATAAACAGGTCAAGGTCGTTTTCAATGTATTTCTACGCATTATAACAGCGAGATTACAATTTAAATAAGCACAACTTAAATGATTGCAAAGATGCAAAAATGCTTCTAAGAAACTGCGAAATGAAAATAAAGCTACAGGAAATTAATCAAGCAAGTGATTAACATTAGTAAATCTTAATCATTTACCAAAACACACACAAGTGACGTCAAGTCACGTTACAGTTTATTTTATCACATGCAGTCAGATACTGCCAATGATTAACTATGCATAATAACTGGTGTTAAAATAAATCAAAGCTTTAAGACAGAATAGGTTCATTTTCAGCATCAGTCAAAAGTTTATTGTATAGTTTCTCAACATGGAAGCTGTATTTAAATACATGAGACGAAATCATCCGCAGTTCATTGATGGAAAGAATAAACGAACCACGGGTCATTATTCCTTAGACAATATTAACCAAGAAATCTCGGACAGTGAAACTGAGTTCATGTAAATATGTAAACACCCCAAGTTCTATATTAATACAATACTAAGACTGTTCGCTGTCTTTTGTAAGAAAACTACTGATGGATAGAAAAAGATTAAATGCAGTATTGCAGAATGTTTAACACCGAGTACACGCTGCTTTTTCTAGAGATGATACACAATATTGACAATGAGTAGATAAGACTCAAGAGATCCTGTATATATTTTGAAAACGAGTTGACATGACTCGAGAGATCCTGGATATCTTTTGAAAACGAGTTGACATGACTCGAGAGATCCTGGATATCTTTTGAAAACGAGTGGACATGACTAGAGAGATCCTGGATATCTTCTGAAAATGAGTTGACATGACTAGACAAATCTTGGGTAAATCTATAAGTGTCGACATGTTCAACAGATCCTTGACATCCTTATTAAGACGTCTACATGACTCGAGAGATTCTGGATATTTCTTACTACATTCTTCGTTACGGAGGGGATTAGGAAACTTTAACCAATAGCTTCTAAGATTGGAGAAAAGAAATATATTTAAAAAAGTCTACATTTTGAATCATTTTAACATAACAAATGGACTTTCAATCAAACGATACTTTGCCATGCAGATTTATTTATCTGGAATCAATTTTAAAGAATGCGCTATTGCATCGCTTCGTTTAAATTAATTGTACCCAGCAGTTTATACGTTTTGGGGAAATCCCGATATCTAAGAGCTCTAGGTTATATTGCTTGTTGTTCAAAATAAACCGTAGACAGCGGCGAAGAATGCGCCAAAGTCATGTGAACTGGATCCGATTCCGACGTCACTGCTGCTATAGTGCTTGAATCCAATATTGCCTTCACTAACTAATGTTATCAATAAGTCTCTCTCATCTGGGGAATTCCCATCATTTTACAAAACTGCCATTGTAAAGACTCTGCTGACGAAACCAACACTTGACCATAATGATCTAAAGAACTACCGCCCAGTTTCTAATCTCCCATTCATGTCAAAAATCTTGGAAAAAGTTGCTCTATCCCAACTGGTATTTCATCTGAATTCAAAAAGTATTTTTAGCAATGTACAGTCTGCATATCGCCCTCTCCACAGTACTGAAACTGCTCTTCTGAAAGTAGTCAACGACCTTCTCTCTGCTTTGGATGGCGAAAAGACTATATTCTTCACTCTCCTTGTCTTTTCTGCAGCATTTGACACTATAGACCATGATATATTTCTTTACCGTCTCCAGCATGTATTTGGCATTCACAATACGGCCTTACTATGGTTCAAGTCCTACTTGGTCAACAGGACACGAATTGTGTCCGCAAATGGAAAACACTCCCTCCCAGTTGATCTATGTTGTGGTGTTTCACAGGGGTCTGTTCTTGGACCTGTTCTCTTCATTCTGTACACTCAGCCAATCTCGTGTCATAGATCATCATCCAATGTCTCACCAATTGTATGCTGATGACACATAAATATACAAATCTAGCCATCCAGCTGAAGTTGAAGCTACCATCCAATGACAGAGAGAGAGAGAGAGAGAGAGAGAGAGAGAGAGAGAGAGAGAGAGAGAGAGAGAGAGAGAGAGAGAGAGAGAGAGAGAGAGAGAGAGAGAGAGAGAGAGAGAGGTGCATTTCTGATGTGAAATCATGGATTACATGTAACAAGCTGCAGATGAATGATGATATAATTGAAGCCATCCTGATTACAACACAATGACTTTCTCATACACATGCTTTACCTCAGAAAATAAATATCAGCAACACCAACTTTAAAAAATTTACAGCATGTTTTTTCTCTTTCTAATTTTGTGGTGTTTGTTTTTATTTTTGTAATCATTTCATTTTATATGTTTTTTTATTCTTTAAGCATTGTCAAATGTTGTAAAGTGCTTAGAGCTTCTAAAGATTATGCGCTATATAAAGTCCTCGTTATTATTATTATTATTATTATTATTATTATTATTATTATTATTATTATTATTATTATTATTATTATTATTATTATTATTATTATTATTATTATGATTATTATTATTATTATTATTATTATTATTATTATTATTATTATTATTATTATTATTATTATTATTATTATTATTATTATTATTATTATTATTATTATTATTATTATTATTATTTTTATTATTATTATTAATTTTATTATTATTATTATTATTATTATTATTATTATTATTATTATTATTATTATTATTATTATTATTATTATTATTATTATTATTATTATTATTATTATCATTATTATTATTATTATTATTATTAGTAGTAGTAGTAGTAGTAGTAGTAGTAGTAGTAGTAGTAGTAGTAGTAGTATGTGCAGTCTGATTAAAATCAAACATCCATTGACGTACATGAAGATTTGACACCGACCGCTTAGAAGTCATGTTCTGGTGACCTATGTTATTACTATAATCGCTGATTTTATAAGACAATCAGAAAAAGCCGTATATATGCGCATCTGGGAGGCTGAGCAGTATGGCTGAAGGGTATCAAAGTGTACTGAATCATTTTAATCAATTTAAGATTTTGAAATATGCATTACCACTGGATAATTTAAAAGTCGCCATAACATTACCCCTAAGCTCTCGCTTTCAGATCTTCACGTAGGGCGGTTGCATCATGTGTGATGTAATTTGACTTACAATAGGACTGATTCTATGTTCCGACGATTTCATTAACTTCTGTTTATTATCTAACTTGAATAAGAGAATACAAATGTTCCCAGTGTATTGCTCACTGGTCTATAATATATGCAAATCACGATTAACAATATCACTAAACTGCGTTTCAGACGGTCATTTAGGTATCCATTTCGTCATTTAGGTATTCATTTCGTCATTTAGGTATCCATTTAGGTATCCATTTCGTCATTGTAGTATCCATTTCGTCATTTAGGTATCCATTTCGTCATTGAGGTATCCATTTCATTATTTAGGCATCCATTTCGTCATTGAGGTATCCATTTCGTCATTGAGGTATCCACTTCGTCATTTAGGTATCCATTTCGTCATTTTGGTGTCCATTTCGTCATTGAGGTATCCATTTCGTCATTTAGGTATCCATTTCGTTATTTAATAGCTCTCCAAACCGGTTTTAATCTACCTCTGCAAACGTATCAATGTCACCGTTTCTTCCTTAAAATAGACCAACATTTTCTGTGAAGGTTTCGAAAGGTTGTTACCGCATATTTATATATGCGGAGAAAATATATCTTTCGATCATTAAATTTTCCATTTTGAACATATTATCTCCTTTTAGTCATGATTTTATGTCCTCTCAAAATCAACGTTGTTAGAGTTGCCGTATAGCTTTGGTCACTTCCCTCTATCTCTTCAATCTCTTCGAGTCATCAATCGTAGCTAGACTGTCTAATCTCTTTTACACTTTGTGGTGAACATACGGAACTAATTTTCCGCTATTGCTTTACGAGACTAGCTTTCTACCAGGCCGAATCACTCTTGCTATATTTCTTCGAGTCGGGCTTTCCCTTCCTTTGAAAAACTCAGACTGGCTAAATTCGCGAGGGTGAATACTTAAAACTTTGAATTTCGCCTCGAAAATACACAGCCCTCATTTAGTTTAACTAATCCGGCTTAACTGTATCTAACCGCCAAACAATTAACATACCCATCAAAATTAGAATATCTCCTTCTATTTCATCTTTATTGCTATGTCTGGAAGAAAACTCATCTATTTCCAAATGGTACATATTGTCTCTGGATTTGACTACTTTGACTTTCCTGATACGTAATCCTCGAGTTAACATTGCATCTCTATCGGTCTGACAGTTATCCCAACAGGTCCTAATTAAAAATCAATCAAGCCTTCAAATAAATTAGGTTAGTGATATAATACGGGCCTGGCCCATGCGTCAAAATTAATTGTTACATGTCACTTTGCCTGCAACAAGATTGATATCAGTTATCGTGCAGTATTATTTTTCTTCAAAATTCTTCCTGTTACAAGTAGTTATCAGAAACCAAAGCAATCCGAAGCCACTTAACTATGTTATATTCCCAAAACAGATGACGTCAGAAATAATCTCTTCGGAAAATATGAACTAGATTAATATTTTGCTTTAGGTCGTCTGCCCCCAAACAAACTGAAATTAGTGATAATTTTGTAAGATGCCTTGGTAAGTTGTTTCCATTTTGTTGAAGTAGTTGTAAATAGTCTAATCTAAGTGATCCTTAATGCTCCTTCGAATACAAATACGTATATCATTTTCAGACACCCTTCCAAATCGTATTCATTTAAAGAAAAATTTCTTGTAATTTTATCAACATAATTATTTCACATAAATGTATAAAATATATTGTTATTTTCGATTATACCTTTTTATGGCCGTCGTAAAGATAGAAGTAGATGGCTTAATTACATAATGATAAACCCTTTAAAACTGATTTTACGAAATGATGGATCTTCTCGACAACTGGTTTAATGCCATTTCTTTAATTTATTTTAATAATTTATTTGTACCATTTTTCCAAGCTTAGTCGAATGATTTACACAGAATAATGTAACAGATCCTAAATTCCAACTTTATTTCCAAAAAAGATAGCATTAGTTTTGTGAAAATTTGTACTAATTTAAGAATATTGAGAATAAATTAAAGATCAAGAGCAGACCTCAGTGATCTAATAATCCCATTCAGATTTTAAAACATTATCTGCATATTGAGAGATTCAATTTATATTCCGTTGTGCTACATATCGGTTCGTTCAAGTGTTGTAAATTTTAACAAAGATAATTTATTTCCCTACAAAACACGGAGGAAAGGTAAATGTATGCAACCAGACTTACGATTGACAAAGATGGCCCACATATTTGTTCTTAAGTTGTAAAAACACACAAGCCACATGAATAAACAGTTCTAAATTGATACAGTCAAAATCTCAGTTCTGGTTGAAGATGGAATATGATGACATCAGACGAAGGCTAACACAAACAAGTCCAGAATTTTCACTGTGAAGCACAATTTGCAATGTTCAATTCCAATTTAGAAGTAATTTCAGAAAATGTCTTTGTCCAAAGCTATTAATGTTGTTCACTAGGAAAAAAAATCATTTAGAAAGTAAATAAAATACAGCTAACCATACATATATTGTTCCACTCTTCCCATCACAGAAATACCCTTTAAGGTATTAGAAAGATGTGACTCTATAGATGTTATGACCACGACTGCCTGACAATGACTAAGACTGAATATATTTTTTTACAAGTAACTAAGCATTTAAAACAAACTAATTCGTCAAACCCTGTACACACGCACGAAGGATACACACGATTTCAAAATCATATTTGGGTATTACAAAAGCTTAAACAAGTAATGATGTGGTCACAGCCAATCATATACATAGCTTTTCCAGACAGTTTACTTGTGACGACAAAGCCCTCATGCGAAAATCACGCTTGCACGAGTCACATTTACGTTTAAAATAAACACAACATTTCTAACAAACAGCAGACCCATGTCAACATAATCATCATCATAACAATAATTATATTTAATAACATAAAAATGAAGCAAAATTAAACTAAAAATAAACTAGAAAAATTCAAATCCTAACACAAATGTAATTCAACTACAGGATCGTAACATAAATATAGGATCTCAAATGGGTAATGATTTAATATTAAAACGTTACTCATTTCAGATTCATTTATCACATAGTTTTTATTTCAGTGGAAATTATTTAGATAGAAGAAAGAATAATTTCGTTCATTCTGACAGGCGTTGTACCTTTCATTTGTTGTGCAAAATAATATACCCCCAAACAAAGCCGAACTGGTAAAAGTAGATTGTACTGTTTTACAAACTATAAATCAAAGAAAAAAGCTTCCATCTGAATAAACAGAACATTTTATAACCAAAAAATCATTTGTCAAAACAGAATGATGAATTCAATGTGATGCTGCCACATTGTTTGAAACGGTACACAGTACACTAAGCCGACAGCAGAGTACACGTGTACCCTAAATATCTTTTAGAACTAAACGATACATTGTTGTGATTTTCATGTGAAATAGGATTACCTGATGCAAAAATTCATGCATTTACTGCAATGCATTTGTGACCTGATATTTGTAGTGTTTTATTGTAAAATTAGACTGTACAGAAGACGTCAACAAATTTATTTTCTACGTAAAGATGATGTGGTTGGATAAAGTTCTGTCAGTTAGGAGACCCATTCATCTCGAGATTATTCTGTGAACAGAGGTGAGTTTGTTTACTTCTTTAAGTTAACATTTAAACCACGCTTGTATATATAGTGGATTCTAAATCTATGCTACTGATATGAGCACCCCACCCCACTCTGCCACCCGCTATCCCTTAATTTTACTCCTTATTGGCGTTCTTTTCTTGCAATTTTACGCCATGTTGCTTATGATAATATTGCTAAAGATGAAATAACGAAACCCTTTGGGGGTAACATATCCGTATTGAGATATAACATTTCCTCAATTTCCATTTGCCACTCAAGTTAAAAAATGATCGCAAAAAAATGTTAATTTTAATCAAAACATTCAAGGAGGCGGGGTAAAAATGTTTTCCCACGATCCCAGATAATCAGTAAAGAAAATACCTCACAATAATTTCATGGGCTTATTTGAACCAATCAGAATCACATAAAATGATCTTTTAGCGTGTTGTGATATAAAAAAATATGTGTGTGTGTGATTTATATATATTTGTGTGTATGTGTGTGTGATTTAGATTTTTAACGTAGCTGTGACAATTTTTCTAGCACTAGGGCATCATAGGGCATCATGCCACGGACATGTGGCATGATGTCCCACCCAGTCACATTGTCCTGAAACCTGGCCGACCAGCCTTGACACTAACCTCTTAAAGCTGAGTACCAAGCAAAGCAGCTGTTAGTACCATTTTTTAAATTCTTTAGATTTACTCGATCGGGAATCGAACCCGCTACCTTCTGCATCTGAAGCTGACGCTCTAACCAATAGGCCACCGGAGGAAAGATGAAACGTTCTTAATGCATGACCATAGAAATGAACCAAAGACATTCTCAAAGGCAATTAATGGCATTAGACAAGGATTTTTGTGTGTTTTTAGTATAATAGATTAAATCATTCATGGTTGCAATGCTTTCCCCAAAATATCTGTCTTTAATAAAACCAGAATGATCCTCGTGTATAAAGTGAGGTAAGATGCTATTCAATTTATTTACTGTACAAACGGAGGCTATTTTCTATGAAACCTTTTGTAATGTTATTGGTCTCCAGTTCTTAAGATTAGGTTAGTGTTTGGACTGGTCAGCCTAGTATCAGGATAATTTGACTGGATGGAACATGATGTTATATGTCTGCTGCATGATGCCCAAACGTTAGACGTCACTACCATACTGCAGACAACCTAGCAATATGACTAAAAAATTTGTGAAAGCTAAGTGAAAAATGGAAATCTTTCTCTCTCTCTCTCTCTCTCTCTCTCTCTCTCTCTCTCTCTCTCTCTCTCTCTCTCTCTCTCTCTCTCTCACACACACACACACACACACACAGAAAAAAAACAGTCTGGCATTTAGTGCATTTAAACTATTACAAAAACATTAATATCCAAAATCAGACTTAGATATTTCTCTCAATTCTTAACAACACATGTGTCTTATAAAAACGAAATGTAGGGACAAAACAATTCATTTATGCACTACCACTGATGTCTACACAAAAGAGACAAATTTTGATTTAGTATAGATATTACAATTTTCTGCATCGATTATTTGGTGATTGAAATAAAGTCATAAAACCAACAACAAATCACTTCAGGTTGCTATAAGAACAAGGCTTACAATTTCTAAATCAAACATCAGCCAAAAGAAAAAAAGACCCACATAATCATGTTGAATAAATACATCACAAATTAGATTTGTCAGGCATATGTTGAAAGAAAAACGACAGTTAAAATGTGTAGGTGCGTGAAGGAAGGGAGACAACTCCATAGAGTAACTTTAAATAAATTTTCGTCAATTAGGCTACTTCCCTTGAATTGGAATTTCAGTACCTGTGCCGACCATGTCACCTCAACATCGGTAACTAGGGCATTATAAACCGTTGTAAAACCTGAAATACACAAATTAAAGCAAGCCCAGCACGTTGAGTTTCGGACATTGAGTATTTCAGTTTCATATGTCAATAGATTTATTATCATCATAAGATGTGAAAAGGTATGCTTGGTTTTAAGACTGAATTAAAAATGTAAAAACATTATGTCTGCTGCAATTTCATTTGACATGGAGAACCCTTTAAATAATTGTAAGTTATCATTCTTTGTTATGATAATTAGTCTTCTCGCACAGATCAAAGTAATGCAGGTGAAGAAAATATGATATTAATAACATCGTGCATACCTGGATCAAAAACTGTAATAGTTGCTGATAATTAACTGTTGACAAAAAGAATAAAAACAGAAAAAGTACTACGAGTTAAATAGGATTTAGGCGGAGTTTTTAAAGGTGTGTTATATTTCTCTAGTTCACTCTTCGTTATGCTCTAATCAAATTAAAATATTTTTAAAGAAGTTGTACAACTACCGGACACAACAGATGATATAGCAGACAAGTCATACTCAGGTCACACGTAATCAAGGATATATTTATACACGAAGGCATCGTGGTGTAACAAAAGAGAGAAGTGACAGCACGCTAGGAGACAGACAATGAGAGAGAGAGAGAGAGAGAGAGAGAGAGAGAGAGAGAGAGAGAGAGAGAGAGAGAGAGAGAGAGAGAGAGAGAGAGAGAGAGAGAGAGAGAGAGAGAGAGAGAGAGAGAGAGAGAGAGAGAGAGAGAGAGAGAGAGAGATTGCAAGTTCAGGAAATGTCTAATGTACTCATTGATTATGGATTGTACGGCGCAATAGCGTTGTAAGGCTACATAAGGGTTATCTGATACAATGATATGTATCAAAATGGAATATTACGAATAAATATAAAAGCACAAAAACAACGACGCTATGGTTGTAAATGGTGTCTATAAAGAGTAATTAGAGTATTAAAAAAAATAGGGTTATTAACATTACACATCTTGACTAATATTACTCAGAGGAAATACATTGTTTTATAATAGATTTTGAGTCGAAAGAAAAGTAATCAATTATTTATTATAAATATTTGAATATGTTTCAGTTAATAATGTGAATGGTTGCAATGTGAAATTATCTTACTTGGTTATCCCCATTCTTCTTTTGAGTTTGTAATTAATTCATAAGTTTGATAAGTAATATGATGAAAGTTTCACTTTACGTTTGTTCTTATTTTAATTACATGTTGACATTTCGAAATATTTGATATTTATTAATTCAATTCAAAAAAGTTCTTTGCCTTCCAAACTGAATTTACAAAAGAGATGTTGCTAGTAGTGTCTGTTCATATGAAAGCCAACAGTTGTCCCAGGAATGAAACTTAATATATTAGTCAAAATCTTACAGGCGCTTTCTACAAAAGTCACTAGTTATTTTTTCTTTATTTCTATACTCAATGTTTAATTATTATCTTTTTTTCTGCAGGCCGGATCTATGTATCATATAATCTTCTGGTAAACCCTTTTGCTTGAAACCAAGTGTGCAAAGTACTTTACAATGGTAAAAGTAAAGAGACTCTCTAACTACATAAAAGTATTCATCTCTAACTACATAAAAGTAATCATATGGTACTAATTACGAGTCTTATAAGCTCCGTCAGTCAAATTCGTCCAAATTCTATTCTATTGATATTTTCATTCAAACAAATTTTGGAATAATGAACTTAGCGAAAGATGTCCAGATATTGTCTCAAAGTTTTAGCTCTTACGTCTCACTGGACAGTTGTTTGGTCAATTGTCATTCGAAAAAGACCTATTGCAGAATAATAATAATAATAATAATAATAATAATAATAATAATAATAATAATAATAATAATAATAATAATAATTGTACAAAAAAGTACAGATAAAATCTAACCACTCTGCCATTGCGTGACAGTTTTGAGAGGTTGGTATAGATAAAAGATATTATTATCACCAGCCAATGAGATAAATGATATAACCTATACTAATGATGATGATGTTTTTTTATGATTTGTACTCCAATATATGAATATTTTAAAATATTTTTAAACAGTTTTAAAGTTATATATATGTTAAGACGTCCATCTATCAGTGTAGTGAAACAATAATATCCGTTAAGACCCCTTCGCGCGCCCGCGAATGTTCTGCCTGATTTTTGTACCATCGTAATGTACTTTGCACCGAATATAAGGAAGTTTCGACCGATTTAGTTTTCCGTTTAACTGCACGGTATAAGAATATTAGTACCGCATATAAAGAAGTCTGCACATAATATAATGTCGTGGGTGAGTGGGTGATAGGGTGATTTGGATTTTTAAGGTCAATTTTTCAGTCATATCACTTCGATGTCTGCCGTGAGACAGTTTATAATGATGTCTAGCACTGGGGAATCAGGCTGCAGACAGTAGCATGATGTCCCATCCAAATATCCTGACACCAGGCCGACTAGTCATAACTCTGACCTCTTAATGCTGAGTTCATAGCGAGGCATCCGATAGCACCATTTTATAAGTCTTTGGTATGACTCGGCTGGGATTCAAGCCAGCGACGTCCCGCATTCGAGGCTGGCTTTCTAACTACTTATGCCATCGGAGTAGTAAATATAAGGTCGAAACAGCCACAAAGAAGTTTGCACTTTGTTTAAGGACCAAAAGACAAAATCAAAATGAGTTGGTAGCATCTGATACAGATACTCCCTATGTCCTCTTTCTTAAAGTTTAGAGATACGAACCCTACATACAATTCCTTTTGCTAATTTTGTACTTTTAAAGTTGCTGTATTATATATGCTGTGAAATTTAGACGAAGAAGAAATGACAACAACAATGAAAACGATGACGGGGAGTCGTAAGATGACGAATACATATTTTAAGCAAATTTGGAAGTGTTAAAGAAAATGACGTGTGTCATAATTTAGCATAGCAAGGCTTTGATCACAACATTTTAATTAACAAGTTAACACTGGTACACAGCTGCATTTCCCCCATGGTGTGCAAGTGGTGGTACATAACCGATATCATCTGTTGTTGAGATTTTCCGGCTTGAAAAATACGAATATGATTTACTAGCTAATTAAGAAGGTCTGATCCACGGTTTGTTGCTAAGGCAACGCCCATTAACTCTTCACAGCAACTGTACTGTGCCTCTAACCTAAATATAGCAACAGCGGAGAGGCTGATATACCACAATCTCACGTATCCTACAAGAAGTGACCCAGAGCGGGCAGTGTTCACAAATGTTCACTCAGCGTCCCTGTCTAGTATTCTATCCTACCAGAGCACCCTGGTGCCCTTGATAACATGCCACTTTGCTGTGTTGCTATTATATCATGTCAGGGATTTTAACCAGTGCTGTTCAAATAGATTCTAACGTTTAGCTGTGCATTCTCTAACGGAGGCTGTGTGTTTTACGTATTACTGTCATTCTATTGCACGCCATTAATAGTTGTAGTGTTATAAAGTTCTTATCTTGATAACGGTCAAAGCGGAGTCTCCTTCACATATTAAACAGGACAGCTAGCAGAATGCAGAACACGTGCGGTGCCATCGTGGGATTGATATTTCTTGTATTGACGAACCTTGCTATAATGATTGCTTTCGCTACGCCGTATTGGCTAGAATACAGAAACATAAATAATATGAATGAGGGACTATGGGCTATTTGTCTGGAAAATGAGTGCACATGGTACTTCGAGGAGAATTTCAAGTTTCAGTCACAAATTGAAGGTGAGTTCAGTGTGGAATTTTCAACATGAACACATATCCGTATCAAAGCTGATTATTTTGATTCATTACAGATCTGTTGTGAATGGGCATGTGGACGAGTAGATACGTTCACACAAACACACACAAACACACACACACACATGACGGTTGATCAAAATTACGTGCATACTGCACTTAAATATGACAAAATAAGCTGTTATAGTCACCATTCGCCATATGACCAGTTTCAAACTATATACGAACTCAGAGAAAATGCGAAAACGTGAGGTTAAACACAGGAGTCTGACGTTTTAACAATACAGTACAACGAAATCTCTGACATGAAATATCCTTATCGATACTATAAGTGTTCATTTGTCAGAGATTTCGTCGTACTTTATTGATAAAACGCCAGATTCCTGTGGGGTAAAAGAGTAATGGTGCAACGAATAATTGTGCAATATATAATGTAAACCACGGGAAATCAATGTTTTTACATAGGGGTGTAAAAATCTGTCAAAAATCCCTTCAGTGTCACGGGTCATGTTGATTAGAAATTAAACTTTAGTGTTAGCTCCGGCTTTAGCAAACGTGGGGCCCGATTTGGACAATTTTGGCGACGTTCTCTAAATTTAGGCGTCGGTTGCCCTGTGCTCATTTGGAAATAAACTTTTAAACAAGTTTTACTTGATATTGATCTTCAAATTGTCTTCCATCGATCAAAAATGACACTGTCTCTATAGATATATTTTTAAAAATGCGGGGCTCCTGTAAGCGCGGGGTCCGATTTGGTCAAGGCGGTCGAATTGAACGGTTTGTTGCTATGGCAACGCACGCTAACTTTGTTTAGTGTCCGAACTGGGGGTCAAGTAAGCATAATTGACGGGTCTCTAATGCACAAATGAAGACAACGAGAAACTTAAATACCATTTAAATCCAATGCTTTAAATGGTTTCAGGAAGTGTATCGTGTCGTGTTGGCATCCATGCAAGGCATTGTTTAGTACCGGAAGAAGTTACATTTTGTTTTTGTTTTTTTTTTTAACTGAAAGACTCCATATGATATCAGGTTGGTCCTAAACAAAAATAGAAATGATCAATGGCAGCTTAACTCTGGATTTTGTATAATAAGGGTGAAAAAAAAAACAAATAGGAAACCTGGTTGTGGATATATTTTAAAAACATACCTTGATAAATGAGACTTAAATAATTTTATACAAACTATCACTTGTAAAATTAACTAATCGTAGACTATCTAGTATCCTGACCTTATTTGTGACACTTTCCGTGATTTCTCTCCATTATATTGGGGTCAAAGTGTGCAGCCGTTGCAAAAATATATTGTATATCACATGGACTCTTGCTTTTTCGATAGGCTTCTACGAGTTAAAATAAAATTACGAATGATTTGATTGGTGTATTCTGGGGGACCATAATTAACCATTATGTGAATGTTAGGAAACGCAGCAATGGAGATATTAGTATGCAACTAATTTTACACTGCTTTTGATCATGTTTACAAATTACAAAATCTTTGGTCCAAACAGGTTTGTTGTATCATCAGGTTTCTTCATTTATATAATTTAAATATTTATTTGTTTCGTTGCCTCAGTGTTCGTTAAGTGTTTAGTGATAATATATTCGCCAGCGATGCAATACGTTATCATTTAACAGAATATTCCATTTCGACGTGTTTGCAGTTAAAATGTGGGTGACAAAGTAAACCGATTAAATGGTTTGTAAAATTCGTTATCATCAGTATAAAGGGAACATATTCAATATAAAATATATGGCGTTACTCTTTCAAAAACGTAACGCGCTACTGCTGGTAAAAGAACGTGTTACTTTAACAAATCGTATTTTTATAACAGGTTCTTTAAAAAAAAAAACATTTCATCGGCAAAACAAAATCAGCAACCAAAAAAAAGACAGAAGTTTCTACATTGTCACTTTTTTAAATTAACGTGTTTCCTTTTGAAAGTCAGGCGTTTTTTTTGGTATAGAATATATAGGGAAGAAACAATTTCTAACACGTTACGTTTTAAAGTGATGCATTACACTTCTAACATGAACCTGCCACTGATATTCATGTGACACATCTATATTTGGAAGAGTTATTGTCACCTGGTAATAATGAAAGAAACCACTAGCGAAGCCACTAGCGAGACCACAAGTCTTTGTAAAGTCAAGAACGAAAGAAAGTACCTATAGTTCTACATGTGTAAAATGTTCGATCGTGGATATGGAACAGCGTTAAAAAATAACAAAAGCGGAAAACAAGGAGAATATTGGTAAAATGGTTAAAAAATATAAGAGCTGTTTTGTGAGTCTCCGTAGCTTATTTGGTAGAGCGTGGGACTCGAATTCCAAGGGTCCTATGTCCGGTACTCGCTCGGCCGTTCCAAGATTGGTTGTCTCAGAGGTAGTGACACTTAGCTCTCATTTCTTCTGTAGCATATAGCCATTGATGTACTAAATGTGCTGCTACACCAACCAAGCAACCAACCAGTTTGCTTAAGGATCGCTTATCATAATGTCATGTTTCGCGATTCGTCACGTTCACGCCGGCTTCAGTTATACTTACCTAACCTTAAAAAATTGGACCAAATTCTTAAAGTACATACAGCAATTTTATGACATTGTACATTAGTATGTTATGTTTCAAGGATGCTTTAAGGTTTGGTTACATAGCTTGATTCAATTTATTTTTGTACACAGTGTCTGCGATTATCTTAATTTCGTACGAACAAACGTACATATGGATGCATATATGTACTCTTCTTAGTACATGCATATGATAACATACTTAAGCAGAGCTGCGTAAGCATGCTATTTTTTGCTAAGAACTCAGGCTTTTGATATAACAAACAACAGCATGCTTCCTAAAATGTTTGCTTGTGAAGTGTTCGTGCACTTAAATTTTAACGTTTTTTAAACCTAATGTTTTTACGTATGGAAGGGTAAATGAGATCTCACAATGGCATTACAGTGATTCAGTTTGTATACATTTGCGTTTACAAACCGTAGTTGAAAATCTACTCCTAAGTGACACTGCATAAAAAGTGCTATATAAAAATGCCCTATTACTAAATGCAAATAAAAACTAGAGAAAAAAGTAGTTAGAAATGTAGCAAATATACCCAGGGTAAAGGTCAAACGTCCTTTATTTTTCAAATTCATAACGAAAAAGGTATGGTGTTGGGCAATACAGAGTTCTTGAAACAACGTAGCTGTTCCACGGTAAAAACAAAAAAACAAAAAAAACAACAAAAAAAAAACACCCTTGCGGTCGTTTTACACGTGATTAAGTGCTATATATTTTCTAATTGATTGGATACTTTTCGTCGCCTAGCATATTCTTTCACACGGGAGTCTCATTGAGATTATTAAAATTGTATAATAATTATTTTTTTATCGTTATTTAGTTAGAGACAGAAATCGCAATCAAGTTCATTTTCCGAGCAGTTTCTTAAACAGTTTAAAACGCTTCGATACATTTAGTTAAAGTGACTTCATATTGATGACGTCATAAAGCTGATTTGCAAAAGCTGACAGTCATAATAGTTGTACCCAATGATAAGGTAAACGAATCAGTGGATACATATGCAAACGTATGCTCGAATCTTTAGTGTATTAAAATAACTGGACAGTTAATTAGTATGTGCAAACTGTAGAATTATCTCCTCATACATGTGATAATTTCTGATTTTCAGAAAAATTCCAGGAATTCAATCACGATTTGTATTGCGACTCTCGTTTTGGTGAGAAATGACTGTTTTTCTCAAGCATGAAAAAAAAAAATAAAACAAGAAAGGAATTTTATACCAAAGGAGTCTTGTCTTATGCTTAGGAATAAAGCTATAGTGTCTTATTTATGACTATTTATCAAGTTTCAAAACCAACTCGAAAACCATTAATTGCTTCTTGCAATTCAAAGCTCTTCCTTGCAGACATCTCATGCTATTACGTCCGATTTCGTTACTGGAATTGATTTATTCATAATCAGTTTATTTCAAGGAAATCCACTTTTATATTGCTGATCTGATTTACTCAGCAGAAATTTTGCTTGTTTGTTGTTTTTTATTCAGTTGAATCGGTACGGTAACCGTACTTCTGTTCTGTAGTCATTATATAAGGGAGAATTAATCAATCATATGACGAATAGTATGCCGTTGGTACAATAAACTAAAAAAAATATTTGTCATGTCGACAGCTTGCCAGGAAAACATGAATTTCAAGCCCATGCCTCACACGACATACCCAGTGGTATATGAGAAATTGTTTCATGTAACCCCTCCCCGTTTTAAGCAACAATATGGATATATGTACTATACTAATATTTTAAGACGGGTTGAGTTTGTTTTTGGGTGATTTTCTAATGTTGTTTTCTAAATACACAGTTGGTGAACTAACATAGAGTAACGAAGTATTCTGGTAATGAAAATCCACTCATCTGTACTAGGACCGTGTCTAAAGAACCTGGCCGTCTTGAATAGGACCGTATCTATAGGACATGGCCGTCTTGAATAGGACTGTGTCTAAAAGACCTGGCCGTCTTGAATAGGACCGTATCTAAAGGACCTGGCCGTCTTCAATAGGACTGTGTCTAATGGACCTGGCCGTCTTGAATAGGACTGTGTCTAAACGACCTGGCCGTCTTGAATAGGACTGTGGCTAAAGGACCTGGCCGTCTTGAATAGGACCGTGTCTAAAGGACCTGGCTGTCTTGAATAGGACCGTGTCTAATGAACCTGGCCGTCTTGAATAGGACTGTGTCTAAAGGACCTGGCCGTTTTGAATAGAACTGTGTCTAATGACCTGGCCGTCTTGAATAGGACTGTGTCTAATGACCTGGCCGTCTTGAATAGGACCGTGTCTAATGAACCTGGCCGTCTTGAATAGGACTGTGTCTAAAGGACCTGGCCGTTTTGAATAGAACTGTGTCTAATGACCTGGCCGTCTTGAATAGGACTGTGTCTAATGACCTGGCCGTCTTGAATAGGACTGTGTCTAATGAACCTGGTCGCCTTGAACAGGAATATGTCTAAAGGACCTGGCCGTCTTGAATAGGACCGTGTCTAATGGACCTGGCCGTCCTGAATAGGACTGTGTCTAAAGGACCTGGCCGTCTTGAATAGGACTGTATCTAAAGGACCTGACCAATTGCAAGGAATCTGCTTTTATAACTCTTATTACCAAATACTGCCTCGCTTATGTAAAACTTCACGCACAGGGACAATTTTACAAAAAGTACCAACGGCCATTTTGCATCAAAAAATAAACCCCTATAAAACTCCCTCGCCACTTCATCAAGCAATTTGTGGTTTATTCTCATTTTCACCTATCCAGATTTACATATTTAGTCTCAATTCGTCTTCAAAAAGGTAAAACCATGTTTAAACACCACTGGCAATCTAATCTAAAATTCTCTGGGCAGTTACAATGCTGTGGAACCCCCAAGTGACCGAGTGGTCTAAAGCGCTGACCGTAACGGATCACTGCCATCTCACCTCTTTCTTCGTGAGTTCGAGTCCAGGCTCGGCTGACGTGGGTAAGTGAGAAAGCCTGACAGTAGCTTCTCGTGGGTCGGTGGTTCTTCCAGGGTTCTTCCTCCACCGTTAATACTAGCCACCATATATAGCCCATCTTGTGCTGAAAAATGGCGTTAAACCCAACAAGAACAACAGCAACAACAACAACATTGCTGTCTTTCAGCAAGACGCCTTTTCTCAGTCATCCACAACAAACTAAACACTTAGGTGAAACTTCTTAACGCAGGTTTAGTCTAACCAAATTAGAAATATTGCTTGTCGCTGATGGACACCAGTAATTTTCATGGCTGAAACAAATACTCAATAAATCTGCAAGAGGAAAAACTAATAACAAAATACTCATGACGGTTACATAGTATGGGAGATGTGCTTATTAACTACATAACACACCCAACTATCCCAACCAACAAAAATTAAGAATACTAAGAACATCG
Source organism: Potamilus streckersoni (assembly GCA_016746295.1). NCBI lineage: Eukaryota > Metazoa > Mollusca > Bivalvia > Unionida > Unionidae > Potamilus > Potamilus streckersoni. The sequence continues at coordinate 111,097 of JAEAOA010001088.1, forward strand.
AATGTGAAATAAGAAAAATACTAACTAAATTTTATAGTTGTATGCCGTGTAATTAATAAGAGACGAAAGACTACAGGATAAAACACATGACATTCTAATGAAACATTTTTGAAAGGCCTTTATGACGATAAAGATTTTGTTTTTTAAATGAAAATTCCAGTTTATTAAACAAATTATTCCATAATGAGAGAGAGAGAGAGAGAGAGAGAGAGAGAGAGAGAGAGAGAGAGAGAGAGAGAGAGAGAGAGAGAGAGAGAGAGAGAGAGAGAGAGAGAGAGAGAGAGAGAGAGAGAGAGAGAGATATTGTTGGTGGTGGTAATACATTATTTGAATTTAAAGACTTTTGACTTCAAATGTCGAATTGTAAGCCCTACCCCAATATGGGGCACCAATTTGTCCAATTCTTCAATCTAAAGATAGGCTTTCCATGGCTAAATCGATTGTGCAAGTAAGTTAGTTGACTTGTACTGATTTGGTCACGTGATTCTGGTCTTTACCTCCTGGGAACCGTTGTCAGTATTTTCCGTGGAAACGATCAAATCATAAATTGCTATAGCAGGCAGCATATCTGTTGGATTCAGAAATCGGTAAGTCCGCCGGAGTCTGCAGTTTTATCAATAAAGAACGACGAAATTTCTGACAACATAAAATCAACTTGACTGCATTATAAATTAACACAAGGAATGCAAGCGTGACTACAACCCTCCGCTCGATTCGACTATTCTCACGCGTCTTTTAACCCTTCAGAATTGCACGAAGACTGAAAAACTACTCATATCCATTCGAAGATCAGTAACGTACCTTTGCATAACCTTTATTTTCACCATTACGGTCACAAACCCTGGAAAAATGAACCATTTGAGGAAAGGGCCCATTTCTTCCACGGGCTAAATAACGTCATGAAACTAAATTTACAAGATAAAATGTTTAATTTTTTTATTTCAGATTGCATCATTTAATAATTTTTGTATAAATTTCCACAACATAAATATATAGTTAAAGTTCTGATAGTACAAATAACGTTTGATGACGTAGTACAAATAACGGTTGATGACGTCATCACATTCAAATACTAGAGCCTAGTACTAAAAGAGAACATATTCTGCGCCGTGTTCGGAACGACTATTACACCCTAACGGATATTTACTGCAGGGTAGAAACTAGTATAAATGGGCTACTTCCTCAAATGGTTCATTTTTCCAGGGTTTGTGACCGTAATGGTGAAAAAAAGGCTGTTCGAACCGTATCCGCCAAGCTATAAGTGCTCTTTAGTTTAATGCACTCTAGTTTTTGGTGTCTGTTTCGTTTCGTATAAATGTACACCAAGACGTGTGCACATATGACATTAAGAAAGATCAAGACTTAGCAACAAATTGAAGCCTATTTTTAGCCTTCACCTTACCAATCTAAACGTAGATGACCTGATCTTTATATTTTAACTATATCTAACCACTGCTACGTTTACCACTGACTTTTTGTCATGCAGGTTTCTAACATCCGTTGTTGTATAAATTTAAAGTAGATACCGAAATTTAAGTTATACGAGCAGTCATCTTGATTGTGAGATCCATAATAAATAACTTTTAATTGTTATTTTAAGGTTTAACGCCATTTTTCACCATACGATAGGCTGTACATGGCGGTCAGTATAATTAGAATCTGGGAAAATCCCGATAAGAACCACCAACCAATGGAAAGCTATTTCCAGCTTTCTAACATACCCACATTTGGCCGAACCCTAGACTCGGACACATGTGGATAGAGGTGAGATGGAAATGATCGGTTAAGGGAAGTGTTTTAGATCATTCGACTACCTGGAGTCCCCATACCTAACTTGGATGACTGTATATAATTATTTATAATATTTATGTCTTTATAGAATTATTTTAGGCTAATGAATAGTTTATTAATATGCGTTTGTTAAGAACATCGAATTTGTATTAAAACATACGGAGGTATTTTAAAGTTAGTTATTATTTAGGGTGCAGTAAAACAAAAAAATTAAAATGATTTGTATTAGTGAATACTACAGTAGTGGATCCTGTCAGTGTCCTTCCCGTGCACCTCTGCATACCTTTTCAGGATGATTATCCAATTATTTATGTCATTTTTTTATTCACATTTTGACATGATGTTCATGCGATAGAAAACAGCACCTCGAGCTGCGTGGTGGCTTCCAAATCATCTGTTCATCAGCGAATCTTTATTTATAGGATTTCTGCCAAAATTCACGTGGCGCTTAATCATGACCGGCAGAACATGGTTTACCTTGTTTATTCTCCTGAATACCACTTAAGTGTTAGGCAGCATTACGCGATATTATTATTTAAACATTTTAAAGTAATCTTATAGACACGTATAACCATTTTACAGTGATGTGATGAGATTATGATTTTTAACGTAGCTTTAACAAATTTTCAGTCATATCGCTACGATGTCTGCAATGTGACACTTTATAGTGATATCTAGCGCTGAGCATCATGCCACAGACATGTAGCATGATGTCCCACCTAGTAATATTATCCTGACACCAGGCCGACCAATCCTAACGCTAACCTCTTAATGTTGAGCGTCAAGCGAGGCAGCTGTTAGTACCATTTTTGTAAGTCTTTGGTATGACTCAACCGGGGATTGAACCCACGACCTCCCGCATCTGAGGTGGACACTCTAACCACTAGGCCACCGGATGCGTTTACAAGCTACCTGTTTGTTTACAGTCGTTAGTTTTGATCCTAATTATGAGGTAACATTACAAACATATACCCCAGTAATACAGTAAACATATACTCTCAGATGAATCCATCTGCAACCTTCATCGACCCAGAGTTTATGTCTGTGCAGGGTGTTAGTAGTAACAAACAACGTTGACCCTGGTTATATATATATATATATATATATATATATATATATATATATATATATATATATATATATATATATATATATATATATATATATATATATATATATATATATATATATATATATATATATATATATATATATGTATGTATGTATGTGTGTGTGTGTGTGTGTGTGTGTGTGTGTGTGTGTGTGTTCCTTTGTGGAAAATAATATTTTGGATATCTCGCTTCCGTAAAGCAAGATATGTGAGCAGAGAATTATACTCATATAACGTACATCAATAAAGTTATTCGACGATCAGTCATCACGTGCGGTAACTTTGCTTCTTTGTCCAGAGAATCAGCCAATGAATTAATCTCTAAAAAAAATTCTCTTTATCACTGTACTGCATGTCTCTGAATATTTATTCGTCTACTGTTTCTATGTACCTGTTGATTAATCTAAAGTTTATGGATTTTGACGTAGCAAAGGGAGAGACATATATATATATATATATATATATATATATATATATATATATATATATATATATATATATATATATATATATATATATATATATATATATATATATATATATATATATATAGTCAGTGATAGATAGACCAGCTGATTGCACACATAATTAGGATTTTACCTTCAAACGTTTTCTATCCAAAAGAAATTATTTTCAGAACTCCAGAAGGCGGTGGGTGCCTGGGAATCCAAATAAACACTGGTCTTGATATCTGCTTTAGAGCAGAGTGCCTGAAAATAATGTTATCTTTATATCAAAATAACAATCTCATTCGAATCAGAATAAAAGCTCTGAATATGTTGGTATTTAACGCACGTCTTAATGGTGTTGGTAATTAATTCGTTTTAATGGTGTTGGTAAGTAATGCAAGTCTTAATGGTGTTGGCAAATAATACAAGTCTTAATGATGTTGGTAATTAATGCAAGTCCTGATGGTGTTGGCAAATAATGCAAGCCCAGATTGTTTTAGAATTTAACTCGAAGTCATAATTGTGTTGGCATGTAACGCAAGCCTTGACTGTTTTGATATTTAACGCAAGCGCCTATGGTGTTGGTACTTAACACAAGTCCAAATTGATTTTGTTTTATGGAATGCTGTCTAAGGATTGAGAAGAAACACATTCACGTATACAGAGGTAAGACAATTTACGACATGTGTATAAGACAATCACGTATACAGACGTACAGACAATTTACGACATATGTATAAGACATTCACGTATACAGATGTACAGACAATTTACGACATTGTATAAGACTTTCACGTATACAGACGTACAGACAATTTACGACATGTGTATAAGACATTCACGTATACAGACGTACAGACAATTTACGACATGTGTATAAGAGTTCTATGAATGAAAAAAAGTTATTTTTCACTTTCACTTTATTTTTGAAAAGAGCACAATTGCCATTTTGCTATTTCAGGGTACATTCATTGTCTGAGAAGGAACGAACGAATGAATGAAAAATTGAAAGAACATGTCCTTGTCAAGTTTTGATAACTATTTGTTTTCTCAATAATTACTTTAAACGTAATTGTTTCGCTATAAAAGAAAAATGGCAATGGGGTCAGGCTACAAATCACGCCATCACCAAGCAGCCTCACTAGTACAATCTATCGAAACGCAGAAAGTGGGAAATAGGTTTTTATATCTATATATGTTAAGTTATACAAGGAAAATAAACCAAACATGAAACAATATATTAATAACACAGACAACGAAAATGAGAAATACATTTTTAAAAAATGCCTTTGGTGAAAAAGAAGTAAACTTACTTTGAGTGAAAAGATCGAAAAATTAAGATATAGCGAAAACAGTGGCTAATGTAAATAGTCATAAATAAAATTACAAAATTCATTATACAAATTCAAATGTAAACCCAACCGAATTAAGGTAGTATTATACAAAGAAGTAAATCTAACACAGAAATAAGACGAGGAGAGGGTATAAACTGATGACGTTAATTAGTTGATACTTAATATTTAAGCATTATCTTGAATATATAGAGAAACACTTTCAGGTACAATGTAAACTTCATACTTATAATACCTGAAACAATATAGCTTGTCAGCAAAGACGTAAATTGTATTACATACAATAGATAAGCAAAAGGTGTATCCATGAAACATTTCAAATGTTAGCAAGGTTTTCTCATTAACTCACGATAGCGATCCGTTTAAGAGATATTATCTATAGTTCAGTCTATTGTTCTCCGTCATGCTGACTAATCCTTTCAGAGATGTTGGAGTCGGTATCAGCTACCGAACAAATAAAAAACTGTTCAATCCCAGGATGCTTCAAGAGAAAATCAAGGTTATGACAGACACCATCAGGTAGTTCTTATTTGCTGCTGATTGCGCCTTCAATGCTGGCTCAGAAGATGACCTGCAACGCAGCGTTGACACGTTCTACAGTTCCTGCACAAGCTTTGGTCTCACCATCAGTACCAAGAAGACCGAAGTAATGTATTAGCCAGCCTTGGGAAAGTCCTAATTTAAGCCCAACATCAGCGTCAACAGCCAAAAGCTCAACGTAACGAACCGCTTCACCTACCTTGGCAGCACACTATCACAGAGCGTCACCATTGACGACGATGTGAACCTCCGCATTGCCAGAGCCAGTGCAACCTCTGGCAGACTATATGCCAACGTCTGGAATAGAAGAGGCATCAGCATCCAGACCAAATTAAAGGTCAACAGGGCAGTTGTGCTCCATACATTAATTTACGCATGTTAAACGTGGACGGTGTATGAACGCTATGCCAGAAAGCTGAACCACTTTCACACCACAAGTCTCAGGAAAATCATCAATATCAAGTGGCAGGACCAAGTCCCACACACCGAGGTACTCGCCCAAGCAGGTCTCCCCAGGCTGGGAGGGACATATTGTACGCATGCCAGACCACCGTCTGCCTAAAAAAATACCACTCTTCTATGACGAGCTACAACAAGGACAGCTATCCCACGGAGGTCAGAAGAAACGCTTTAAAGATAATTTGAAAGCTTCTTTAAAAGCGTTCAACATAAAGCCTGCTCCATTGTAGCGATCGAGTCACTTGATGTTCATATCTGCACAAAGGCTCCAAGCTGTGCGAATCTTGCAGGACAGCAGCTGCAGAAATGAAGAGGAAAGTAAACAAAGCACGCACCAGCAACCATTCTGGAGATGCCCCACGCATCCCTTTTCCCTTCTGCAACTGAACATTCCTTGCAAGGATTGGCTTTACTTATTTTCAAACGTTTTAAATTGGACGAAATCTGTTTCTTTTGGAATTTCTTCTGTGGTGTTTTACGATACATCAACACAAATAGAATGTTTAGTGCGGAACTAATTGGAGTAGAGTGAGTCGTGAATTACATCTTACCGTAGCCGACCTAAGCGGATAATACATAGTAAGGTTCGAACCTGCAAGTTTAGGTCACTGGTCTGGCAGGTTAACCATCTATCCACTGCTGCTCCTACTGCCTGTAATAGCTTCCTTCCTCAAGCAGCAGGGCACGGATAACTACTTTTACAAAATCGAGTCCATAGAAGTGGACAAAATCTGTACGTCCGCTGAAAACGTGATCCCCGAGTCGACATGAAATATATAAAATCTGCAAACTTACTAAACACTTTATTCAAGATTTCCGCATTAGTATTGCTAGATAAGTACAGTATGGCGTGAAATTTCCACTCTTCGATGAGCGTTGGGTTATATGAAGCTGTAGTGTAACTTGTTAGTTCTGGAGTAGTTGTATAACTGCTGTGTTTAGTTTCAAACAGATCTACAACAACCCATACAAAATGTCATAGGAATTCGACCTTTTGAATTCTCTGGCGTAACAATTCTGGCTAACATTGAGAAACTTTTTATGTGGTGACGGGGAAGAGGGGATACTGGCGACTTTGGGGAGCAACATCTGTGAATAATTAATCAATAATCAGATAACGTCTTAAGTTAAATTAGTTGTTCACGGCATAAATTTAGCACGCTGGAGTGAGTTTTGTTGAATGGTAAACACAAGCGTTTGCCTTTCTGCATTCACTAAAATTTTTACATTTGCAATACGGTCGCATGACATTCAGCACGCCACCAGTTTGCTTAGTAGAAATAGCCCGGATGTACGAGAAACCTTTCCAGGCTCTGTATAAAATGCCAGTAAACAACTTTTGATATTGCAGTTAGTTCTAAATGAAAACAAACAACTTCATGATGTATGAAAGTAATTTTTACTTCGTTTTTTTATAATATTAAGACAAATTAATATAAAAATGACTTCTGAAAAAATATTGTTTTTGACTGAAAAGATTGGCATGGTGTTTCACACAGGACATTTTAGAACGACGTTGTGCCATACAGTTTTATATCCATGTCACGCCATTTTTACCTCCCATGCTTATTTTGTGATTGGTCAATGACCTTTTTTGCATTTCACTATCATAAACTGTGTTTGTATATTAATGAAGTGCAAATGTATTGAAATTAAAATACGTACCAATTAGTTTCATACCTGTTTATATGTGACTTATATATGCATCCAATATGTAATTCAAACCTTGCAAATATGTAGTTATGCACTTTTAGGCATCGTTTTTATTTTAGAATATGTTTAGGCAGGCATCTGTCCTTATAATATGCACGTATAAATCATATAAAGATGTGTTTCCTCACTCATATTTTTATAAGTAAATTAGGCGTTATTTTTTTTTAGTTTTAAACATTGTATATCAATGAAATAATATTTCCAGCACTTCAAAGTACTGGGGAAACCCGGCTCAGATACACAAATTAGTTTTGGCAATGTGATCATTTCTAAAAACAAATTTATGCACTTGGGGAAAAAGTCTAAGGTCGGCAATGACAAACAAGGACAATACTCCAACTGGAAACACACACATTTTTTAATTTTTTTTTAAAATTTGCCTAATCAAATCTATGATTTGACTTCCTACAGTTAAAGCTTTACAGCACGCATTAGCGCCATTTGTTTCATTTGCAATTCAAGGACAAAAACTCTTGCATAATTCTAAAGTGTACGCATGCGCACTTTGAAACTGTTATCGGTATGTTTTGCCAATGATTATATAATATTTGTTCGTGTATTTGATTTTTGTTGTATGCTTGTCGCTACGCGACATTGTGAAGAATTCCTTGGCAGTAATATAACCTATATTCCCTTCCCGTTTTAAAAATACCATTTTTGCGCCCCGTGCAATGGATTACGGAAAATCTATCTTCTTGCGGCGAACTGGGTTTGATCAAATTTAAAATTTGTAGAACGTTCATTATTTAGCAAAAGTTACTTTTCTAACACTGTTATAAGTGATATTTTCTCACTTTATGCACAGACGGTGCATTCTTCTGAGACATTAGATGTTTCCACATGTTGTAAGTTCATCGACTGTGAAAGCAGGTACGCTCCGTACAGCAACTATGCTAGTACATTGTGGCAAGTTTTGGCATAGCATATTAAACTCTTTGGATTTAACAATACTTTTTATGATGTGTAGTTGATCCGAAACAAAAATGGTGCTTATATAATATTCAGTATGGTTACCACGGCAGTAATCTTCAAAATCCAGTTATCGTAACTCGTCCTCAACAGAAAGTCATATTGACATAGGTTTTCACCAAAACATATCCTTGATGTCTTGTTGACCGTAAACGAAAATGGCATCCAATATGGCCTCTACAAAATTGTGTTATCGTTACTCATCATGAATGGATCATCATGCGTATGCATACCCACATAAGCACATGCTTATCAATATCAAGATCCATCGTCATTACAGTCAAGGCACGTAGAACATATTTTCATTGCATTGTGGCTTTCATTGTGTTTGAAAAAAGTTTCATTATCCTGATTTATGCCTTGTTTCATACACTTTGATGAAGGATATATTGATTTACCTGGATATGGGGAGGATGAGGTGTTATCTATTTAGGCACTATGCTACTTGCGTCTGCCTGTTCTGATGAAGGTGTAAAGAAGTGGGTGCTTACTTGGATTTTCATTATCTATTTAGGTGGCATCGTCTTCTACGCTTTCATGAAGTTTATCTGTGTCAGCCAGGGCTAGGGGAAAGAAAGGTTTTGAATATTTATTTACTGTAGTTTGTGACGACCTTAGCGAGGAAGATTTGTTGTAATTAATGTCCTTGCTTGGCTGTTACGGCAGCGATTGGAAGTCATGGTTCAAGTGGTTCAAGCTAAGGATGTCAGTGGGAACATGGTGTTGTATCTTTGCTAGCCAAGGTTCCGATATGTTAACCGTATTGAAACTTTGGCTTATTAAGCAGATATTTCTGCTTCGGGTCTATGAAGTTTGTTGGATGCAAGCCACCGCACCCAGTCAAAAGTAAGTTAATCAAATTTGGACAATGTTCATACGTGATTGAGACAACAGGAGCACACAACCCGAAAATTCTCATAAATGAGCAATTTTCCACTGCCGTTTGGTGTTTGTGCAAATACCATTCTCTCAAACAAGCGTGTAGTGGCTTCTCTCTGGTACGTAGTTATACTTTTCCAGGTTAAACTGACAAGGTATCCTTATAAAGTCTAATGTCTCCACCGTTTTAGGCCGACGTAAAGTGCACCGCTGTCACACGCTATTGGTAGGTTGGCATTATAGATTAAGTAAAGGTGGCTACTCAAGAAATCCAATAGATGTCGCTCGGACAAAGCATTAAAATATACGTTCGATCCGCTAATGTGTAGATAGGGAAAATATATCGGGGCCTTGGTAAGTAAAGTAGACGGTAGTGGTTTTAGATCAGTTTTTTTTCCCATTGTTCAAGAAGTCCAAGAGCCATCAACAGTCCTGAATTAAAATGATATTTGCTGATGGGAATTCAGTACATGTATTTTGTAAACATACCCTTGTTGATATTTTTAGAATTGGATTTTTATGATGTTCATTCAGCTGCCTCAGTGATGAGTTGTTGCCATGGATAATGATACTGAAGTTATGTTGCTGTTTTGAAGTTGATTCCTCATCGCTCATATCCTCATTGGTGAATACAGAGAACCCAAATTGATCCACTGAATTTTTCTGGGGTAATTAATTTTTTGCAGAACTTTAGTAAATATTTTTAGATTTAGAAAAAAATAATTTTGTTTTACATCAAGCACAATCAGGCCTCACCATAAGTATTGAATAAATCCCTGATGAATGGATATTTTTTGTGATATCTACTGCTAACTTTTAATAACTATTTATAATATAAATACACAACAATTAACCCACCGTCTAAAAGTGTTAATTACATGAAATATCTATTCGGTTAAATTAAATACTCTCCAAAGGTAGTGTCAATCTATATCTTTGTATAGAACTAACAGTAATAATAATAATAGTAATAATAATAATAATAATAATAATAATAATAATATTGTTGTTATTATTATTATTATTATTATTATTATTATTATTATTATTATTATTATTATTATTATTATTATTATTATTATTATTATGATAAGTTCATTTATGCAGTTAAACAAAATCCAGTCTTGTGGCATAAGGAAGCCATACATTATTCCTCAGATCTACTGAAAACGCATAATCTTGCATTCTACTTACAGGAAAATATTTTACACAAGGCCTATTATAATGTAATATTGTCGTTTGCTTTTAAAACGTCGTTTAAATTTTAGTAACTGAATTCTGCGATGTCTTATGTTAACTCAGTAAAGAAACTTTGCATTTGAAGTTTCTATTTACAAGATCTAGTCTTTCCATGAGCTTGGGTCTAGACTCTGGCATCCACTCTGGGCAGTTAGTGGTAGGTTTAAAATTGCGCTGCTTTCCATTGGGTAAATGTGTTATTATGAACCAGTCAATTACTAAATAAGAATGGTATTTTAAATTTAGATAGTTGTATAGATAGAGTTATTTCTACAGCTTTTCCTTCTTTCATTACTTTAATACCGACATGACTGGACAACCCACAGTATATATCACATTGTGAGGGGTGTACGGCTTGGTATGTTTAACGAAAATATTTATCAGTATAATGAGTTTTCCATCTTCTAATGTTGAGTGAAAGAACGACTATTAGTGAATCTCAAATGATAGAGGTGATGATTGCTGCTGAAAAATATCGACAAACCATCTGGCAGATGATGTTCTGAAGTGTGATTTCCACAAAAACAAAAAAGGCTAGAGCAGTAATTTCGCCTTTACGCAGCCTATATAAATTCCTGTGCAGTTCTTTAATTAGGTAGAAGTTTGTTATAAGAATTATGAAGAATGGACTGGTTTGTCTCCGATTTGTTTCCTTCGTGAACAGCGAAAGGCGCTTTGGGTAGTTTAAAAAAAAAAAAACAACAGTGTTACGGAAACAAATCACATTTTGGTTTTTCGAAAGGTCAGTTATTTATTGTCAAGTCTGGAAGATATTCTAAAGCCGAACGGAGGACTAACATTTGTTTCAGTTTTGAATATATAGTTTTGCAGTTTGGTTGGAAAACAGACAAAAAGCAGGTTTTCATGGGTTGGATATCATTTTCGCGGCATATTGTAGAGAAACTATTTTCATGCGATTTGATTTTGAGGCGGATCATCATTCACTTCAGGCTGTGACGTCGGAATGTCCAAAACGCTCTCGAATCGTCATGCCTGATGGTGAACTGAATCAAGTATCTTTAAATATGACTTTTTTTTTGCTGAACGATAAATAGCGCAGTCATTGTCCAGTTTAAACTTGATAAAGGTTCTACATAGGTTAGGAACAACTTTCTCAACCACTTGAAATGCTTTTTTTTTGTTTGCGTGATTTCAGAAAGTACATGTACAGTCATGCTACTCAAACCTGGTCACTACGTAATTTACCTAAGTTGAAATACGGCGGTATCCTTGAATTTTTATATGTGATGGAAGCACGGCTTTAAACAAGAGTGGTCGCCCACAAACAAGCACAATTATGTTATTGTTTATAATCATTGCCCAATTATACAATTAGTATGGTATATGAGGATCGAATTATGTAATCTTCACAAGGGCAAAGAATTGAAAACAAAAAAGTTAGTGCAATATTCGTAATTTTAAAGTTTTGTCTTTTACTATTTTTAAGTTTTTGAATCAAGGTAACAAGGGCTAATAGACCGTTACATCATGGATACATGCATACAATTACTGTACTTATCCCTATATTTGCTGTTCATCTATCATTTGAGACTTTACATTTATTATTATAGTTTAAAAATTGGAGGCTTTCATCATAGTCTGAAATAATAAAAAATATTAAATAGAAAATCAAATTATCATTAAAAATAAAGCATATCTCATTTTCAAAAAAAAAAATTAACAAAAAAAAAAAACAAATCACACACCGGGGGAAAACTTGCAATAACACTAAAATTATTTAGGTATGAACTACTCATATAAACGCTCAAATTTTCTAATACCTTAGCAAGAGTATTTTCGTGATAATGCAAGATATTATGACTATGTAATAATAATAATAATAATAATAATAATAATAATAATAATAATAATAATAATGATGATGATGATGATGATGATGATGATGATGATGATGATGATGATACTACTACTACTACCATTAATAATAATAATAATAATAATAATAATAATAATAATAATAATAATAATAATAATAATAATAATAATAATAATAAATTACTGCTAGGAGGAGGATGGCTTTCATCACTACTGCATGGCAATAAATCAAATTTCAGTAAGATTTTCCCAGTTGAACGTATGCACATTTATCCTTGTACGTATATTTTAATTACAATTTATCCCTCAGCTAGAATCCGAGTAATGCCAGATTATGTTTTCCACATCACAGAACTATGGAATAAATTGGGATTCATCGTTTTGTTTTGACTGACACTCGAGGGTTTGCGTGGCATGAAGATTAATAATTAGTACATTGGGGCATGTTAAGATGAGTAACTCGGCCATGCCAAAACTAGGATGCTGCGTCCTTATTTTCTGTCGTGATTGAGTGACTTGTATATATTCAGATATCGGGATGTTTCAATCGTACTATCGTTGAACCTTTTTCAACTTCCTTCGTGAAAATTGACATACGAGCCCAACTAAAAGCGGTAACGTAGCCACGTAAATATAGATCACTGATCTAATTAATTTTGCGATTTGTCGTTTATCGACTTTCTTATTGGCTGCAATCACTTCTTTACACACTCAGTATCTCAGGCGTTACATTGCATTTGAATGTAACTCAAGGAGATTAGATAACAAATTAATTAAAATAAACTTCAAACTATCAGCAGATTTTCACTCTTTAATAACTTTTTGAGCTATCAGTTTGTTATGCTCAAAACATTTTGGACCATTTGTCACTTGTAACATTGTTAAAAGACACATACAAATATAAGGCAATCCGATTTAAATCAGATCAGTCCTACGTAAAGACCTGATAGTGACCGCTTACGGAACATGTTTTGTTGCCCTTTGAATTTGCCAAAGGAAATTCAGCTATTTTTTCAGAAATTGTTTAAGTGAATCAAATCGTTAATCACACATAGATGATCTCAAGACAAACAATCAGACTTCTAAACTTTACCTGATTGGCTGATAAAATTAGCGATTATGGTAATATGGCTGTCAGATCATCATGTAGATATGATTTTACTTAGACTAAACAAAAATGCAAATATATTAAAATTTCGAACATATCTTTATATATAAATAGATAGAGAAGATGGGAACATTTTCCTACCTATGAATTTTTTTCCTAAATATAAAAGATTACACAAACGTTATATGTAAAACTGAGTGGATGATGAATTTCTCTATTTCCTTCAAAGTCGCTATTTCAGAGAACAAAGAAAGCTACTACGTCACAGACACTTTAATATCCGATCATTTGTTTCTAGAAGAAAAATACAACAGGTTCGTCATTGTTAACTAACGAGTTTACCATAGATTAATTAGTGCTCAGTTTATCGTGATTTATTGCCTGTCTTTCCAATTATATCAAAAGCCATATATTTAAGCTTGTTCGTATTCCGTTGAATTATTGATTGTGGTAATTGTGCTGTCAATCTGAGTTAAATTGCATTTGCGGTGGAAACATCACGTCGTCCATGAGTCCATGAGTGATGCCTGTAAAGAGATATCATACTATTTTACCTCATGCATTGCGTATTATAGCATAAGAGTAATCAAGAATTTGCCATCATTCTCTTGGAACTATCCGCACGCACACACACACGCACACACTCTCTCTCACACACTCTCTCTCTCACACGCACACACACACACACTCAACACACACACACAAATGAAAATTAGATGCAGCTCAAAAAATATAACCCACACATGACAAAAACTTCGTGACTGTGACCTAATTTGATGAACTGCTTTGTTATCGACTATGTGTTTGTTACAGCTCAAAATCTTGGACCATGCTTCACATAGAGTCATGCAAATTGGTAGTGGGATGGATTGTTTTGAGGACAAATTAAGCAAGCAAAAATATATGGCCGAGACCTGATCTTAATATATGAATGATTTTGCTTTAGTCATTTATTATAACATCTGTATCTTGAACAAATAACATCCTGACGAGCTTTATTCGACTTTACTGATCAAACTGAATTTTTTTTTCACAAGTCTCAATGGGCGATTCCTTGCCGTAATATATCCTGTCTTCGTTGTGGACTTTTGTATTAGCTAAGATCCACAATTTGTGGTCGATGGGCTCAAATCGGGTATAGACCTCCGATGTCTTGAATCTTAAACAGACTTAACAGTGTTTCAATCCTGCACATACATAAAAATGTATATATATTTTGTTCCGAGTAAGTGGAAAGAGCGAATATCCAAGCGGAAAATGTGTTCCTACGCCGTATCAAGCGAATATTTTTCACCAACTCGGATCAAAACACTTATGCTGTTTTGTATTTATTCCACATATTTTAAGTCACACATTCTTGCAATTTTTAAAAAATGTATACTTTGAAACAGTCCGTGGAAAATCTTTTATGACCTACTGTTCTTTATTTATAAAAAAAATATCTTTTCATGGTCTGGTATCAAGTCAGGATGTTACATGTTTCTAACATTTTCCTGCACCTTCATCCAGTTTTTGTTCTTTTTCGTAGCCTCCTCTTTTTTCTTTCTGTATCATTATCCTTTCTCTCTTTTGCCCAGGTATGTTTGATCTTTACCTCTTCTTCCATCACTTTTCTCATCATTTCTTCTTTCTTTAATTGTTCAAAAGACCACTGAGAAATTCGCTAGGACTTGTGAAAAGCACCTCACTTTGCTGGCACTATCAAGGACCAGCTTCAGTGTTACCACTCTTACATACGTAAGCTAGATGAAGCCTCTACATTTCTCCACTTCCTCATTTATCATGCCCTTTACTCGATACCTGGTTACTTTCAGGCAGTTGACTTGACGTGTCACAAAGTCTTTGGTAACTCAATACCTCCATTTATGTTCAAGCCTTACCACCACGTAGGCTGCATCCAACATTCAGTACCAACTTTCAATTCGTTGAACAAATTCATTTTTCAAGGTGTTGACTAGCCCATGATGGGTAGCCAGACTGTCCGTTGTCCGTCTGACTGAATGACTGATTAGGATTATAGTCGCGTATTGCCTCAGTCGGCTTGTGCGACTTATTGCGGTATTAGGCTGGGCGGCGGTCCCTTTAAGAGGGCGCTTGGGACTTACTCCTTGCCGGGATTATTCGGACATCCTACATCGCCCCACAAACGGAAGACATCCAACAGCTCCCACCCCACCAGAGACCAAGTGTGTGTATGTGTATGTGTTTGTGTGTTAAGGAATCAATTCTGTATAATTTTTTCCTGTTAAGGAATCATCTGTATAAATCTTTTTATTTAATTTTGTTTCATTAAATTTAATTATTAATATGATTCTATTAATATTAGTCTAATATGTAAAACCATCGTGTATACTTGAGTCGTAAATGTGACTCGTGTGAGCACGTGATGTGTATGGTGGTAAATTCATTACAAGTAAACATTCACGAATAGCTATGAAAACGATTGGCTGATACTTGGTCAGGATTTCCTAAGGTCTAGTTGTGTTGCGAAATCGGAAGTGGCCTACATGCGCATGCAGTTTAAACGACGTATTAGCTTCATTTATATGCTGAGGTACTTTTGTTAGACGTTCAGAGTCATTCATAGTCAGAGTAGGAATTTATTGTAACATCTTAGAGTTACATAACTTCATTATCTTAAAAAGGTATTTTTGTGCTAGAATTTATCTGTTCGTATGTCTAAGTAGAACAACATGTATTTTGTTACTGGAGCTAATTTTAATTTTACTTCGTTTTTCTGAATATTTGTTTTCCTGGAGAATAACATTACTGGTTCGGACAAAGACATTTTCCGAAAACATTCTAAATTGGAACGGAACAATACAAACTGCTTTACTGTGTAAATTCTGGATTTTTCTTTTTGCCTTCGTCTAACGTCATCATCGACCATTTTGGACCAGAACTGAACTTCAGACTATTTGTTTAGAACATTTTAAAGGACTTATGCTTATCTTTAGAACAAACAATTGGGATCGCTTCCATAAATCGTAAGTCTTGTTTTACATATTTTCATTTTTTCATGTTTTCTAGGAAAATAAATTATTTATTTTAAAATTTACAAAGCTTGTTGCCTTCACTCTTTCTTTGTGTTTCTTTTAACGAGCTGATACGTAACATTACCAGTTGTACCTACTAGAGTTCCTATACCAACATTGTGTAAGCCACCTAAGCAAATGACCGAATGTTTTAGAGTTGTGAATTTGGAAGATATTTTCGTTTTGAAATTTCGCATACTTAGCGTTCTTATATGGATCTAAATTATTCCCAATCACCTGGATATAGGCCATCTATTACAACTTTTAGCGCCGCTTAGATGGAGATGGTTGAATGATTTTTGACCGTCATCCGAAAAGATCGTGTTGGCTTGGTGGTCATCATGGGCCAAGTTAAAGACTGGGTTGCATATTTTCGGGTAGCAGGCCGCGCAGCCTTGACCGCCGCTAACTTATGCGCTTGCCGGTGTTTGGGGAGGGTGTTATGGGACATCAGGGGAAGGGGTGTGTGTCTTGGACTGCATCTTACCTTTGATGCGATACCAAGGACCTGTATGCCGGGGTCATGGTAAGAAATCTTTGCTGGGCAAGGGCTAGCCGAGGTCAGGTCCTACCCAGGATATGCTAGTATATGTACCTAGAGTCTGTTAGATGTTCCCAGTTTTGGTGTTTATGTGTATGTGTGTGCGTGGGTGGGGAGAGGTGGGACTACAGTTAGAGCTTCCTGGACTGTCCCTTTCCTTTGATGCTTGTCTGGCAATTTGTTGTTGGTTAGTTACATCTTTTCGAAATGGCAATTTGTTGTTGGTTAGTTACATCTTTTTGAAATGGCAATTTGTTGTTGGTTAGTTACATCTTTTCGAAATGGCAATTTGTTGTTGGTTAGTTACATCTTTTCGTAAAGGCAATTGATGTTATTACTTTTCAATTTGGCAATTTGGTTTTGTTGTCGTTGTTGCTTGTTTCTGCAAATATTTTCTTATTGGTAATTGGCTGTGGTGTCGTAGTAAACTTGTTTCTACATTTTGATGTATCGTCTTTGTGAGTTTCATCTTCTGCTTCCTCTTTGTTAATGACTTCAGAGTGGTCCTTAGAATCTTGATCCTTCTGTCTAATGTTATTTTGTCTTCATTTCCGTGGTGTTGTAATAGGTGGTGCTATTAAATTTAATTTTGGTCCTCTAGGAGATTATACTATTTGTGTATTAAATATATTTTATCAATGTTTTAGTAAAGTTAATGTAACACAATGAGGTGGTATATATCATTTAATTTGGCAAATATATTAGACATTGCCATTTTCGCATAATTATTTAAAATCTTGGTGTTATGTTATTTAAAGAAAATTGGATTAAGTATTGAGGATTTGGGTATATATTATATTCTCTTCATAATATTAAGCTAGTTCATTTATTATTAATATTGTTATTATTAATTAATTAATTAATATTTATGAAATTATGATGGTTATTTTTATATAAGTATAAAAAAATAATAATATAATATGTTATTAAGTGATTTTTATTCATATATATTTATTATCACATTATATTCATTATTGTTCATTAATATATATATATATATATATATATATATATATATATATATATATATATATATATATATATATATATATATATATATATATATATATATATATATATATATATGCCACTAAGCTGTATTATTTAATTTCATTAATGGCATAACAAATACTGGATAGGTAGTTGTGTTGGTGCTTTTGAATTGGTTGCCATTTTGTTTGCATTTCAAACCTATTCTCGACCCGCTATTGGGTTTTGGTTATACAAGAAGCACGCCTAAATTTCAACCATTCAGATAAAATCATGAAATGACTACCGTGTTATTCTGGTGATTCCAGTTTGCAACATGCTCCCTCAAAGCACGCGGTATCCTCTGTGGAAGTTTATATTACAGAATAAATGCAAACCAATATTATCAATTATAAAGGTTATTTAGAGTTTTCAGGTTGAATTTATATGGTAAGAATATTCCCTATAGTTCCTTAATATCATTAGCTTCCACAACCTAAACTGGTCTAGGGTCTTAATTTTTGTTCAGTTCACAGAAGATTCTGTGGTTTCGTTGGCGCAGGGTTCTATAATTCTGACTGCTTCTCTGTAAATATCATTTCCATAATTGTACGATGTCCAGTTGTTGAGTCACATTAAATTAAGTTCTTGTTGACATTGTTCCTCCGTTGTGATTGATTGTCGTACAAATATTGGTATCATATTGTCTTCCGCAGCATCTAAGTCTCTAGTGCCTTCATCACCATAAATTTCAGCATCTACCAGTGGACTCTCATTGAGATTATTCATGAAACCTGCCTTATTCAATCTTATCGTAGTTGATCTAACTCTACGTACTCCATGCCTTGCCCATACATTCCGCTAAATGTTCAACCTCTCGTTAATTTTTGAAAGGAATACATGCTGAAGAGCAAAACTATGTACATTATTCACGATGTCCAAGATCTCTTCAACTTCCATGAAATAGAGATCATAATAATAACTTAGAACCCCTTCATAAAAATCTCTCCATAAATGCTCAGTTCGCTGATTATTCGTACTTTTGCCTGTAATCATACTACCAAGATTTGGTCTACGGACTGTAATCATGTAGTCAGCTCATTTAGTGTTTTCCATGCCATTGTCAAACGTGACCCTTAACGGTAGTCCAAACTCCTGCACACCAGTTTAAGAGAGTTTCACCTTTATTATCCGTGGATTCAAGGAAGGTGATGAAACGAATGAAGCCATCAATGCCTTCAACAATGACCAAATACATGCTTTCTAATCAACTTATGATTAGTGTCCACATGCCATCAATGATTAGGTCTAGCTACATTATACACTCTGTCATTCAGTCGTCTTCTACTTATGTTTTTGAATGCTACTTCTATCCAAACAATGTTATCTGTCTCTAAGGTGTGATCTTTGTATCTGTTTAAAATGGATATTACAAGGTACTCGCTGGGTATTCCAAAACTATTGACAAATGGTTCTTTAAATATTTAACATGTTGAAACAATGTGTTGTGAAACAAAAATTACCAACAACCAATCATTTTAGTGTTCTCGAAAGAATTTTAATAAATATCTAGTTATAGGACGTTGGTGTTTATTAATTATTCAAACTAAACATTTAATAATGATTTCAATTTTAATTCCATGAACGTGATACATGAACAAATTCGTTTAATCACATATTCAGAAATACCACTTTTTATGCAAGATATGTGCAGAGAAAGCAAAGTCTGAGTTGTATAAATTGGATATCACAACAATGCATTCTTTGCTGGTAAAGAGACCTTGCTGAGCGTTTGCCACAAAAGATTAATCAATGAAAAAAACAGTAAAATGAAACAAACACCGAAAGAGACCGTAAACACTCACATTAAAATTTGTTTCATTTATAATATTAACTAAAACATGTATTTTAGATCAATTCATTTGAAACCTATTATATATTAACTTTGGTTGAGATAGTTAATTACATTGACCCCACATTGTACGCCAAAGACAATTTGAAAGTAGACTGCATACCACACTTCCATATGGGAAAATACTATTGCAAATGCCATTGTAGTAATGCTTCAACACCATGATTACATCAATTCCTAAGAAACATCAATACATTTAAACACAACACGATTTTTTTCTTTTGTATGTGTTAACTTTGTGATATTAACAATGCTTCTGAGAACGAAAATTATATAATATAATGTAAGTTTTATGACAAGTACAATTTAAACCATTCCGTTTAAATTGCCTATAAAGTAATTTCTTACTTTTATCATCACTACATGCATATTGGATGCTAGAAAATGGCCTGTCAGTTTCTAAACCTGTGTGCCCCTCTCTGGTGGTCAACTCTTAAAGAATCGTGGTTTATTGGTTATGTAAACAGATATGCAGATCTGAAATAACCGATTGCTGAAGAAGTCAAATCTACAGAGGTTGTATTACGTCATTCTTTGATACATAATTGTTTCTGAAACAGACAGTATGTTGCAGATATCCGTAACTGTAAATCCTGTGTTGAAAATCTTCAATAGCAATTTTTGGTACGCTAAATTCATGGCGGCCGAGGTGATTGCTGATCAAATCTGGTTGACAGATTCCGTATTTGATGCATTCCATCCGCAGCCTCAGTGTCAGACCTATTGACTAGACCCAAACATTGAAAGTCACACAATATCGGGCGAGATTTTCTGTTCTTTAAATATCCAAATGTATGAATATATATTTATTTATTTGAGTACATTAGACATAGCATGTTGTTTTAGCCTATTTCACTATAATCACTACAAAAATTAATAGGTGTAGTAAGACAATATATCCCCCTTAGACATCTTGATAGTTTTAAAATGTGTCATCTTTCCAAAGATAAAACATGTTCTTAATGATCTGGAAGTATGCGAGATCTTTCGAAGATGCAAAAACATGGCGAAATGTTCGGGTTATTACGATCATACCCCCATTTACTTAAAAACAAAAGTAAATGCTTATGTAGTTAATGCTTTCTAACATGGTCCACATGCAAGAAACAAAACTATATTTTAGTAAGAGTTAATTCAAGTATACCTTATGTTCTGTAAAAAATAGCAATTTGGTTCCCGCATTTGGACCACCCTAAGGTCTTAAAAATTGCACAAATTTTAGCATAAACTGGCTCTTTCAGAGCCAAATGTCACGTCAGGAACACGTGCCTATAATCACATTTTTAAGAAACAATTAAGTTATTGAAATTGTTTGCTAAGTTATTATCAGATTGCAAAACGTTTTTGAAAATTTATGAATTTTCGGTCCAGAAGAGGCCTTGTGGTAAATAACCCATTTGAATACCTCCACAGCAGTTTGAACAGAGTAATTAGTACTTTTTGTGCAAAGGGTATATATAATTAAAACTGAATCTTATTTCAAGGATATTTTTTCACTTGTCATTTGATTCATGTTAGACTCTTCTCTCAGAAGGTCCTATCGATTAGCAATGCTAGAATTTAGCTAAATCTTTAATATGAGACATTCCTGTGATTGGCACGGATATTGCGCTCACGTCTCGGAACAACTTCTACATTGAATTGATTAAATGTTAACTCCCCTCATAACAACTTCTACATTGAATTGATTAAATGTTAACTCCCCTCATAACAACTTGTACATTGAATTAATTGAATGTTAACTCCTCTCATAACAACTTCTACATTGAATTGATTAAATGTTAACTCCCCTCATAACAACTTGTACATTGAATTAATTGAATGTTAACTCCTCTCATAACAAATTCTACATTGAATTGATTGAATGTTAACTCCTCTCATAACAACTTCTACATTGAATTGATTAAATGTTAACTCCCCTCATAACAACTTGTACATTGAATTGATTAAATGTTAACTCCTCTCATAACAACTTGTACATTGAATTGATTGAATGTTAACTCCTCTCATAACAACTTGTACATTGAATTGACTAAATGTTAACTCCTCTCATAACAACTTGTACATTGAATTGATTAAATGTTAACTCCCCTCATAACAACTTGTACATTGAATTGATTAAATGTTAACTCCTCTCATAACAACTTGTACATTGAATTGATTGAATGTTAACTCCTCTCATAACAACTTGTACATTGAATTGACTAAATGTTAACTCCTCTCATAACAACTTGTACATTGAATTGATTAAATGTTAACTCCTCTCATAACAACTTGTACATTGAATTGATTGAATGTTAACTCCTCTCATAACAACTTCTACATTGAATTGATTGAATGTTAACTCCTCTCATAACAACTTGTACATTGAATTGACTAAATGTTAACTCCTCTCATAACAACTTGTACATTGAATTGATTGAATGTTAACTCCTCTCATAACAACTTCTACATTGAATTGATTGAATGTTAACTCCTCTCATAACAACTTCTACATTGAATTGATTAAATGTTAACTCCTCTCATAACAACTTGTACATTGAATTGACTAAATGTTAACTCCTCTCATAGCAGCCTCTGCATTGAAATGATTGCATTGTAAACTCATCTCTCAAAACAGCCTCTCCATTGAAAATTGACTGCATTTTACAATCGTCTCAGAAGTGCATCTGCATTGAACTGATGGCATTTTACACCCCTTTCTTTTAAGAACCTATGAATGGAATTGACTGCATCATTTTACCCTTATCTCTCAAAATAGCCTCTCTGCATTGAATTTACTGCATTTTACACTCCTAATGCGCAGAACAGTCTCTCTCTCTCTCTCTCTCTCTCTCTCTCTCTCTCTCTCTCTCTCTCTCTCCCCTCTCTCTCTCCCCTTCTCTCTCTCTCTCTCTCTCTCTCTCTCTCTCTCTCTCTCTCTCTCTCTCTCTCTCTTTCTCTCTCTCTCTCTCTCTCTCTCCCCTTCTCTCTCTCTCTCTCTCTCTCTCTCTCTCTCTCTCTCTCTCTCTCTCTCTCTCTCTCTCTCTCTCTCTCTCTCTCTCTCTCTCTCTCTCTCTCTCTCTCTTAGAAGAGCCTCTCTATTGCTATATGTTTTTTAAACTCCTTTCTCATCCTCTCCACTGATTTAACTTATTTTAATCTCATCTCTGAGAAGAGCATCTCATGTGATAACTGGATTTTACATTCATCTCACAAAAAGCCTCACTGTTGATATAACTGAATTTTACAATAATCTCACAGAAAAGACTATTAATTGATATAACGGGATTTTACACTCATATCAGGAAAAGTTCCGCTAAGCTATAACTATAATTGGATTATATCCCAAAAGAGCCTCACAATTGATTTAACTTGATTTTACTCTCATGTCTCAGTACAATCTTACCACTGATATAACGTTTGTCAGGTATTGACAGGTTTAGATCAAAATTTGACTTGCATGGATCAGATACTGACGATTTTGATCTAATATTAACATAATCACGGTTTCAGAAGCTGCAACTGTGAGAAAGTCGTTAACGCAAAGCTTGATACGTTACTACGCTTGGCAGTAATGCAAAGATGTGTCATGTAAACATTGTATAATCTGAAAGGCGAATTTCCTCAGGGACTTCTTCCTCTATGCAAATTAAATTTGTAAAGATCTTGAACATGTTGTGGAGAATTTTTCTTTTGTATTGTAACGTACACATAAGTAACTAATGTGACGAAATAATCAACTTACTGAAATTAGATTTGTAACTCAGCTTTTTGCCATTACTGACGGACTGATATAAAAATCTCTTTCTCCAAAATTAAAACAACACAACACAACACCAAAAACTCTGTATTTTTACAATTATCAATCAATCTGCAATATCAATGGGGTGTTTCTCATTACCGGTAATTCTTCTCAGTTTTTAAAGCTTAGGCCCGGCATGATTTTCCTGTCTTTCATACCATATATGTTCGCTTATAAGTCCAATCCATTGTCAACTATATGCATCTACATCTGCCTTCGCATAATGTGTCGAAATATATGGGACCATGCAGTTTTCTTAGGAGTAATCGGTTAAACCAACAACAGATACCATGATCTATTGGCGCAATATGCGACGGCAGATCAGGGTCTATATCGCCTGCTCTTGGATCTGACTTAAACGAGGAGGCGGTACGTCCAATATGTTTGATATAGAAGCTGACATTCTTATTGCTACTCCTCCTGAATCAATGTTCATATGGGATTTCGTATTGTATTAGGTTGGTCATACATGAAAATGTTGCCGATCTGATGTCCAAGATGGTCGCCACATCGGCCATCTTGAAAGTCAGGTCATCGTTTCTCTTCCTCAATACAGAGTCATGTGAACATGGGGTTTTCACTTTATGACGTCTTATGACGTCTAGTTAGTCCACTATGAAAATGGTGTCGATCTGTTCAGTATGGTCACCACAATGGCCATCTTATGTTGCTGTCACTACTTCTTGTACATGTATGATGGCTGGTTATAGCTATATTTCGACTTCTTTTGATGTCTAGTTAGTAATAAATGGTGAGTGTGTTAATCTGATCTCATATATGACTAACATGGCTCTCATTCTTAAAATTTGTTTTTATTAATCCTACAAAACAGAAAGTGATATCATCTTGTAGTTTTCATAGGATGTATTTCAGTACGTACGCGATTCATCATGATCCCTTTCCTGAACAGAAAGTCAGCTCTACTATTAGTTGCTTGATTTCCTGTTTAGTTAATTGTTACGAATATATGGCCTTGAACTAAGTAATGGAAAAGAGCGAAAACAAATAAAATTTGTTGTTATTGTTGTTGTGGGGCTTAAAGCCATTTTTCAGCACACGATAGGCTATACATGGCAACCAGTATTAATGGTGGTGGAAGAAACCGGGAAATCCGCGGAAAGAACCATCGACCTAAGAAATATAAGTTTTAAAAAATTCAACAAATAATGTATTTCATTAGAATAAAAAGTGAAAATTTGAAAAGAAGTTACATTGTTGTGAATTAAATCAAAACTAACCTAAAAGTTTCAACACAAATCCAAATTTATAACGTTCCAACGTTTAAAATAAATTCCAATATTGAATGTGCTGTTGCGCCTTTTAGTTTTCAATGTTCTAATATGTCAATGGCCTGGAATGTGGCGATATGTTAACATTTTTTTTAATGTAACATACTAATATAATACAAAAGGTCCACAATAATTCCAAATAATGATTTAGTCCAAGAAGTATTAACGAGCTCTTTGTAATTCTATTGAATAATTTAAATAAATAAATCCACCCAAATGCAAACAAATGAACTTAACGCTAAGACTGGTTTCACTTCGGGTGTTAAGGTAGGAATGGGTAATTTTTCAAGTAAACACCATTGATGCGAAAGCTTTTGCACAATAAGAGAGCCAGGGTGTAAGTTAGTTTCCTTTCTAAAACATTAAAGGTTGTCATATTTTAAACCGAAAAATTATGTCCTAGACTCAGTTTCAAGTAAACATGTTTACCTCCAATAATAATGATCTGAATATTTGATCTATAACCATAGAGAAATATTAGCAGTATTTTATGTTATTACAAAATACAGATATACGTGACAGTAAGTACGTCCAACATCCATTCCTATCCTGGAACCCTTAGTAGCATATGCTTGTACTGCTATTGATCATGTTTGGGAAGCAGTTAAAACAAATAGCTTACAACTACTTCGTTCCATGCAGGATACGTTTACATGTGCGTGCTCTATACACGACGGGAGATATCACCCCGACCGATTTTCTAATTTCAGGGATTTCAGTTGATTAGATTGCATATATGTTAGGTGTTCTACGGAACAGCAGCTAGTTAGTGGAAGGCTTAAAATATCGTTTTGAATCATCTTCTTGCATGACTTAAAAGATTGTTTCAAATAGCTGCTTCATCAGCACTTCTAAACACTTAGTAAATTACTGGAGGTAATTGGATTTCAAGTAAGAGGCATTTTAATCGTTGTAACAAACAGGTTGATGTCAGCATAAAAGACATGTATTTTTAGGTGATTTTTCCATTTATAGTCGTTTATCTAACCATAGTTACATTCCAACAGGACAAACAAATTTGATATATTTTTTGAATGAATCATCTAGTTGTTTTATGAGTTTCCTCAAGAACTGATATCACTGACATAATTTCAACTTTCGTAATTAATTTAAACGATATAGTGGTTTTGGTTCTGTGCGGTATAACGCCATTTTTCGAGACATCATATCATCTATAGGATGAAATCACTTGGTACTTGATTATTTTTTTACTTTAAAATATTTATGTTGAAATAGTTTCAAAGGCCTATATTGAAACGAATAATGCTATACGTTCACCAAACATTTTACCAGGATGAACGATTGAGACTTTTGACAGGCCTTGAAATTGAAACGGAAGGATGTTATTATTTCATATTTTCATACCATTATTGACATGCCATAATCAATTTTAAAGCCTATCAAATAGGGTTTCTGTATATTGCTTTTATATACTTCAATACATACAGAAAGCAAATGTTGCGATACGACATACGGCAACGTGTTGTTTCAGCCTGATAAAGCTGTAAATTTCACCTATTAACCGATTCATGAATCATCCCCTCAGTCTGGTACAATAAATATAGATGAACTACGTCAGCTAATACCAGAGTCATGTATGATCAGCAATGCCAACGGCCTGTGTGTATAAAAGACTCAACAATTTAATAAATATCAGCGTTTCCAACTATTTCATAGAAAATATTTCAATCGTAATTCTTCGACAAATACAAATTATATTTAACATTGCGCATCTACTAGTCTCATATGGGGCTGTGCTTACTCTAGGTCGCATCGAATGTCGTTTTTTTGTTTCTTTTAAATACGTTCCCAACCATAAAATTAATTGAAAACACTGGTAAGAAGGCAGGAAAGAGACGTCTTTCTTGTCTTTCTTCAACATTAGGCAAGAGAAGAAAAAACGATTTGCTGATCATTTGGTCATAAGGCCCGACAAGCTGAAGTCCAATTTGGTTGCCATGGTAACTGTGAAGTGGGGCTTTGGAGGCCAGCTATATGTTTATAATCAGTCTACATAATAGAATGCAGACATTTCTTATACTATTTACTTTGTCAACCATATTGTTTTGCATCGTGTACAACAATGCATATGTAAGTATGATTTATGTTGAGATGTCCTAATAAGTATTATTTATCCAACAATGTTCAATTAATCAAAGAAACAATGATTTCGAGATCGAAGTTTGGATACAATGATAATAGTAATAATACAATTAGTAGTACTCATAGTGATAATGACAGTAATAACACAATTAGTAGTACTCAGTAATAATGGACAATTAGTACTCATAGTGATAATGACAATAATGACACGAGTAGTAGTATTCATAGTGATAATGGCAGTATTGACACAATTAGTAGTACTCAGTAATAATGGCAGTTATAACGCAAGTAATAGTACTCATAGTGATAATGGCACAAATAACACAATTAAAAGTACTCATAGTGATAATGGCAGTAATGACACAAACAGTACTACTCCGTGATAATGTCAGTAATAACACAATTAGAAGTTCTCTTAGTGATAATGACAGTAATAACACAAGTAGTAGTACTCATAGTGTTAATGAAAGTAATAACACAATTAGTAGTACTCTTAGTGATAATGGCAGTAATAACACAAGTAGTAGTACTCATAGCGTTAATGAAAGTAATAACACAATTAGTAGTACTCTTAGTGATAATGACAGTAATAACACAAGTAGTAGTACTCATAGTGATAATGAAAGTAATAACACAACTAGAAGTACTCATAGTAATAATGGCAGTAATAACACAAGTAGTAGTACTCTTAGTGATAATGGCAGTAAATTAATAACACATGTAGTAGTACTCATACTGATAATGAAAGTAATAACACAGTTAGTAGTACTTATAGTGATAATGGCAGTAATAACACAAGTAGTAGTACTCATAGTGATAATGGTAGTAATAACACAATTATTAGTACTCATAGTGATGATGATAGCAACAATACAAGTATTACTAATAGTGATAATATTTACTACTAATACAAAGACATTACTTGCCTTATTAGTCGCCGATTCAATTTCCAGATATATAACTTTATCTGATTTTCCGATAATATTAAGGATTTTTGTGATAATGTAGGTCAACTGAACATGACCCCTAAGCGGTCGCTGTGAGA
The DNA here is from genome assembly GCA_016746295.1 of Potamilus streckersoni. NCBI lineage: Eukaryota > Metazoa > Mollusca > Bivalvia > Unionida > Unionidae > Potamilus > Potamilus streckersoni. Next base: position 139,221 of record JAEAOA010001088.1, read on the forward strand.
TCTTCATGTGAGACAGTGGAGGTCTGAGTTTGATCAGATTGTGATACTTGTTTTCGGGTAGATCATTAAGGACGTTTCACTGTTTCTAAGTATAATTGCTTTCTTATAATGACATCTTAGTCTGCTTCAGACACTTTGTTAAATACGCATTCATAATTTTTTTGGCTTTCTTCGATAGGATCAGTCACACATTTACTGTAGGGACAGTGCTTTTTTATATGAACAAAGGCAACATTCAGAATTTTCAGGAAGGGGGTGGCGACTCCGGAATTCTATCTCTTATGAGCCGGGATATATACATTTGCTTCTCATTAATATAATGATGATTCATTTTCAGCTATTACATAAGGGTTTTAAGGGTTCCGGTTTTTACCATTGCAAGAATATTTGTTCCAACCTGATTGAGGGCTGGAAACGTTTGCTTTCATTTAAGCCCCTGCCCCTGTCTGCCCCGTAGCCGCCGTCCGCCCACTCCCTTCTCCCCGCCCTTTCTATGCCTCATGCCCCCTAACCCCCACCTTCCTCCTGCCCTCATCTCAATAAATAAATTAAATGCTCAGTCTCATAGCGAAGTATCATGCGTACGCATAAACCATGGCGTCCACCATGCCATAAATGCAATGATTTAATACATCAGAGCTGGCAAGAACAACGTTCGTCAAACATTTGGACAAGTCATTTTATCTATGTTGATGAAACATTGCAGTCACGAGTAATGAAAATGGAGTGAGAAGATGATTCATTTTTTAGCATTTTAAAATCTAATTTACACCTCATTATGCAGGAAAAAGTAATCGCTCAAACCGAAAATAGTATTACTATATGGTCTGGTGAATGGGGGGTGAATTTTCAGCCCGTAGATTTTCTCGGTTGTTTTATGGCATTTGCTTCCAGCCAGGCGATCTGTGACAATGTCGGAGCAGGGCCGCAATCAGTGACCTAGTACAAAAAAAGTCATAAAAAATCAAATACACAAGTGAGGTCAAGAATGTCCATATTTTGAGATACCTATATTAAAACAAAGCATAAAAATATTATCCACTTGACCAGAGAAGTCAGTGGCAGTTCATAGCAGAAGTTTATGCACCCCGACCCCAAATTTATACCTGCAATTTTCATGTCCGAAGGTCATTTTTAACACCGTGTGGTACACACAGTGCAAACACAAGCCCTTTTCCTATATTACAGTTCTGCCAAACAGTGTGTACTAAACAGGCTGATGCAGTTGAAAATAGTTGTCATCCAAGCCGTTTTTGAGATATGCTCCTTGTTCCAAACCCACATGTTTACTGTTATGAGAGGCTAGCTCTTCTTCCTAGAAAACTATGGGTATTTCGCTATCAACATATTGCAGAGTAACTATGGAATGTGTATATGCCTGACCTCAATTTCAAGAACAACACCAGCCCGAAACACCTAGCTCACAAATATATCCATATCTTTAATTAGTAGACAATAATTGCTGAAAAAGTTACACCATAGCCTTAAGTTAAGAAATTTTCCAGGGGCCAAATTACGAAACTGTACCCTGCCTCCTTAAGAATTTGGGTCAAAATGGTTTATGTCACAAGTTGTGTATATATAACATATTTAGCCATTATCTAAACCTTTTGTGCGCAAAATTAAAAATGGTAATACGCTTTTAGGAAAGTGACTACTTTGCGGCAAAAAGCATTACATTATTTTCATTGTGAGTTATGACTGACTGCATTTCTTGCAAGATTTCAAATTGTTTACAAACTTCAATGCTTTTCTCTTTGTTTACCAACATAGCGTTAGGACAGAATCAAAATTCCTTTACAATCTTTAATGAATGTCAAGAAGAGGTTTGGAAGTTATAAATTTTAGGAATAAATGACAGAAATGCAATGTTACTTGTCAGTGACAGAAGTGAAAATTTTCTATAAACTCTTCTAGCAAACATAAAGAAATCACATATTTAAGTAAATAATGTGCTTTGGAAGTACTTTTAGACTGATATAAAACAAGCAGTTCCTAACCTTTCATTATTATTCTGGAGATCCTAATAGGAGCATTATTGTTGTGTGAGTGTGTGTTGGGGGGGGGAGGGGTAATCACAACAACAGTTTAGCTAATCTGAAAAGATCAAAGTTTAATCAGTCAACAATAGACCATGCTAGAATATTAACATATAGATGTGTGGACCCAGTTAAACTTTCAAAGGGACATATCAAATAATTTCATTGATACATAGCCACTGAAACTGATCATACATATACAATTACACAATACAAGTTAACAGAAATCTCTTCTCAGACACCATTTCACTTACAACTGGCTCTGATGATTTCTGGAGTTTACAAATCATAGTAAATAATAAGAGATGGTATAGAACAAATATTTACAGTAGAAAATTCAGTTCAAGGTAAAATGTTTTTCACTTGCTTGGCTTTTAATAAGTACATACCATAAAACAACTCCTGCGGAAGTTAAATCTATCAGTCAAAGCTGCGGAAGTTAAATCTATCCGTCAAAGTCTCTCTCTTGTGCACACAGATCAGAATGAGTATCTGGATGAGATTCAAGCTATTGTTTCTTTCAGCATGACTAACCGATTAATCCTAATCTTCTACCAGTATGCAAACTGAGACCTGCAAAAAGAAAAGAATCAAGTGATATTGATGTACTTTAAACATTCAATGAAAACTATAAGAATTTCAGAGGAGAAACTGTATGTGTATTGTCCAAGGCATGAAACTGCCACTTAATTTTAAGCTTTTCCCCTTTGTTAACTGAACCAAGAAATTTCAAGATGTATATATAACACTGAAACATTTTCTATTATCACCCAAGTGTGAGATATGAACTTCATGTCAACTTCACAGTGGGCTCATGAAGGTTGAAACTATGTCAGAGTGCTATAACTTTCATTCTTTCTTCATTCTTTCATTCCATCATCATATGCATCATTATTTCTAAGACCATTCCACTGGTGACATTCAACATTCACAAGAGTATGCTTATGCATGATTCCTCCAAAGTCTAGCTGATCCTGTGGAGTTAATAAATATGCCAGAGGCCAAATTACGAAACTGTACCCTGCCTCCTCAGCCCGTAGATTGTCTTTGTTGTTTTATGGCATTTGCTTCTGTGACAATGCAACTCATCCGCTGTGTACCTATTTGTTAGACTCGAAGAAAATCTGATAGTGTATTATTGACCTTAACGCAAATGAAGTATCGATTTTCATTAAATAATCCATATCAGTAATTCTGTTTCACAGTCAGTCTAACTGATTTGTATGATGAAAATTTTTAATTGACTGTCGACCGTTCATGAAAAGAATAGTCTATTTTTCATATGTTATACATATCAGTTAAAAATGGAGATTTAAAACTAACAATACCCAGTTTGTATGGTCAATGATGACGAAGCTTGAGTCTGGGGCAGTAATATATATAAAAACAAATCACTGAGTGTTCCAAACCACCACCACCACCATCACCACCTCTCTCTCTCTCTCTCTCTCTCTCTCTATTCAGCCATTTTGGCTGTCTAGGCACATTGCTTTTTATAGTACTGACAGAGAAGATAAATAATAGATTATCGGCAGCTCCATGGGATCCAGCACATAGGGTCCGGGGCAGGCACATCTAAACATGTTTTGGCATAAATCGGTACAACCTAATAGCTCACTACCACCTGTTTCCCTCCTCTCCCCAACCGAAAAAAAACCAAAAAAAACATTAAGTAAAATTATGCGGGAGACCCGATGCAGCTTAATCCTATTTGCGGTTTGTGATTTTTTTATGACTCATAAAAAAAATCGAGCTTACTAAGTTATGAAGGAAGTATACAATATACAGTATCTTTAGCAAGGTGGTAGTGTTTTCTTTATCTTGGTAGCCATGGAAACCAAAATAACGTTTACATGCTATGGAGGTGAAAATTTGCGATTTAACCGTATGTATGACCTTTATTACACGAAGGAAGCTATTTACGCTTTAGAATATGTTATAGAAGCTTTACGTTTAATGTTTAAAGTTTTAACACATATTGAACTTTACCTTTAATCGGCACCAAAAATAGCCACTGTTGTGCTGAGGTACCGTAAAATACATATATACATACATACATACATACATACATACATACATACATACATACATACATACATACATACATACATACATACATACATACATACATACATACATACATACATACTTACTTGATAAAAACATGATACATTATATACCATTTTATTATTACTTTGTTGAATATTTCCTATGGAAGTATTAGGATATCAATTTTGGGTAGAGAAATTAAAAGGTATGTAGGACTATGTTGTTCCTTACAAATTGAGAATAGTTACAAAATTAAATAAATTGGTTCAATTTCATGGCTTGGATGATATAATAACCGACTTACTTTAGAAGCCGCTTTTCAAATATAATCCTAAATAGTCTGGCTCCGAGTACATAAAATAAACGATTTACTCGCTTTCTGATCCACAGTAACGAAATTAATCAGCCGAACGAATCGGGTCTCGTTTTCTTTTCAACTATTACTCCATATTACGAGTGGTAATCCAGGTCACGAGTGGAACAAAAGCGATTTACCAAAATTAGCCGTAATCCAGGTTAAGATTTGGACAAAAGCGATCGCCTCTTTACAATAATTAACTATAGGGTATAAACAACCAGGTAATCCGTTCGCGAGATTAGACTACATTAGGACCGACCCTCTGATCGGGACACGTAGATATGCCACGTTATCTCGGGATATATAAAGGCCGAGCCTATCTGAAACTTCAAATGTTAAGTCCCAGATCAGAGACGAGTGTCTGTCTGTATTTACAGAGTTCTCCGTTCCCTCTCCTTGTAGAGCTTCCCCAAAAGATATAGCTGTATCGACACCATTACGCATGACACCTTGTTCTTAAAAGGACCACTCTCTTCTCTCTCTTCCTCTCTGGTATCTCGGGATATATAAAAGCTGAGTCTCTCTGAAATTTCAGTTGTTAAGTCCCAGACAAGAGAAAAGTTTCTGTCTGTAATTACAGCGATCTCCGCTACCTCTCGTTGTCAGAGCTTCCCCAAAAGATATAGCTGTATCGACCCCATTACGCCTGACACCTTGTTCTTCAAAGGACCTCTCTATCTCTCTCTCTCTCTCTCTCTCTCTCTCTCTCTCTCTCTCTCTCTCTCTCTCTCTCTCTCTCTCTCTCTCTCTCTCTCTCTCTGATCAAGAGCCCAGGTATATCTTAAGCAGTACAAGATTCCTTCTCATAGCAAGAAACGAGAAGGTTTTGTTAAGAAACAACAATTACTGAACGAACTTTTTCTTACATAACAGAAGCCTTGACAATAGTATTAACCAAAGTTAGTCATAGAAAATGTTTTTCCTATGTAATCCGTGAACATACATTTCAACTAGGCTAGCTTTGACAATATATTTTCCCTCGGTTAGACTTGAGAATAGTTTTTCCTTAAGTGAGTCTTGAAAATAGCTGTTTCCTAGGTAAGCCCTGATATTACTTTTTTTTCACTGGTAGGCCTTGGTAATGCTTTTGCCTAGGCAAGCTATGACGATAGATTTTCCCTAGGAAAGCCTTTACAACTCATGTTATCCCTAGGTAAAAGCACAGTTGTTTTCTGGGGTAGCCCTGACAGTACAGTTTTGAACAAAACTATTTATACGATAAATTTGAGCCGTAGTACTTTTTCGACGCTACTTGTGCTTGATAACCTGTATGCGTAAGTTTCTTGTGGTTGTTTAAAATTGTTTTGATTGAGCCAGTTTTAGAAACTAATAAAAATAAGCTATTTGCTTTTGTGACAGCGTGTTGAACGTTTCTTTAGGCATCATTAATTACCAAAATGCAGTATAGACATCGCTAGCATTTACAAATAATATTAATGTACTACTTCTTCTGCGAACATTTGTAAGTCATATAGTCACATGACTTGGCCCTATGACCAAAGTGGGAACATGAACCTAAATTGTGGCATTGGGCAACACACGAAAACAAAGTTTTTGTCCCGAGTACATTCTTCTTGGTCTTCTGACCCTAACGCAAAAAATTTGTCTAGAGCTGCCAAGAACGTTGTTTTTCGGTCTGAAAGTTCGCACCAGAGGCAGGAGTAGATAAGAACAACGACGACACAGTATGTTGATCAACTTGAGTGGTTAGGGCAAGTACGCTCATGAAAAACTAGTGCGAATATGTATATTGCGTTTGTATTTTTTGTTTGATTGTTTGGGTGGGTGGTTTTATTCGGGAGGGAGAGGGTGGCGCAATCACAGCAAATCTTCCAAGTATGTCATAAGTCTCTCGTGCCTGTTTAGAATACAGTTCGCAATTGATAGATCTCGTGCCTAATATAGTTAATAGTCTAGAGATATCGTGCCTAATATAGTTCACAATTTATAGATCTCGTGCCAAATACAATTCAGTATTGAAATATCGTACCTAATACAGTTCACAGTTTATAGATATCGTGTTTAATCGAGTTCACAGTTGATAGATCCTGTGCCTAATACAGTTCATAGTTGATAGATTCTGTGCCTAATACAGTTCACAGTTGATAGATCTCGTGCCTAATACAGTTTGTTCTAGAGATTTTGTGCATATTATTGTTCACCGTCTAGATGTATCGTGCCTAATACTGTTAACAGTCTAGAGATATAGCAGTAGTAGGAGAAAGTAAGAATCCGAGCTCAACAACCCCCTCCAGACCTCCAAACAAATACAAAATACCTAGGTAACGTAATAGAAAACCTATTGCAATCAATAATTGCGTTAAGAATCCGAGCTCAACAAATACAAAATACCTAGGTAACGTAATAGAACACCTGTTGCAATCAATAATTGCGCTAAGAATCCGAGCTCAACAACCCCTCTAGACCTCCAAACAAATACAATAGAACACCTGTTGCAAAATATCTAGGTAACAGGTAAAATTTAATTACGTGATCTTCCAGAATAAGCAGAATGATATGTCAGACTCAATTTTCCAAATCATTACGATTTAGCAGAGCGTGGCGATTGTGGACTAAATTACGCATTAGAATTCCAGTAAGGTAAGTGGTATTATATCTTAATTTTATGTTACTCATACTTCTTTTGATAATCTTTCTCATATTTGCTGATCCTCATGGGTAGAATATCTGTTAACATGTTATCAATAATACGAAATTCACGTATTAAATCGTCCATACTATATTTTACTCCTCGTAGGTAAGATCTTATTTGATCAAGTAGTTTTTTGTAAGTTATAATTGATGTTAAGCAGCCGTGCTTTTTTATCGAAATTTTAGGTTCAACTTTTTTACAAGCTGCTGTAAGAGAAACACCAACACCGGATATGATTAACAAAAACGGGTTTAATGATATACCACTTGAAATTATGCCAGAACTAGTCATTAACAAGGGTAGATATGATATTACTCGAAGTATTTTGTTATAATATTTGTAACATTTTTTAACGCACCAAAGTTTTTTATGATAATATTTGTAGTATTGTATTAGTGCGTCAACATCCTGTCCTGGAATATCTTTTGAAATATGATTGAAATCAACTATACTTTTTTCATTATAATATTTGTTCACATAATCTCAGGCTTGATTAAGTAACTAGTTGAGGTGTTTCAGCCACAAATTCCAGACAATACCAATATGACACAGCAGTTAATTTTTTGTCATCTGCTATTAGCATAAAAGTTTCTTCAACATCTTTGTTTAACACAATAGACACAGTTCCAAAGAAATTATCAGTCGAGTGACGCCATGGAAATAATGTAAATATATTAAACTTTGCACTGCTCAACACGGACAATCTATACACACCAGTGACCTCTGCAGTATGTTTGAGAGTGTTATTTTGCGGCGACCAAGTAGACATTCCAGAAGCAACAGTATAGACAATATTTTTAATCTGCTTGTGAGGAATTTTAATCATACTTGTTTTCTCAACAATACCAGGAATTCCACTAATAATATCGTTGAGTTTTGTGTTAATATTATCGAGTGTAATATCAACAGATGGCGGACTTCCAAAAAATTCGTTATTGGTTTTGTTTATGTTTCTGCGAAAATTTAAAAACGTGGTGATGTGATTAGTAAAATCAGTTTTGAACTTGGTGATTTCATTGTTGATATCATCAACATATTTCTTTGTTACAGCATCAAAATCAGATTCTGGTGTTCTAAGATTATTGATGCCATTATTGTTCATGTTGAGAAATGCACGCATTATACCGCCACGCACCGACACGTACTTTGATTCCTGATCATCAACATATTTCTTAGTAGCAGCGTCATTATCCTCAGTTGGGTTTCCAAGGTATGTGATCTTGTTCTGGTTCATAACAATGTTTCCCGTAAATAAATCACCTGCTTTTCTAACATAATCGTTAACTGACCTACCCGAATCTTCTATCTTACCTTGATTATTAAAAGTAACAATATTATTAGCAACTGCAGTAGGATTTCGTACTAGTACATCTGATAGTTGTACATTACTCGTCTTTAATCGTCCTTGTTTGTCCTGGAAAACTACAACTTCATTTGGATCTACACTTGCAACGTTTAACAAATTGTTGATTTCATTTTTGAGCTTATCAAGAGTCGCATACTTGGATAAGTCACCCTGGTAACCTTCTGTTAATAAATCTACTGCTAATGTTCCAAATTTTGTATAGTAGCTCATTATACATACCGTTCTACACAAAATTGTTGGTTTAATATAACATAAAATTATACGATGGCGAAGATAATAAACTTTGACACCGAGCGATTGGTGAAGCATAAACATAACAATGAACTTCCAGACTGTCATTATCTTATTGTTGGGCGAACTGGATCTGGTAAAACAAATTTGTTATTAAATCTTTTACTCAATAATAACTTTAACTATGATAAGGTGTATATTTACACCATCAACCCCCAACAAGACAAATACAAATTATTAAACGAGTATAATGATAAACTTCGTGATGAACTTGGCATTGGTGATGATATATTTTTGATAAAACAACCAGAAGAACTCGTTCCAGTGAATGAACTCGATTCGTCAGAGCATAAGATAATCGTCTTTGATGATATTCCGCTAAACAATGAGGAAATGAACAAGATTAGATCATATTTTTCACTATCACGTAATAAAAGATGTAATTCTGTTTATCTTGCCCAAGGTTTTTATAATGTTGATAGGTTTATTAGGCGAAATACGGGTTGTTTCGTATTATTTCCCGGACTAGATAATGTGGATGTGAGAAATATTGCAAACGAACAATGTGGTGATGTTACAAAAGATAAATTTATCGAATTATATCATCGAGCAACTAAAGATAGATATAGTTTCTTTTTATTTGACAAGCTAGCGCGTGATCCAACCAAGATGTTTCGTTGTTGCCTTGAGACGTTTCTATGATATAATTTTGTAAAGCGTATAAAAATAATGGACAAACATCAACAGAAAATCGAATTACTAAAAAAGTTTCTCGAAACTCGAGCGGCTTTTAAGAAAAAGGTGGAAGAAGCTCGACGTGGACAAGTTCAAGCAGAAGAAGAAAGAACCAAATTTTTCAAACCTGTTACTGAGGCGATGCTTGGCAAGCAGCCAGAAATACAAACATTATCTCCAGAAGAACTAGCAAAAATGAAAGAAAAGGGTTTGTTTGGTTTACTTGGAGAAAGATCAAAAGAAGAAACTGTAAAAATTGTAAACGAACTTGTAAGAAACATTGCTGATCCTGCTGCACGACAAGCTGAGTTTGACAGGCTAATGAACAATCCTCTTGAACTTCAACACGCAATAACAAGATTGACGGTTAATCCAGATGAGATAAGAAGTATGATGGAAAAATTATCAGAACAAACTGAAGAATTAACTGAGAAACAAAAATTATTACAAGAAAGTATGATAAAAATAATGCCTCTTGAGGATACTATCATATTTTACAGAAGACAAGCTAGGGTAAAAATAGACGATTCCGAGTATAACGAGTTTATGGAAAAATATGATATCACTGATATTAATAGTATTCGAGATTGGCCAAAAGAAAACTATGATAATTTGATAGAAAAATTAAGAGAAATTATAAAAGATGGCTCACATGCTGATGAAGAAATTAAAGATCAAAAAGATGAAGGAAATATTCCAACATTACTCAATTATATTAGAGAAGGAATTATTGCTGAGGTTTTTCTTAAAACATCAGAACGATATCGAAATAAACCAAAAGGTTATAAAAAAGGTTGGGATTTTAAAAGATTGTTTGATAAATACGAAGATGTTCGAGATAAAAGATTACCAGAAAAAAGAGGAAAAGGTGTGAAAATATTTACATCAAACGCAGACATAGTCGATCGGCTAATGCTGTTGATATCCTCTAAAGAAGCTGGTAATGAAAGTGTAGAGATTGATAACGAAATTATTGATATACTTGATCATCTAAGATCGAGTGGATTACTAACATCATCCGAGTACGAAATTTTACACCGCGATCTTATCTAAAATATTAGTATAATGCAAACAACATTATTGCTTGATTCATCACAAATAACAGGAAACAGCGCGAATTTTACAGTAAATTACAACCCACCAATAGAACTAGATCCTGCAAAACAGTATGAGATTGGATTAATTTCTTGTACTTGTTGGAACGCCATGCCGAATATTAAAACTGGGATTAATGATGAAATTTTAATCGTTAATGTTAAACAATCTCCAACATCACAAAAAGAGTTTATTGATATACAATACAAACTACAGATTCCACAAGGAGCTTATAACATTACTGATCTAAACAGAACAATAAAAGAGCTTCTAACAAAAGCTGGTGGGAATGCTGATAATTTCGAATTAGCGGCGAATTATAACACCTTACGAGCTAGGATAACAGTGAAAAGAAATATGAAAGTCATCTTTGAAGAAAGAAGTTTTGGAAAGATGTTAGGTTTTACTAGAGTTTTATACTATACCAGCGGTGAAGATAAATCTTTGACATTTGATGGAGAACTACCAGTAGATATCACAGAAGTAAATACAATACTCATCAATTGCTCTATCGCATCTGGATCTTATACGTCAAAAGGCAACCGCGGGCAAACGATCTACAGTTTCTCACCAGAAGTCCCACCAGGTTCTCTCATGCAAATCACTCCGCGACAGATTATCTACTATCCAATAACACCGGAGAATCAAATTACAAGCATTACAATGCAACTCACAGACCAATCTGGACGACAAATAGACGTGAACAACGAGATAGTCACGTATTACTTACACCTACGCACTGCCTAGGCATGTGATTTTGTGTACATAATTTTATAAAATGAGACGAAGAAAAGTTTATCGAAGAAAAATTGTAGGTGGATTTTTTGGAAATATATTTACAACAATTGCAGAGAATATTCCAGGAATCGCGCGTAAAGTAGCGCCCATTGCACTTGACGCTGGTAAAGCTTTCGCTACAGGGGCGGCATCTTCAGCAGGCACTGCAGTAGGGCAAAAGATTGCTGATAAGATTAAAGGACCTTCAACAACACCTACGGTGTCTGAAATAAAACGAGTAATATCAGATATTGCGCCAACAGAAGAAACAAAACGAGCTATGATAGCTACAACAAAAAAATTATTGTCGCCGAGTGGTGAAGAAATAGTAAGTAAACTTGTAAAGAAAACAGCGCCGATGACCCCTGCTGCCTTTTAATTTTGTGTAACGATTATAAAATAAATGTCAGCTAAAAACTATCTCGACTTTGCAGGAGAAATTGATACTGACGATGCTGTAACAGAATTAGAGTATGTCGAGTATCTTGATGAGAACTCGAACGAACCGAATAAAACTGGGGTTAGAACTTTTAACACAAGAGACGAGGACGTGTTTCTACTACCCCATAAGGCAATGTTAGAAGTGCGTGGCCGAATATTAGATGCAGCAGGTGCTGATATTGCAGCTAATGTAGAAATCGCTCTCGTCAATAATGGTTGGAGTTTGTTTAAGAGTGCACGATACCAACTGGCCAATCAAACCGTAGAAGATATTTCGATGCACTTACCCATAGCGAGTACAATACTAAACATCGTTTCGTTTAGCGATGACTATTCCAGATCAATAGCCACAAATATGATGTGGTTCAAAGATACTGGACTAGGGACAACTGTGTCGAGCGAGTTTATTTCAAGAGGTGCTTTTGCACACGGAGCTGATGCCGCTGCAGATGCTATAATTGTAAGAGATTTTCTTATTGCTAATGCTAACAATTTTGGTATAGCCGCACCAGGTGCAGCTGCTGATGCAAACGCCACAAGAGTTTCACTTATTGCCGCTTGTCGTAATCTTGGTATAACTCCACCAGGTGCAGTCGCAGATGGTGTTGCGATGTTAAATTTTATAAACGGTGTTATTAGTGCACGTAACATAAGATATAACGAGGGATTTACCAAACGAAAAGCATTTGCCGCAGAATCTTGCCAAATAACGATGATGCTTCCGTTAAGTACAATCTTTGGATTTTGCCGTGATTATAACAAAGTGTTTCGAGGAATAAAACATACGCTTATATTAGATCGAGCTGATCAAAACGATTGTATAATACACGCCGGTGGAGTGGCTGAGGGACAGTTTTCTATTACAAGATTAGCACTGTGGATGCCTCGGGTTGTCCCTTCATTAGCTAAAATGATGGAGCTCGAATCTTTACTAGCCACCTTTACAAAAAAGATACACTTCCAACAGAACAGGATTTATCAAACAGCCATTCCCAACGCGACTGATTACACATGGCGTGTAACGACCACGCCCAGCGAACAACTACCGCGACACTTGTTCGTCGTATTTCAACGACAAGCACGTCGTAACAATCAGGAAATAAACAACTCCGTATTCGATAACCCAGACGTTAGACGAATATTTGTGAGAGTAAATTCCAAACAGTATCCCGAACGTGCAATCGAATGTAACTTTGCCGAAGACGCCACCAAAAACATCTCTCGGCCGTACATGTATCTTATGGAAGCAATGCAAAAATATCAGAACGCGGACAGTGGATCTCAAATATCAATAGAAGAGTTTCGAACGCTCTATCCCATCTTTTACTTTGATGTATCAAAACATTTGGAGCGTGTTGTGGGATCGACTGCAGATATTGAGGTCACGTGGACACTGGGCGCTGTGCCAGGTGAACAGTATAACGTATACGCGCTATTGGTTAGTGATCGATTTCTGACCATCGATTCAATCAAAGGAAGAATGACAGTACAAGTTTAATCTAACAACTTGGATATAACATTATGAAAACCAAATACACAACTCGAGAAATATACCTAACATCTGGTCAAGTTGAAAAATTATCAGCAGCTGTCGCTAAACGCAGCTCTGTTTCTTTGATGATCTCTCCGGAAACTTCAAATAAAATTGCAGTAAAAGTCATGCTAACGCAACAACAAATCAATAAACTCGATCGCAACAAACCTTTTGTGCTGAAATTATCTGTTTCTCAGGTAACTGCAATGTCAAAAGAAGGTGGATTTTTTGGACCAGCGTTATCAATAATAGCTAGCAAAGTTTTACCAGTACTTGGTACACTTGGACTTGCGGCTGCGTCAGGAGCAGTCTCTGGCGCAACAAAGAAAGCAGTCGAAGGTCGTGGTATCAAACAAATCTATCGTTAATTTTATGTAATAGTATAAAATAAAATGCCAACGAAAAAAACAAAATCATCGAAAAAAAAGAAAACAACAAAACGCAAACAAACAAAACAAGGAGGAATTATTCCTTTCGCTCCACTTCTAGCGGGACTAGCGGGAAGTCTGCTGCCAAACTTACTAGGAATCGGACGCGGATTAACTCTACCAGGGACCAGACGTTATTGAGCAATTTTGACATCATTGAAAAATTGAAGGACGTTGTTGGATTTCGAGGAGTATTTTCCAAAGATGAACTCGATGACGTACCAACAGGCGGTTCTTGTGTTGTAAATATTGAAAACTTCAATGATGGCTCTGGCACCCACTGGGTTGCTGTCCACGATAACAATTATTTTGATTCGTTCGGACTTCCTCCAAGCGATCTCATAAAAAAATATATTTTTAAAAAATTTGATAAAATAAATTATTCGTCTAATCAACTACAGCCGATTGGAACATCAGCTTGTGGTTATTATTGTATCATGTTTGTCAGACAAATGCACCAGAGTAAAATCTCTGGAAGTAAAAACTCTGGAAGTAAAAACTTTTTAAAGTTTATTTTACAATTTGATGAGCTTCCTTCTCATGTGAATGATAATATTGCAATCAATTTTATCTAAACTCCTTGATATAATAATGTCAACATACTGTCTCAAATGCAAAACTAAAACAGAGAACAAGGATGAGATGACGGAAAAAACGAAAAATAATAGAACGATGTTAAAAAGTATTTGTGCAATCTGTGGTAGAAAGAAAAGTATGTTTTTGAAAAAACAAGTAGGATCTAGCGTTGATAGAGTTATCTTGATCGACGATTAATCTTATGAAACAAAATAAAATAAAATGAAATGCAATTGTGATTGTGACAAAGATCTTTGCATAGAACAAGATAAAATCATTACGTACTGTCAACGTTGTAACAACAGAGAAATAATAGGGTTAGGTATAGATATACATAAACTAATTGGTAAATTACCAAAACCAAAAGGCGGTTGGACTTTGCCAGGTCATCGTTATACAGGTCCGTGGAATCCGCTAGATCAACAACTAGATGAAAACGACAATCCATTGCCAGGACAAGAGCCTTATAATCAAGTGGATGCAATAGCAATGCGTCACGATATCTGTTATCGTGATCATGAAAACTCGAAAGCAGATTGTGATAAAGTAATGTTAGACGAATTACATGATATGGAGCCAACAAATCTACGAGAACGTTTTGATAGAAGATTTGTTCAAGGAATGATAGGAGCAAAATATAAACTCGGACTCGGAGAGTCTCGTCAATCGCCTCGCGATCGGGGAAAAGAATTATACGATGATCTTGCAGTCGAACTACACAGACCTAAAAAAAAAAGTTTCCGAGACGTAAAGTTGTTGCAAACGCTGTAGATGATATCTGGGCAATAGATTTGGTAGATGTATCCAATCTGGCTCAGTTTAACGTTGGCGCTGATGGCGCTCCAAAGAAGTATTTGTTTAACGTTATAGATGTTTTCAGTAAATACGCTTTTAGTGTGCCAGTTTCAGATAAAACAGGAACGTCAATCACTGATGCGCTAAAACAAATAATAACGAGTACTGAAAGAAAACCAAACAAAATCTGGACTGATCATGGAGCCGAGTTTTTTAACAAAAAGTTTGAGCAGTTTCTAGAACAAAATAATATTAAAAAATACGTTACAGGAAACGAAGGCAAAAGCGTTGTTGTTGAGAGATTTAATCGCACGCTAAACGAAAAATTACACAAACATATGACAGCTAAAAACACTAACAGGTACATCGATGACCTTTCTCAAATCGTAGGCGAATATAATAACACGAAACATCGATCCATCAAAATGTCTCCCAATGACGCTATCAAAAATCCAATATTAGCAAACGAAAACATGTACCGCAGACATAAATTTAAGGTCGGTGATAAAGTTAGAATCTCTTTGACTAAAAAGATATTTGAAAAAGGATTTACTCCAAACTGGAGCGAAGAAGTATTTGTTGTTGATAAAGTACTCTTAACAATACCTGTAACGTACGCGTTAAAAGATCTGGCAGGTGAACCTATAGTAGGTAGTTTTTACGAACAAGAACTACAAAAAACTGAACAAGATGTTTTCGTTATCGAAAAAGTGATTAGGAAAAAAGGAGATAAAAGTTTAGTCAAATGGCGTGGGTATAGTGATAAATTTAACAGTTGGATTCCAACCCGGTCGATTTTATCGACTGTGAAATAATGCTATTATAAATTTCCTCATACTTTCGTTTGATAGATTTGCATTTTACTGGTTTACATAATGATATTAGATATTGTCTGCGATCGTCAGAGATCGTCATAAGATTAAAAATCTTAACAAAGATGAAATCAAATTTTATATTTTTCTGTCGGTCTGGAATTTTGATGTTTAAAAAAGGTCTGATTAACTGCAAAAATACCTGCTGTTCGGTAACGGTAAAATTAAATTTTATAATTTTTTTAGCAATGTGATACTTGACATTATATTTTCCAGTGGTTGGTCTGCTATAATTATATCTGTTAACGACGGTGACTATTTCACCATCATCAGACTCGTTGTTATATAAAATATCATCTTCGTTATAACCAATGGATTTGTCTATCATATCATTAGAGATTGTTGAGACCTTATCGCTAGCAAGTCGTTTCATCATATCCATATTATAATATACTTTTTATCTAATTTGTTGTTATAAGATGACTGACAAGGTCAAATATCACCAAAAAGTTAATATAATAAACTACCACGAACTGACTGAAGCGGTAAGAAAATGCTTGTCAGGTTATAGTTCATATTCCGTTGACGTTATTGTAATGCAAGGTGATTCTCATAAAATATTACTAACAGAAGCAGAAAAAAATAAAATTAATGAAAGTGCAGTAACGACGCTAAAATTTGATTGCGATGATATTATAGCATTTGCTCATCATTGTTTGACTAAAACCGAATTACAAAATATTATTAATCATCATATCTAAAAATAATACTAGCATCATATTTGTTTGAAAAAGCTGATTTTGTTGCTCCATCAGCTACAAATTTTACTGCTCTGGGATTTATATTATAATATTTCGCCGCAGCTGTAATTGATTTGAATTTGATCTCCTCATCCGTTTCAAGGTTTAACGAAATAACAGGTTTTACTGGGCATCTAAAATTAATACCACCACCTCGTCCTTTTCTCACATTTTCCTGTTGGGTCACTAGCTCCAGATTTTCCAATCGATTGTCTGTTTTTACATTATTGATATGATTAATAACCAGACCATTGGGTATAGATCCGTTGAACACCTCGTAAACAAACCTATGACCAGTATAACAAACTCGATCTGTCGATGTTCCTCTAACAGTCACACTGATATATCCCATATTGCTCATATTATTAAGAACTTTTTTAGTTTTTCTGTTTCTTATAATACCACGATCGTTAGCCTCGTATAAATCAAAGACCGGATGCGGCTGAAACTCATCTTGTAAGGATAAATTTTCAATATTATCATCAGTGACTTTACCGTTATAATGATATACTCGTTTCCCCTCTGGAATGTCATCGCAAAATAACGTGTAAATAAAATCTTTTCTAAACATCGTAATTCTTTCAGTATTATCTCCCTTTACACTAATCGTATAACCCGCTGGCGTTGCTTTACCAACAGATATTCCAGTAATGATATTAATAACCGAACCAAGTGCATTTCCAGCGTACAGATTGTACTTCGGATAAACATGATATACCTCTTGCTCACGTGCGCTTGTCAGATTTACTGTCATTATATTATAGGTGATATTTTTTTATCTCTAATTGTTGTTTAGCGGAGTAAATTATCAATTAGAGATTATATTATAATATAATAATGTTGAAATTGCGTGATATAGCCAAGAAGAGACTTATTGGAGAACCTGTTAAAATAGCGACTGCTTTTACAGGTTTTGATAATAGTTATCAGTTTGATAATCAAATTGTTTTAGAAAATTTTTCTGAAACAAATCTCTTTCATCTGCTACAGACGACTGTAAAACGTGAGCTTGAAAAACACAAGGGTCTAAGATTGTTAGTGCAATATCACGTTATATTTTCAAAACTACTTGTGACGGAAGAATCTACTAACAAGGAAATTGCAGACCCTTACATCAACGCAAAATCTAGACGTGTTTTATTGGTAGTGATCTTTTGTCACTATCTAATGAAATACACCAAGAAATTTGGAAAAAAATAGAAGAATTTACCGAATTAGGTTCGGGTTGGAAGTTTGAAATGATCAAGGAAATTTTGTTTCATACGATGAAATATGACGCATTACGCGGTAGTTCATATATCGACCTGCCACCAAAAATAAAAAATAAACAGTGCTGTATAAACATAAAAAACGTCGATAGCAAATGTTTCCAATGGGCTGTTCTTTCCGCGCTATTTCCAGCAGAAAAAAATGCTGATCGTGTTGAGAAGTATATCAGTCACGTGTCAAGATTAAATTGTGCTGGTATTGACTTTCCAGTGGCAGAAAATCAAATACCAAAGTTTGAAAAGCAAAATAATATTTCGATTAACGTTTTCGGATTAGATGAAAAAGAAAATGTCTATCCGAGGTATATTTCAGAAAAAGCTTCACAATCGACTATCAATTTACTGTTTTATAAAAATCATTACGTTTGGATCAAAAACTTTAACCGACTAGTTGGAAGACAGTATAATAAAAATAACAACAAAAAGTTCTTTTGTTATCGCTGCTTGCACGGTTGTACTAACAATGAAACATTACAAAAGCATTTGCAGTACTGTAGTGACGTACAAAGAATAACAATGCCATCTAAAAAAGATAGCGTGTTACAGTTTGTCCATCATAATCATAAACTAAAAATTCCTTTCGTCATATACGTCGATTTCGAATGCTTACTTCAACCTGTACTTGGCGTAGAAAATGATCCTAACCAATCGAGTACAAGAAAAATTCAAAATCATATTCCGTGCGGAGTAGCGTACAAGGTAGTTTGTTGCGCTGATTCGAGATTATCTAAACCAATCCAACTCTATCGAGGTAAAAATCCAGCTGTCTGGCTTCTCAAGCAGTTGATTAACGAAGTTGATAATATTACTTATCGTTTGAAAAAAGTAACTCCAATGTTAAAATTAACACCTCAACAAGAATCTGATCACGAGCAAGCGAAAATTTGTTATATTTGTGAAAAAGCTTTTGACCCTGACAACAAAAAAGTACGTGACCATTGCCATTTGACTGGACAGTATCGTGGAGCGGCTCATGACCAGTGTAATTTAAAATTTCACGCTCCAGATTTTATTCCAGTTATTCTTCACAATTTTCGAGGATATGATAGCCATATCATAGTAGAAGCTTTTGGTGATCCTGAGATAAAAGCTCATCTAAAACTCAATAATATCATCAAATGCATTCCAAATAATTTTGAAAAGTATATGTCAGTTACGCTAGGTAAATTGCGCTTTATTGACAGCCTGCAGTTTATGGCAGCATCGTTAGATGAGCTAGTAAAAGGTTGTAGTAAATTTAATAACCTAAGAGACTGTTTTGGAGATAAATTTAATCTATTAGCTAAAAAAGGAGTTTTTCCATACGAATATCTCGACGATTGGAGTAAATTTGATGAAACATCTTTACCTAGCAAAGACAAATTTTACTCGCAACTTAAAAAAGAAAATATAACTGATGACGAGTACAAGTATGCACAAGATATTTGGAAAGAGTTTGATTGTGAGACTTTTGGTGATTATCACGATTTGTATTTGAAAACTGACGTGTTATTATTAGCAGATGTTTTTGAAAGTTTTCGAGAAGTGAGTTATAATAATTACGGACTAGATCCTTGTTGGTATTATTCTGCCCCCGGACTGTCATGGGATGCTCTGTTAAAGTTTAGTAAGGTAAGGTTGGAATTACTGACTGATGTTGATATGTTCAATTTTATTGAAAAAGGTATCCGAGGCGGTATTAGCGTGATAACGAAGAAATATGCTGAAGCAAACAACAAATATTTGAAAGAGTATAATCCTGACCTTCCTTCGAAGTATATAGTTTATCTAGATTGCAATAACTTGTACGGGTATTCGATGGCAGAACCAATGCCTCTTGGTGGCTTTCATTGGATCACGGCTGATCAATTTCTATCAGAGACAGAAAAAAAGATACCCGACGATGTTTCGTATTTCGTTGAAGTTGATCTCGATTATCCAACTTCGCTACACAAACTACATAACGATTACCCTTTCTGTGCGGAATCGATGGTTATAGATTATAGTTTGTTATCAGAAGAACAACAAGCGTCAGCATTACCAAGACAACATTCTATGGTAAAGAAACTAGTACCAAATTTGCTTCATAAACGTAATTATGTTTTGCATTACAAAGCTTTAAAACAAGCAGTCGATGCTGGTCTCGTGTTGAGAAAAGTTCATCGCGTACTAAAATTTAATCAGTCACCGTGGATGAGAGGTTATATTAACTCGAACACTACAAGAAGAGCTGCGGCAAAAACTGATTTTGAGAAAAACTTTTTCAAACTGATGAACAATTCTGTTTTTGGTAAGACGATGGAGAATATTAGGAAACGCGTAAATATCGAACTAGTCAATGATGTCAATCGCAGAAACAAACTTGTGTCAGACGATGATTTTGTGAGCATGAAAATATTTAATGAGAATCTTGTTGCGATACAAAGAAGAAAAACAAATCTAAAACTAAACAAGCCGATCTACGTTGGAGCTTCAGTGTTAGATTTATCAAAGTGGCTGATGTACGATTTTCATTATAATTTTGTTAAAAATCAATGGCCGGCTAGTAGATTATTATTTACTGATACTGATTCGCTCGTATATGAAATCGAATGTGAGGACATCTATCAGGACATGCATGATAATAGATATCTGTTTGATCTTTCTGATTACCCACGTGACAGTAAATTTCATGACGACACAAATAAAAAGGTTATTGGTAAGTTCAAAGATGAAATGAACTCGAGCGCTATCAAATACTTTATCGGATTACGTAGTAAAATGTATGCCGTATTGTTAGACAATAATAAAATAACAAAAAAAGCAAAAGGTCTGCCTCGTGATTTTGTTAAAAAGTTTATAAAATTTGATGACTACAAGTATGCGCTTGATGGCGGTGTTAGTTTTATAAGAGCTATGTCAATTCGGACAAATCATCATAAGCTCGAAACAGATGTCCTTATCAAACGCGGTTTGAGCAATTTTGATGATAAACGTTATTGCGAAAATGGGGTAGATACATTTGCACTTGGGTATTGTCATGATGATAGAGATATATTTGACATTATCTTTGCAAACTAAAATTTTATCTAAACTTTAAAAATAATGTTTGAAAATTTGACAGTAACAAATAGCTACAGTAGCAAAATCAAATATCTAATGATGGACGACAAACCATTGACAGTTGAAATTAATAATGAAACATCAGGCATATGCTTTAGTGGTACCCGTGACAAGTTAAAACTTTCGCTCATCAGATCTGATGACAGCGAGTATTTTAATTATCTCGAACAATTGTATCAAAAGTTGCTAGCGGAATTTAACAACTTTCACTGTCCGATTAGTCAGCAAAAATATACCAAACTTACAATTGATCTTGATCGGTCAAAGGTGTATTTTATCGACAAAAAATACCCTCTTAACAAATCACAAATAAAAGATTTGTTTGAGTCCCGTCGTTATTTGAGCGGTAAAATAAAGTTTAGCCTCTATCACCATGATAATGAAATATTTTTGATATCTACAGTTGAGACATTAACAGTTGGTAATGAGGTATAATACCACTTACCTTACTGGAATTCTAATGCGTAATTTAGTCCACAATCGCCACGCTCTGCTAAATCGTAATGATTTGGAAAATTGAGTCTGACATATCATTCTGCTTATTCTGGAAGATCACGTAATTAAATTTTACCTGTTACCTAGATATTTTGCAACAGGTGTTCTATTGTATTTGTTTGGAGGTCTAGAGGGGTTGTTGAGCTCGGATTCTTAACGCAATTATTGATTGCAACAGGTGATCTATTACGTTACCTAGGTATTTTGTATTTGTTGAGCTCGGATTCTTAACGCAATTATTGATTGCAATAGGTTTTCTATTACGTTACCTAGGTATTTTGTATTTGTTTGGAGGTCTGGAGGGGGTTGTTGAGCTCGGATTCTTACTTTCTCCTACTACTATAGCGCCTAATAGAGTTCACAGTCGTAACATGTCGTGCCAAATACTGGTCACAGTCTAGAAATATCCACTGAATGACAAGTTCCAAAATTGTGTCAATAATACTTATTCCTACATCTAATGCCGCTCCTTTCGGATTATATCAGTACTTATGGTCCATTAAACAGAAATAGTTACCTACCGAATTTGTCTTGGTGGGTTTAGCTGAAATAGATACCAACCACATTTCTCATTGTCTGTTAGGCTGAAATAGTTACATATCATTTTTGTTATGGTCATTTAGGCTGTTACCTTCCGCACTTTCCATCGTATGTTAGGCTGTAATAGTTACCTACCGCACTTTCCATCGTATGTTAGGCTGTAATAGATACCTACCGCACTTTCCATCGTATGTTAGGCTGAAATAGTTAAGTATCACACTTTTATCTCGTACCTAATACGGTTTACCGTCTAGAAATTTCGTGCCTAATAAGTTCTAGGTATATAGATATCGTGCCTAATACAGTTTTCAGTCTAGAGATATTATGTCTAGAGATATCGTGCCCAATACAGTTTTCAGTCTAGAGATATTGTGTCTAATATAGTTGAGTCTAGAGATATCGTGCCCAGTACAGTTGAGTTTAGAGATATGGTGCCCAATATAGTTGAGTCTAGAGATATCGTGCCCAATACAGTTAATGTCGTATGTCTAGTTAGACATATTTCATCAGGTAGTTATAGCTTGTTGGAGTTTTGTGGTAGTCCAGGGACTCATTTCTAGTTAGGCGGTTAGGTCAGGCTTTTATGTGTTTGGTGTTGGGCTTATTTTTCAATTTCGTTTGATTTCTAATGGCAAAGTAACATTATACGCTGTATGACGTCGAGGCTAACGGTGTAAACGGTGCCTTGCCAGCGACAAATGACGGTAGCCTACGAAGACCAGATATGGGAAGGATTCGAACGGACACAATTTTGTTTTGCGAGACCGTTACGATATCTAACTAGTCCCCGTTCTATAAATATATTGCTGCTTCCATTAAAAACACAGTGTTCGTTTATACTTTGGGGCAAAATATTTACATTTATGGGTTCAATTGTGACTTGTATAGGTCGGACACATATCTTCTAGAGGTAAAATGAATTGCAACGCTTAATAAAAGAAGATGAATTTGTGTTCTGTATCTGACTTAATTTGTGCACAATCTAATAGTACTTGAAAAATAGATAATAGGATTTGTATTGCATCAGCTCTTACTCTTTCACAGAATAGTAATTTATCATAATGTGACATTGCTGCGGTGGAATAAAAATCGGATTCCTAAAAGTGAAACTTAGAGTTATAACAAGTTCGAGACGATTTCATTAGTAATGAAGATAGCTATATGCCATTATTGCGTAAGATATTATTATTATTATTATTATTATTATTATTATTATTATTATTATTATTATTGTTATTATTATTATTATTATTGTTATTATTGTTATTATTGTTATTATTATTAATATTATTATTGTTATTATTATTATTATTATTATTATTATTATTATTATTATTATTGTTATTGTTATTGTTATTATTATTATTATTGTTATTATTATTATTATTTTTATTATTATTATTATTATCATTATTGTTGGCGTCGAAGCTTGATATTACTGGTGATAATTATACATGTCGTACTAAATCCCTTTCTGTTGTTGTAAGATATAATTATAGGTTTATAGCAGTTAAATATTTATATGATTGGATGCCGACACTGAAATGTCGAATATAGAAACAGAGAGAACTGATATTTAAAGCGAGATTCCGAAAAGAAACGAGCTCAGATACTGTATAATCGTGTCAAATTCTGAATAGTTTGATTAAGAACAGAAACACTAAGGTCATGCACCGGAACACGGCTGTCAGATTCTGAATAGTTTGGTTAAGTACAGAAACACTAAGTCATGCAACATTGAACGTACACATACTGAAAAGTGGAGTCGGACACAGAAACGTGGCTGATACAGAAACAGACGTGTCAGCTACAGAAACAAAAAAAAAATTAAAATAGTGAGAGGACGAGATCTGAATCTATTATAACTGACACGGTGAAATATGATACAGAAATAGAGTAAAATACTGAGACGGTGAGATCTAAATCTGACTCAATGAGATATGATACAGAAACAGAGACAAATAAGTCTGATACTGAGACAGATGTCAGCTATTGAAATCAGGAAAAATAGTACAGGTGAAAGAAGTGTGAAAAAACCCTAAATGTACATGAACTCTAAAGGTTTTAAATCATTTTTGTCTGATCGTATCATGGTATGAATCATGGAAGGAACATCGTAGTTAAACAAATTTAAGCTTCATCTGGTAATGTTTGTGTATTTGTGACTGATCGAATACATTTGACGAGGCTCAATAACAGTGAGTAACGAATTGTGATGTGTCGAATTTTGAAAACTCTTAGAAGCTTTGTTTAAAGGAATTGTATCAAAGTCAACTTAATTAAAAGTAGAAAGGGCTAGAGATAGTTAGATGATTATTTTCATTTCATCTCTGAACGTCAAAAGGGATTTCGTTCTAGCCGACGTAACATGACCGAGTCAGATGCTATGGTACAAGAGAATGACATAAGACCTTTCCCCAAAATCGGCAGGGTAAAGGCGGCACCTGGCTATAGATGATAGCTCAAAGTAAATGATTAATTACGGCATGATTAGTTGTTTAGTTTTCTTGTCAATCCAAACATTCTACGAACAGGTTTAGGAAATTGTATATTCCGATTGGCTAATATGGAATTATGGGCGTAACTCTGTAAGAAATTAAAGGTTTTACTTTAGGGAAATTCTTTAGTCGTCTTCGATCTTTCGTAAGGAAAGTTAGTATGACTCCGAAATTCGTAGAAAGTACGTTTTCGTTATTGAGCAAGGGGCCGGATAGTTCTCTCAGTTAGGAGACGGACTATACGTGAGGTTCGTGGAAACATAACGAAACGGCAAAAGGAAACAGCTTTCCTGGATTCACATGACAAATCCCGGAATAATCACAGGACGAGAACAAGATCTGCGCAGAAATCTAAGTCCAGAGACGATTGTTAAGTCAGAGTTCGACGGACAAGAGTCCAAGACGAAAAAGCTAGACAAAGATCGACAGAGCAGGGACGAACGGAAGTCTTGATGTCTGCATAAATTAGGTGATGAAGTCTCTCATCGTTACACTCAAAGGTCACATCTCATTGGCAATGAGGATAACAATTTAACGTTGAAAGCAATTTTACATTTAAAGAAATTTGTATTGTCTTTTTTATTTGAGTACATGTTAGTACCATTTTTCCTTCTTTTGTAACTAAATCATGGATTTCTTTCCATTTTAAATTCTGTTGATAAACTGATTAAATTTTATATTTGTTCATTGAAAGGGGGCTCGTATTGTTATTTCTTCAATATACTCGTTCAGTGATCTGCATTCTTGTTTCTATCTATCCACACTGGGTAAACTACACCGCGGAGGTCATTCCCTAGCAACGAACCGTAGTGAAAGAGGTTGGTGTGTTTTGCACGCCGCCAATTTGTCACACGAATCTATTTCGCTTTGAATGGTACAGTAGCGACAATCGAACAATCTAATTTAATTTGATAGATCTGACAGCGACAAGTGAATAATCTAGTACAGTTTCATAGCTCCAGTAGCGATTAGTGAGAATCGAGTACAGCTTGAGAGGTTAAGGAACAATGAGTAAATAATCGGGTATATTTTGTCAGGTTCAATAGTGATGTGTGAAGATTCGAGTAAATTATATCATCGTCAGTAGCGATGTGTGAAGAGTCGAATAGATTTTGACACTTCCAGGAGCGACTAGTAATGAGTCGAGTACATTTTGACATTTCCAGTAGCAACGAGTAAACAGTCTGTTAAATTTTGACAGGCTCATTAATCGTCGTGTGCCATTATATGCATAACAAGTGTAATGTAATGTATTTCATAAAATGCCCCATTTATTTTTGTTCGTACAAATTTGATCATGCATAGGTGTGCGACCTGTGCAGTAGAAATGCAGAGAAGTTCAAAATTAAGTAGAAGTACCCCAGTGTGTTACAAAACTTAAATTATTTCTGTAATGAAAATGCATTTTCCATGGGCTCTGTGGAAACTCAGTCAATCTCAGGGAATATTTATATAGACTACTTGTTTTGTTTGTAGGTAAGCAGTGTTTCCATGGAAACTTTCCCAAATTCTTTAGTTCGAAATCAGAGCTAGTTCTACCGTAAACTTCAGATGTACTAGGAGTAGCTTTCTGTTGGATCAGCTCATCTCGATCTGTCTTACCAAGGTTGTAGTGTGATGTTCAAACTATTCTTGGATTTTTTGGGGTGATAACGATTTTCTAGTTGGGAAATCGAAAGTACTTACTGAATATGCATAACTAAGCGGGGAAAACAATAGGTCTTATGAATTGCACAGACTGAAGAGGTGAATCGGTGGATATTTGCAGGTCTAGCGGGAATAAAAAGTCATCTG
Organism: Potamilus streckersoni; assembly: GCA_016746295.1. Lineage (NCBI taxonomy): Eukaryota > Metazoa > Mollusca > Bivalvia > Unionida > Unionidae > Potamilus > Potamilus streckersoni. The sequence continues at coordinate 165,586 of JAEAOA010001088.1, forward strand.
AAATTCGATTTTCTGGAGGATATATGTATGGCCTTTTAACTGCACAAGCAAAATGGCCTTTACTGCACACTGCATCGTTCGTAAATTATAGAATAAAGATTCATATTTTGAGATTGCGCTGTTTTATTCACAGTGCAAATAATTACAACATAGAACCATTCTATATAACATATATTGTTGTATGAATCATCTACTGAGTTGTTCCGATTAATAATGTAACAGATACATGTATATTGCGCGTAAATATGGAATAAAGTTTTCGTTTTTAGTTGATGAGGAATAACTTCAGAGAGACATAACTTTGTCCAATTTATCAATTTACTTTGCGGGCGTTGTTCCATATGTCATCCTCAAGTGAACAGGACGATTTGCTAACATATAGAAAATTGCGTACAATTTATGATTAAGTGAGCGTACGAAAGTACGGTAAACATCCTAATAGTTGCTTCAGCTTTGGAACTGTATAGGCGAAAACAGATTTAGAGAGATTGAAACAAAAGAATAATTGACATTAAACACAATGAGTGTAGCAGAATCATTTGGCTTGATAGTGTTGGTCATTTGTGATGTTGCAAGTATAATTGCATTCGTGACGCCATATTGGATAGAAAGTGATGACGTCATTACCGGGAAACATCACATGGGTCTGCTAGCAAAATGCAAAGAAAATTCGTGCATATGGATGTTTGAAGATGATATGCTGCATCAGAAATGTGCACCAGGTATTCCAGAACAAGAGAGAGAGAGAGAGAGAGAGAGAGAGAGAGAGAGAGAGAGAGAGAGAGAGAGAGAGAGAGAGAGAGAGAGAGAGAGAGAGAGAGAGAGTAATGAAACATATATTCCTAAATCAAGTGACAAAACTACCATATCACTGATTTAGCATTTAACCGTTGACTTTAATATGGTTTCTGCAGTCAAGAATACGACATTGCTTGAGAAAGGAAATAAATTATTACAACAGTGTAATTTTAACAATGAAGAAAATTATCAGTAAAATATCACAACAGTGTAATGGCAACATTGAAGAAATTGCCAATAAAATATCACAGCTGTGTAATTGCAGCATTTAAGAAATTATCAACAGCATATCACAACAGGATAATTGCAACGTTGAAGAAATTATCAATGAAATATCATAGTAGCATAATTGCAGCATTTAAGAAATTATCAAAATGAAGTGAAGCTTTTTCCACACGTTTTAGCGGTTCTGCTTATGATCTGTCATTACGTTTCTTTCACGGCTTGTGACTAACTTTTAGATTTGTCTCATCTTTTGAATCTTACTTTCCATTTGTCTTATATTTTGAACCTAACTTTACTTTCTCTTGATAATTGATATAATCATTTGTGCAGAAGTACAGTTCATTTTAAATTCTTATTACAAGTGAAACGTTCGTCTCTTTAAAAAAATTATAAAAGAGAATTTTTCTTCCGTCTTTATACATGTGCCTTTAAAGGGCAAATAATTTTGTTTTAAGCTAAACACAAATCGATTGATGTTCCTATATGGAAATCAGGCTGATCTAACTCTCAGAATAAAAATTCTAGGAACCGACCGGAAATTATAAGATTCATCACCTTAATGACAATTTAATAAGAGTAGAGAAAGTTGTAGTTATTTTGCCAAGATTTTATCTTGCGTGTTTTTTGTTAACACCTGCACTCAATGTACGCACACGTTTAGGATGCTATGATGCACCTCCCCCTCCGTTAACATCACGCCCTCTTTTACCATTTACTTGCATTTTCAGTGAGCATATTGTTTTAAATTTGAGCGTCTGTGGCAAGCATGCACGCAACTTTAAGTAGGTTTATGTATTAGAACAAGGTCAGCTATGCGAGCTATATTAGACGATGTAGTACAACAGACTTTGGTGCTCTACGCAGGTACTTTATGCAGGAAATATTTATTATGCATTAAAAAATATTCGTTTTTTATCCCATCGGTCCTTGTGTCAGTGTCTAGACCTTATACATTGATTGAAAAGAGGTCGCCCATCTAGAACCACCGATTTCTATCCCAGGTTTTGCTTCTGTCCTCCTGAAAGATGTTCCAGTGTTCACTTGGGCCCGTATTGAGTGCTCAGTATGTACAAAGCACATGTACTGCACAATATATACATAATTTACTTTCATTGATCATCAACGTGCTTGAGAATCATTTTAACACTTTAAAGCTAGACAGTTACATATAATTGCTGTGCTGAAAAAAATAAACATCTTTTTTTGTTGTCAGCATCATTGACATTCTTCCTTTTCTTTCAGATTGGTTCAAGGCTACACAAGGACTTATGACCGTCGGACTGGTTGCCGGACTGTTAGCGCTGTTGGTGGCGACACTTGCTCTTTGCTGCACTTGCAAAAACTGCAATCCGAATCACACTGTTGCTGTTGTGCTTGTAGTCGGATGTAAGTTGAATTTCTTTTGGGAATATCAAAGTAGCATTACTGATATTGAATCGGATTCTCCTTCTAACAACTGTAATTTTCAGCTTGCATTTAAAAATGTTCTTTACCTTATGAAATCAAATCGGCAATAAAGTTGGAAAACTGCCAAGCTTTTATATTCGCTAATAATATGAGCTACGTTATTGTTGATATGTTTATATATTTTGATTTACATCGATCCATTTGATGTCTTGTAGTTGTGCAGTTTTCAGTTCTGACCTTTCTATATCCTTCACAGCTATCTGTCTGTCTGTCTTTCTTTCTCATCGAAAATACGTATATAATTTAGAATAAGCTTAAAAGTTTTTGACTTTTTTATTTTGGAAATTTTAGTTCTGTGCATCGGTGTTGCGGTGGTGGTGTTTGCAGTCAAAGCATCCGATGAGAGAAAAGCTAAACTGAAATGGGACTTCGACAATTACGTCCGTTTTAGCTGGTCATTTTGGGTCGCCATTGGAGCTGCTGGTCTCTCTTTGGTAACTGCTGTCATCTATAGCTGCATGAACAGGAAGTATGCCTAAGAAAATGGGTTGCAATGCATGCTGGGACGATGAAGATTCTCCCAGAATTAGAGCAATATTAATTTCTGTAATTTGGATTTTTTATGATCATATGTGAATTGATGTTTGACTAATCTTCCACAGGGACCATCTTAATAAACTGTATTCATGGAATAAATTTGCGTTGCTCAGATTTGGTGTAGCAATCGTTGTAAGCGGAAGGTATGCCAGTTGTGAACAAAGTAGTCTGGAGAGATGTACAACTACAAAATTCTCTGGTATTGCTTTGAAAAGCTGTTTGACACGCGGAAGAACCAGCATATATTTAAATATTTGTTGAAAAGCTAGCTGTGTTTAAGGCCTTTTTGAAAGTTAGATTATGAGATTACAATATTGGTAAATTGAAATTTTCGGTTTTATTTTGTTACAAATTCTTCAGATTATGATACATTGCGACAAAATAATTTGTCGCTTTTATTCGTATATGTACATGCATCGTTTATTTAATTTGTCTTCATTATGACAAGGTTAATTTATGTTCCTCACCGAATCTACAAATTACGTGCACCATGATACGTATTAACAGCTCAAGACCAGTCTACTTTCATAGTGTTATGGTTCTTTTTGTTTATTATGTACTTTATACATATTTTATCTAGTAAAATAACGTATACAAATGAATACAAATAAGCTCAAGAAAGAAACTGTTTTGCATAAATATATGGATTCTTATTGAAGACTGTAGAAACCGAAACACACGTATTGTGCTCTCATCTATATATGAGCTCAGACGTGTGGTTGTGTGTGTTTGTGTGTGTGTGTGTGTGTGTGTGTGTGTGTGTGTGTGTGTGTGTGTGTGTGTGTGTGTGTGTGTGTGTGTGAGCAAGAGAGAAGGAGCAGTTAAGCAGCGGATATTTGACATTGTTTAAAGTTTAAAAGGGCATGTAGTATGTGTGTTTTCCGCACTGTTTATTCTTTACTGGTACGTTTTTTACGATTATTTATAATTTTGCTTAACCTGGGAACAGGATATGGTAATCGTGGGAACTATATGCAACAATATCCTATTCATCCTAAATACTCGTGGCTGTTGAAATAAGTTTATTCTTAGTGTCTTAGTGAATGTTGTAGATATTTCAATCAATTGCTATACATTAGAATCCGCTCACGATTGGATCAATGCATATAAAAAAAAGTTGTCTAAGCAGGGTGTCGTGCCCAATTGTAGCTTTTTTAATGAACGTGACAGGTGTGTGACAGCTTTTGCGTCACCAATCGATTGTGTAGTTTATGAATATTCACGCAGGAGAAAACACTCGATTTAATCTGGCCTATTAAATATTTTCGTACGTGCCTATACGTGTAAGAAAAGCCTTGAATAATGCCATTGGTCAATACGCGACACTGCGTTTTATGTGTGATTTGGACTTTTAACGTAGCTTTGATAATTATGATATGATGTCCCATCCAGTCATAGTGTCCTGACACAAAGCCAACCAGCCCTAACACTAACCTCTTAATGTTCATTGCCTAGTGAGGCAGCTTTTTAGTGCAATTTTTACAAATCTTTGTTAAGACTACGCTGGGTTTCGAACCAGCGACCTCCCGCATCCCAGGTGGGCTCTCTAACCACGTAAGCCACAGGAGTTTAAATATTATGTAAACTAAACACATCACAACGGAAAACTCTGCAACTACCGATAAAAATGGGATTGAGTTCATGTTCTGATAATGGTTGTCTCAATTACAACTTAACAAGCAGTGGAAATGGACATTTTACAACTTTGGTAGGTTATTCAATGTTTGCACTGTACGTGTCTTATTAATAATTATAAACAATCGAGGCCTTCCAGATTTACATATATACTGCCGTTCCGAGACAAAATATAGCTGCCGTTACAAACTAGACACAAAACGTTGACTTCTCGATGAAAACGGCTATATACAGTTTGAGCTGTCCTTACAGAAATCATTTTTATTAAGGACATTTGTAGCTTGTACAAAAAATCTGAGATGCAGTCAGATATAGCCGTTGTCATAAAATTAGAAAGGAAACATTCATCTATTTATTTTTAGAAATTTCACTCCATAATTTATTTCAATTTGTCTGAGCGCAGGCTAGTGTATGGACCTTCATACAAACATTTTGCTTTGGAAAATATGACCGCCGTATCTAAAAAGGGTTTGTTTATTTCTTTTTAGCGACGTTTTATAAACCACTCATCATTATTTAACCAAATTGTAAAGAAAGTTTGCTTGCAAAATATGAATTTTAAATTTATGCAAATGACGCAAATCTGCCGTTAAATCCGGATGTTTTTGCTAAAAATAGAGACGAGTTTTCTTTGAAATTTCTGCTTAACATAATTTGACCAAATATGACAGTTTAATGTCCCAATTTGAACACGTTTGAGACTGATCTAAAATATGCTGCTCTGCCATGCTGTATGGCTTCCATTACCAAACGCTGACACATATTAAAACGCTTTATTCAGACGAAACCTTAGGCTCACATTGGTCAGCATTGATTGAAAGCGCATAGTCATATTGGCATATATTATGCTGATGTGCAATCAAATATGGCCAAATATTATTATGTAAAGGGAGAAACGTTGAAACATGTTTTGTAACATATGCCATTAACAGCACTGGAAGAATTTAAATAGATTACTTATCCAGATTTCTTGGTCAAATTCATCTGCATGTCTACAAGGAGAGAAATGTAAGATCCACTTGTAGTGGACTTCTATGGGCTTTTTTGTTTGTCTTGTTTTATTTAAATTTAGTTTGGAATAATGATATAATAAACTTTATGGCAGCATGTCATGATATCCCACTGTAGGGTTGAACTTACAGCTGTTTGAATTGTCATATAGATAAAACATTTTACTTTTCACATCACTAATCGATCGTGTAGGTCGTAGTGTACGCATTCTCTTGACATGAATCTGAGTATGGCGTTTATTTGCCCTATAGAAACCTGAATTTTTATATATATATATATATATATATATATATATATATATATATATATATATATATATATATATATATATATATATATATATATATATAATTGGAACCTGTATACTGTGTACTGCAGGAACGAGGTAGACAGGAATGTTTGTGTTTTTTGTCTTTTTTAGCAATGGTTCTAAATTACGCTCGTTCCGTATTACATTTTTGTCTTCAATATTGCACTCAACAAGTGTGTTGTAAAGACATGAAAGTATCAGCGAGTTTCAGCTGTAGGTACTCGTTTATAAGTTTAGTCCTACTGCAAATAGAACAGACCTTGCTCTGGCCAAGTTATTGTTGTTCTGCTTATTGTTCCTCACACGCTATATATACCCTGATTTGTCTGCGTATTATGACTCGGCATATCTGGGTCTGTGCCGTTTTCAGTTCGATTCGACTAGTACGCCGGTAAAATCGTGATGCAGGTCAGGAGAGCAGATACCTGAACATAGTAGCTTATGGGATTGCCTATTGTCCGTCTGTCCGTTGGCGCAAGCGTTTTATCGAGTCTACTCCTAAGTTATTTGGAGGATTGCCATGAAGCCTTAAACACCCATTTGTTGCATTGCCTAGCTGAGTCTAAATTGTATCGGTTGTATATTTAGCATGATTGCCACTTTGATCAGCTTCAAACTCCTCCTTTAAACATGGCCAAATATGCATGGGGTTTTCGTTAAAAGACTTCCCATGATGTCGAGTTCATTGGCCACCTTCAATATCTTGTTGTTGCTACTTTTCATGAATAAGAAAAATATTGATTGATTGATTGGTTGATTGAATTTTAACGGCGCACCAGCACTTTTAGGCTATTTAGCGCCATACAGTAGGTCATATTTGTAAAAAGGTTCAATATCGACCAGCGATATAGTAAAAAATCCATAGTAGATAAATATAAAATGGTAAATGTTGGTAACAGTTAAAGATATTGGTTCCCGATCAACGGGAGATGTAAATGATGTATCTTGATGAAAAGATGTAAATAATAGTTGGTATTTGTATTAGTTAAAAATTAGTTTGGGTAAGGTCATAAAAAGTTACAGTTTAAAATAAAGATTTACTTCCTTTAGGAAATCTAAAATACTAGTGATTTGAATAGTATCAAAAAGTTCCTGCATGTCGTGTACATTATAGTATTTATCACGCGTAGTTTGCAGGTCGGAACACGTGGTCATAAAGTGTTCAACAGTAAATGGTAATATTGAAGTGACATTTTCACCAGAAAACATGTTATGATGTCTGGGTGGTCCAAAATGAAAATGGTGCCAATCTAATATAGAATATGCTGTTTAAATAAACTAAATGAAAATAGGGGCAGATCTCGTGTCAAATATGGCGGTCATTGTAGTCGTCTTTAATACCTCGATATCACTACCCTTGTATGGAAAGACATATTGACTTGATGTTTTCCCAGAAGATTTGTTATGGTTCCTGGTTGGCTCTAAATGTTTGTAGTGCTAATAGGATATCCGGTATGGCTGCCAGAGCAGTCAATTTGAAAATAATATTATCGATGATCCCCCTAAGCATGAGGTTTCCACTGAATGATGGTGTCAAGCTGGTGGTTTGAAATGAACGTATTACCGATCTGATCACCAATAAGACAGACATAGTTGCCATCTTGAAAATCTTATTACTTCTAATACATTTGAAAGAAAAAGTAACTTTACCGTGAGTTTTTCCCCAGAAGACTTCTTATCGTGTTTATTGGATTCAGAATAAATAGTTGGTGTAGATCTGATGTCGCAAGAGTGTTTATATTGAAAGATTGTTAGCACTAACTCTCCTGAGTGGATGAAAGTATCACTATAGCGTTTTGGCGCAATAGCTTCTTATAAATGGCCGGTTGGCCTTGTTGTTGCCAATGACATATTAAATTTACCTGTTATATAGACTGACCTGAAAATATAGTTATCGCTATTGCTCCTAAATGGACGGCAAAATCGTAATTGTCTTATTATAATTATAGTTGGTCGTAGATGAAACTGGCGCCGATCCGATCTCTAACATGACTTCCATAACGGCCAACCTGAAAGTCATGTCAAAACGGATCTACATTAGAAGAGTCTTCATTACGCCTTGTAAATGACAATTGTATCAAGGTATCATTAAAAGTGTCTACCACAGCAGTTAGTTTCTAAATCTTGTTATCAATGAAGAATATCAAACGTGGATCAACACTTTGCAGTTATAAGGAAGGAATCGCCTTAGTTTGAATTTTTTAAACTTGTTTTCAGCCAGTAGAGCCCCAGACCCTTCGAGGGACTCTTGCTTCATTTTGCAATTTAATTGGCAGCTGTCATATGATCATTTGACCAATTAAAGTGTTAATTTTGTCTTGTGTTAAATCTGCAGATTTTGCGAAATAACTGTGAACCATTCATAATCTTACCAAAAAAAAAGACATCGATCAGATCACCTCGTGGCTTTTCTGCAGAATTAGAGTTCGGAATACTACGATGCAGTGATACAGAGTATAAAGGGGGTAATAGCCATAAAAAGGCAGAGAACATAGACTCTCACTAAAATACGATAGGAATAATCGAATCATGTCAAGCGAATTATGATATCTTTATGGAAATCATTGTATAAGTTCAATGAAGAAAAAAAAGCTATCTAGAGTGTCAATACATGAAAAAGCCTGGAAACGTTTTAGCAAATAATATATCTTTCAGTCGATTTCAACAATGTTGTCAAGACGTTTTTTGTAAACATGGTATCCGCATATGTAGTACTTAGTAGGTATTTCCGATTGTTAGCGGAAAAGCCCGAGTGTGTTGCATCAGATTTTGTCATATATTAATTTGTAAATTATTTTCTATTTTTGTGTCAACTTTACTCAAATAGTTCTTTTTATATATCATAGATATAACTAAAATATATTTTAGAGCGGACAATGATTGAAAATTTATGAGTTTCCATTATCTGTATGCAGAGTTTGCAACCATTGATTTATATAATAGCATTATATTTAGGAATATAACTTGCTTTAATAAAAGGCCAGGACTGACCATGACCAATAATCTCTCTCTCTCTCTCTCTCTCTCTCTCTCTCTCTCTCTCTCTCTCTCTCTCTCTCTCTCTCTCTCTCTCTCTCTCTCTCTCTCTCTCTCTCTCTCTCTCAGCAGCAATCTAACCAGCCAGCACCTCTACTTGGCTGTCGAAGGAAAAAATATAACCAACCTATCTTGTACATTTCTGCATAAATGCAATATCGTCTTCTATCATAAATAAGTGTTAAAAGGTTCGTGTGATATCGTCTTATATCATAAATAAGCGCCTAAAAATTAATAAGGTTATTTCTCTCTTGAGTAATATGTTCCTGTTGTGTAAACACGTGACAACAAACTTTAAGTTTTCTTTCTATCTTGGGTACCGCTAATATGCAAATTAAATACATCAAGATGGTGTGCACTTTGCCTATACTTATAATGTTTTTTTTATATATCCATTTGTTTTCTCTTACAACGTCAGTTGTAAATACGCTTTATATGAGGTACAGTGTACTCATTGTTTATTCATATATCGAAGTTTGTCGTTAATTGCTGTATCCTCGTCTGTGTTTATTCTCTCTTAAGTATCCTAATTGCGTGTAAGGATTCCTGTTTATGAACTACCCAAACATCACTTTGGCGAACGTTGGAGGGTATTTTGAATTGCCTACATGGTTACTAACACATATATTGTTATGGTTGATGGCATGGGCGTGGTCTCTCTCGATAAATCCGATAATATAGCCCATCACGTCATAATGCATGTCAGACTGGTTAACACCATATTAATGAATGTGTTATTATTTGACTGACTCGAGATGTCCTCTTTCACACATATGCAAACAACTAGTTATTCTGTTTTTATTCAGCTGATCGATACTGAATGATGGTGTCTAGCTGGTGGTTTGAAATGAAAGTATTGCCAATCTGATCCCCGATAGGACTGAGATAGTAGCCATCTTGAAAATCTCATTACTGCTAATACATTTGAAAGAAAAAGTAACTATTACAAAAATACAAAAAATAAAATATACAAGTGAGGTCAAGAAAGTCCATATTTTTACATTCCTATATTATAACAAAATATAAAAATGTTACCCACTTGACCAGAGACGTCAGTGGCAGTTCATTGCAGAAGAAGTTTATGCACCCCAACCCCAAATTTATACCTGCAATTTTCATGTCCGAATATCATTTTTGACACCATGTGGTACTCACAGTGCAAACATAAGCCCTTTTCCTAGATTACAATTCTGCAAAACAGTGTGTACTAAAGAAGCTGATGCACACGGAAATAATTGTCATCCAAGCCGTTTTTGAAATGTTCTGCTTACCCCAAACCCACGTGTTTACTGCTATGGGAGGGTAGCTCTTCTTCCTTGCCAACTATTGGTATTTCAGTATCAACATATTGTAGAGTAAGTATGGAAGATGTACATGCCTGACATCCATTTTAAGAACAACACGTGCCCGAAAAAACCTAGTCCACAAATATATCCATATCTTTAATTAGTAAACAATAATAGCTGAAAAAGTCTCACCATAGCCTTAAGTTAAGAAATTTGCCAGGGGCCAAATTGCGAAACTAGACACTGCCACTCGAAGTAGATTTTATTACCTAAAGCATGTGATTGTTTTCCTTTTAATTCATTTGTAAAATTAGAAGGACATAAAAGATAATTGAAGTTTTCTTTGTTTACAGTGAAAAACAAAAGGTACACAATAAATATAAAATACATAATTGACGTCTACGATATCTATTTTATCTAGAAACTGTTTACTCCAAATAATCTTTAACCTCGTGACCTCTTCCATTACACAATCAACTTTAGATTTAACCGCTAGCTTGTATATTGATAACGAAACAAAAATTCCGTCCGTTGCTACACCCGTTTACATAATGCTTTTGGACTGACCCTGCATGAGCCTGGGTAATACTGGACTTAAATATGATCACGTGGTTTACATAAATAACTGGATATTTAAAAATGTGGTAGTAGATTTTTTAAAGAGTGAATACTAGTTACTGCATTTTCTAATAACTGTAGTTAAGTTTTTCAGTTACTGTAGGTTCGACTACAATCAGATTTCAAAACTACAATGTCCTACGTGAAGCTCTAGCAGTAACCGCTTGGGTTCATATTCTTTAACCTAATGTATTTCGGTAATCGCTAATTTTATCTGCCAATCAGACGAAGTCATTTCTTCGCATTTGGGAAACTCATCACAGGGTGGAGAGTATCAGTGCGTGCGGAAGTGGTTAGGAAATGCTTCTTGATGAACCAGTCATACTTTATTGTATTTTAGCATTCAAAAAATCGTATAAGATACGAGAACAGTAAATAATAAATGTAGTTGGGGAATAGTTAAAATCGCTAAACATAAATAGGTTTTAATAATATGTTATTATGGGATAAAACAGCAGAAATTCATGATAATAATAAGTCAGATGACGGATTAATCACAAACCAAAGCACAACGGAATTAAAATGGTAGCATTGTCAGAAGACACCAGCGCACATGACGAGGATACGGAAAACGATACAATTTTTGCTAGAGTATCAAGTTCTCTGCGGAACAATGACCTCTGTATGGCAGCATTTCCACGCAAAACATCACGCACAAATCTGCATCAACGATGGCCGAATAAGTTTACAAAACGTCCAATCCACATACCAGTTTCCAAGAAGGCGTGGAGTTATTATCATAAGAAAGGCAGCGTTTTCAAAATTGCGCACAGTGTATCCAATGCGACAGAGATGCATATTCGTGACAAGACTTGCCCCCGAAACAAAGGAATCTGACATTTCCTCACATATTGAGCTTTACTCTGGAGTTAAACCACCCAGGTGGAGAAACTGCAAACAAAATTTAATAGCTATGCTAGTTTAAATATCACAGGTGATAACCCTACTCACAATGCGATGATGAACGTAGTTGCGTGGCCATGAAATGCATTAGTTAGAGACTACTATCAAAGTCAGAGTTTATATCCACAATTTGGACTCAAACATACATAATGGACACTATAAGAATTTCTTTTTACAGCTGTCTTTCTTTAACAAGAAATATACAAAATGTAAGAACTTTATGTGATATTTTCGGTATTTGCTTCTTACAAGAATTGTGGATTTTCGACAGTGAGTTAGACTGCCTCTCCTCCGTACATGACGAGTTCTATGGATCTGGGATATACCGATAGAATCTTCTAAAGAAAATTTATACAGACAGACCTTACGGAGGTGTCGGGGTACTAGACCGTAGAACTCATGCAAGTATTATAAAAGTACAACACTTCGATGATCCCAGATTAATAGGTATTACTATCAGTACAAGGAACTCGTTCCTGCTTATTGTCAATATCTATTTAACATGTGATCTGGCGGAAAATTTGGGGGAAATTGTAGATTATTTAGGCAAAATTAATTATATTATAGAAAATGCCAATACAATAAATGCTTACGTAGTCTTTGTTGGATCATTGTGTCTCTACACAATCTGCTCATTCTGCTATACGTGATATGAGAATAATAAACACCTTATTAAGGTCCAATCATCGCCCCTTTTTAATGACTATCAAGAATGATCTGCTTCCTAGATTGGATTCTTGCAGCAATGAACTCTCAAACTTGAAATACAACATTAATTGGTCAGACCTTACTTCTGAGGAGAAAACTATAATATACTCAGACATACGCTTTATTATTAAACAAGATTGAGATCCCACGTGGCGTTGCGATCTGTAATGACCATGGGTGCACTAATCAGGTACATATGAAACAGATAAATGATTTAGTAAAAGTTCTATCGAAATCCAGTAATAGATTGACTAGAAAATCCAAACGTGGCCACCAGCTTATACCAGGCTGGAATGACTGTGTCAAAGAACTACACCACTATGCACGTAATGCTTACCTAATGCGGCGTGATAAGGGTAAACCTCGTCATGGACAATTAAGTAACCGAGTGCGCCAAACAAGAGCACAATTTAAGTATTTCTCTTAGGTTATGCAAGAATGATGAAGTAAAACAGAGCAGACTCACTAGCAAAATAATTTGAAAATTTCTAACAACGTGAATTCTGGAAGCAAGTTAAGCAAATTATTACGACAACTTCCAATAAACTACCAATATGCATTGATGGGTACCATAGTCAAAATAGTATATGCAACATGTGGAAAAATCATTTTGAAGACTTACTCAATAGTGTTAAAGACGAATCGAATAAGAAGCGTGTTACTTCACCATTGAATACCCCTTCTGCTCATATTGAGGTAATCACATTATCTGAGATACAAAATGCAATAAGAAGACAAAAATGTGGTAAATGTCCAGGATCAGATTTTTTATATGTGGAACATTTTAAATTTTCAGATACTAGACTTCATGGGTTATTAATGATTTTATTTAATTGTATGTTTGTGCATAACTTTGCACCAGATGATTTCACAAAAGTTACAATTATACTGCTACTAAAAAGCAAAATTGGTAATCTAGCGAACAAAAATAACTACAGACCTATAGCTCTTACGACTATTATCTCAAAAATATTATACGAATGCATCATACTATAAAGATGCGAAGTCAATCATTGGAATATGGCAACCCAGTATTTGCATGTTTTTTTAGACGCTAGTAAGGCATTTTATAGAGTCAATCATTGGACACTCTTTAAAAAGTTGCTGAAAATTAAAATTCCTGTATACATTGTTCGTACTTTAGTCAACTGGTATGGCAAACTAGAGAATGATATCATCTATAATACACAAAAATCTGTATGCATGGTCTTTCAGCCAACTTGTTTTAAATTACCATCACCTCCCTCTGTATATCTTACAATGCTCTTACGTATGTCGACAGTTATATGTATTTGGACCATATGTTGAAATCCAATCAGTCAGATAATAAAGATATGATAAGGCATTATCGATATTAGTGTACTCGAACAAACATGCTTCTTCGCACATTTAAACCTTTTTCATTGAATATCAAAATTGTATTATTCAAATCTTATTGCTGCACTATGTATTGTGCTCCACTTTGGACAAACTTTAGTGAAAATGTGAACATAAAGCTAGTAATTGGTTATAATAATAGTCTTCGCTTTCTATTAGGTCTTCCTAGATGGAACAGTGCCTCCAACATGTTTGTAAATTATAATGTATTCAGTTTTGAGGAATAAATGAGAAAGTGATAACAAGACTATCTAACAGTAAGAACTGTATACTGAAATCACTTTGGAACTATGACATTCATTTAAATTCTCATATTATTAGTAGATGGTACAAATTACTCTTGAAATATGTCAATTAATTTCATTTTTTAACAATGCACGGCGCAATCAATTGTTGTAAATGTATCTGTATACTTGTACATATGATATATATGTTCTTTTATGTTTACAATGTTTTACTCTATATCCGTATTTTAATTTAGATGTATTGACTATGCAGTCTGAAATAAAGAATTCTTATCTTATCTTCTTATTTTATAAAAGTATGTAATATACAGCAAAGACGAAGAGCGCGAACGATGAAGATTCGCATGAGCAGGATAACTTTTGAGGTTTTTAGCCTCCAACATAGTGGTAGAAAAGATATGTTTTATATTAATCTATTTTCAGAGGCATAACAAATTGTTGTTCTGGGCTTATTTTTTTTTTCATTTTTCAGGACAGGATAAGATATACATGTCAGCCAGTATTAATGGTGGAGGAAGAAACAATCTATCTATCTATCTATCTATCTATCTATCTATCTATCTATCTATCTATCTATCTATCTATCTATCTATCTATCTATCTATCTATCTATCTATCTATCTATCTATCGCTATATATATATATATATATATATATATATATATATATATATATATATATATATATATAGAGAGAGAGAGAGAGAGAGAGAGAGAGAGAGAGAGAGAGAGATGTATATATCTGTGTGTGTGACTAGAATCGAGTTTATATGAAGTATAAAGATGTAAGTGACATTGTTGATATGCAATCATATGAGAAGTGGAACAGTAGGTATAAAAACACTTTGACAACATGAACTAAAAGGTACGAATGAACATGATAGATTGAACTAAAAGGTACGAATGATAGATGATACAAACAAGGCTTAAAGCATACATTAATGACGAAACACATTTCAATTAGGAGATCTTTAAGGCTTTGTTAGAAAAGCATATTATTAAATACTTCTCCACTTAGACATGAAATTTTGGTTAGAACATAAAAAAGTGTATTTAGGTTGAATTTCTGAACCACAACTCAAGCGTTAAAATTATTCCGAGTACCAATCTACGTAACAAATAATATATAGAAAGTATTCAGTAGCCATAAATAGTTTCTGGTATCTACTAAATCTGATAAATATTGTATATAATCACTATATATATATATATATATATATATATATATATATATATATATATATATATATATATATATATATATATTCTTCCCTAACCTGTATGATAGCATTATTTTTATTACATATTAATTCTGCCTATTATTATTAAGAATTCTTCTATAGAATCCAGGGAGAGCACTTTCCGTTCTGTCTGGTGTATATTTATAATTCTCTATAATTAGTTCTGTATAACTTGATTTCTTTCATAGGAATCCGAAATGACTGTCTAAATAGATGGGAATTAATTGCAAGGTCGTCATGCGATTGTGTCTGCTACACACGAGTGCATATAACACCGATTCAGTCGCATCACTTTTTGATGATGTGTGCTTAGTCGTGATGGAATATGGGCTGGTGTGTGCAACCAAGGCGATGGGTGCGAATCGCGGTAGAGTACGAATTAATATATAGCACAGATCCAACTAGACTGGGTTTACATTAAAATATTGTGAAAAACGAACATTATATGTCTCAATAGGCATAGCGATTATGAGTGTCTATAATATCCACATGAACAACAAAATTATTGATATAATGCTCTTTCAGAATCACAACAGTTTTAACATGAATAAATCTAAACTAAAGAGGACGCCAGAAACAAAGAAGGCAATATTAATGAAAGCACAATTAGATTATGTAAAATTACGACAGATATGATACAAATTTGCTCGAAATGATACAAATTATAACACATGTTGCATTCATAGAATGTTACAAGAAGCAACATGTTGAGATAAGACAATCAATAAATAATCGGTGTTGATTGAAATACCAAGGTAAGTAATCATTTCAAAAGTAGTTGCTTAGGTTGGTGTAGTGCAAAGCAATTGTCTGATTAGACTTAAGGACGAAGTGTCTCCAAAAAACATTTAACTGATTTGTGAAACAGACATTTCCAACAGAGATGGATGCAATAAATAATGAAGTAAATGGAAAACATCCCGCATGGAATAGTAATATTGACAGATCTAAATCCAAAATCAAGAACGTATAGACAACACTCAATCTTAAACAGAACACAGAAATGGGCTAAATTCGCGTTGCATTGGGTATTGGAATGGATGTGGGTATTGGAATGGATGATGTTAAAAGCAGATCACAATCACAAAACTGAGCTTGAGTGTTAAGCGCAAAAAAATACATTAATGAATTCGACTATGCTTCACCATATTTTTCCGAATTCAAGGTAGCAAATAAATGTGATTCAGATAAGTCCGGCCTACATATATTTGTTTTCAACGTAAATACAGGATCGGTAAAGATTGTAGTTGGATTTAATGCTGGCACTTAATCTGAAACATGGGTAAATAATCAGAGTGTTAATTATTCATTGGATGATAAAAAAGAATCGAACTTAGACTTACAGGGTAAAACAATAGAAATATTTACAATTCATAAGAAAATGTAGTTTTACTTCGTATACTGTTAAATAAATCTACACCAACTATTGAAACAGGATGCAAATCGGTGTTGCAGTTATATAGGAATGTTTTTATTCTAATAAATATCAAATAGCTGGATAAAGAGTAATTAGTAGAGGAAGAATAATAATGGTCTTGCTTTTACATTGCACAGATCGATGTTCAAATCATTTGATCGTAATGGATCTGATGAAAAGTGATAACGAAACACGCACAGTCGTGGATGACTTTAAAAAAATATATATGTAAACGAGAAGCTCAATAAATAAAACGCCGAGAGGACGTAGCTCAGTGAATCATGCTGCTGATTTCAGCACAGCTCTAAGAAATTGGAGCAGAAAGAAAAAGGGAACGATTTTGAAATGTTATGTAGATATTGAACTATAGCAGCTTCTTGTCTCCCTCCTTTTGTTCCACTCCCCTTTATTTCGTTGACAAAAGGTGGTGGTGTTGTCTCTCTTAAGATAGATCCTATCATCATCTCTCCCTACATTTTATATGGAGAACAAATTTGAAATTATTTTATGCAGAGACATTTAACCAGATTTCAAACCGCTAAAATTCATCAAATTTTTAAAAAACATATATTATGGAACTGGAAGTTGACAGTAGCTATCCTTCTTCACTAACAAATACAAGTACATGTGGCTTTAGCATTCTTTTGCATTTATAGGAAGTACAATGTGATCAATGTTATGGTCTTCATCTTCATTCCCTTGTTTAAGTGAGACACGACATTAGGAGGTAGATGATTTCAAAACAATCGTGCTGTGCAAACCAAAGGTCCTGGTGGCTAGAGTGAGCTAAATGGAGCCATCAATAAATGACCTAAAACGAAGAATAAAATTCACAAACAACCAACAGGTAGTCTGTTTGAACGCGCTTTTGTTGTCTTGTCATCAATGAGAATAGCTTATGGATATATTATATTTATATGCATACTGGAAATATAACCAAGAATGTCAATATGCATAAAAGGGCATACCTTCCAGAGATGGAAAGACCATCAAGTTCATATGTGTATCGATATGCATCGTATCGAATACTTTGTACCGTGAATCGTATCGGCAGAGATGTAGTTTCACCACTAATAAATTAAAGATTTGTACCATACTGCTTTGTCAGAACTTCAAACTTAATTTGTAGCAACTGAAATTAAACGACACACCCACACATACATGCATGCATGCTTGCATCCATCCCATACATACATACATACATACATACATACATACATACATACATACATACATACATACATACATACATACATACATACATACATACATACATACATACATACATACATACATGCGTACGGACATACATACATACATACATACATACATACATACATACATACATACATACATACATACATACATACATACATACATACATACATACATACATACATACATACATACATACATACATGCGTACGTACATACATACATACATACATACATACATACATACATACATACATACATACATACATACATACATACATACATACATACATACATACATACATACATACATACATACATACATACATACATACAAGGTGCAGTGCTCATTTAATCAACTTTATTTTGTCCTTTGGAAAATTAATCGAGAGAGAGAGAGAGAGAGAGAGAGAGAGAGAGAGAGAGAGAGAGAGAGAGAGAGAGAGAGAGAGAGAGAGAGAATGAAACAAATGCAAAGTTATAAAATGGTTCGAATATGACATACAGTACCATAAAAATCGACAATGCAAGTTTTTGTTACACATGACTGGTATGACTCTGGTGCTGGGTCTTGCAAGAGTAACAGTGTTATCCGGCGATAGTACACAATTAATTTCACTATATTGTCTCTACATTTGTTTCTCAGTACTGAACTTTCCACTGTGTGACAATCAATACAAATCATATGTTAATCTAAAATACCTTCAAAGATGACTTTACGGTTTAGTTCTTGTCAAGGGTTGACCTGCATTTTTTTGAGAGGCTGAATTGTAAACAAAACACCAGAAAGGTTCCTGAAAAAAGTTTCCTGATTCCTGAAAGGGTCAATGTTTTTGTCAAATTTTTATATTTGCATTTTTTTTGCATGCCACTACTATTTAAACTTCATACATAAAGTCTTTTGAAATTTCCTTGCAAGCATAACACGTGACAGCTATCAGAAAATGTGTAGTGCTGGTGTTTTATAGGGTGCAATTTGAGATCCAATTGTTCTTAAGAAACCAAAACTAAATTTGCTATATCTTCCTTAGTTATAGGAATTTTTCAATGCAGCAAAAAACCTAATTGTAATACTTGATAAGGCCTGTCTGTAAATATTCTTGAAATTAAACAATATTGATAAATTAAATTTTAATGAAAATTTAAATAAATATATAAATTTTAAAAACTATTTTGTTTACAAAAATAAAATTTTCATACAAGTTATGACATTCAGTTTGACAAATTTAAGGCAGAAAAGTTGATTAATGAATGGTGTTTAAAACAAATGGTAGGTTAGGTCTGTACAACTGATAATATTAATCCCAGGGGTACTGAAGCATGATAGCTCACAGTGATTTTGACAGCAAATTGCAATATGCCTATCCAGATGCATATAGGTGTACATACTAAAGAAACAATGACAGGTGCTATGTTCCACATTTATTGTTTTAGGTACTTGGGCAGTTGTTTGTATAACTAATAACCCACTCAAATTTAAAGTTTTGATGGGACCACTACCATGTTTTATAGCAAATATGCATTCCATTTTAATGCCGATAACTACAAAAGTCAACAATGCAATATGAAAATACAGTTTCAGGGAAGTTCCACCTTACTGAAAAATGATGTGAATCTCTGTCATGAAGATCTAAGCCATGTCTTTGAGATGCTGTATATCAGTGTACTAATATGAACTCATCTTGGTCACTTATAGCAGCACACTGCACATGTCCTTATGAGACGTTGCTATCACCATTAGACTACTGGAGAGCTTTCAAAATGATACAACTCTAATACTTTGTATCAGATACCAGGCTAGACCTGAAAAGATATAACATGTTTCACTTAATTCTAAGAAAAACAGAAAGATGTAGGCAAATGAAGTAAAAATGTGTTAGAAATGGTGATTTCAAAATAACATTCAGGTTGCAAATAGGGTTAAAAAAGGTAAACTTGATAGAGTGGCACTCAAAGATGTGAAGCAATGGGCATGTATTAAAGTGACAAATGCATCCTAAAAATAGATGAAGTTTCTACTAGCATATTTAGCCATTTACAGGTTAAATAACTAATCAGGTAGAGTATGTATCATAAAGTTTAAGGCAATGTTGGAACGGTGAGGTTTGATCATTGGTGCAAGCAATGATACATACCAGTATAGTGGAAAGTCAAATGACAATGTACCAAATTAAAATTTATTACTATATGCAATCCTAATCATGAAGGAAAAACAATTGTAGATATTGCAAGTGAATATAGCAAAATGTGGCCACACAGATCAACTATAGGTACCAATAGATCCTATATCATCAACTAAATGTGAAATTTTCATCCCGAAAACTTGTAAACAAGGATGGATATTTGCATGTGTGGGACATATGCAATGTACTTGGTAACATCACATGTGCAAACATGATTCAAATAATCTGTTTAAACATTTTTAGTCTATTTTTAAGAGTCTTGGCTACCAAGTTATTAAGTTCAATGATTCAATGATTCAATGGAATCAGATATCAGCTGATGCTGCAATACCACCCTCTGTCAAAGTACTAAATTGAAATGTGTTACCATACACAGGCATATTCATGATGAAAATAACATCTTGGGATATTTTAAGTGCACACAGTCAAAACTGAGCCTTACAGATTCACTATAGGTACTATGTCAGCCTAACAATGTCAACTTTTGATTCCAAACATTACAAAATATATGCATATTTGTTCATGTCAGCTATGTAACCATATTAGGATCAGTTGTAGAAAGTTAAATTCAAATAATCTGTTTGAATATTACTTATGTAATCTTTAAAGTGTTAGATAACAAATATTATTAGTCATTAATAATGCATAAAGCAAAATGGATCATGAGAATTCTTACAATATCATCTGGGCCACAATGCTGCACTACATCAATCAACATCTTAAAGAAACTGAACAATAAAATGGAATGCATTCTGTGTTCAACTTACATCATTTTGCTGTTTTCTTACATGCAATGTTAAATATACCTGGGTAAAGTATATTTTACCCCCTCTGACCTGTATTTCATTCTCTGACAGCTTAATATGATTTTGTAGAGAACTTAAACAGGTTATAGTATAAAGTCTTCATCTCTGTCCTCTCACTAAATACCATATAACTATGTTTATAAACAATTACTGATAGCTATACAAGCAGATAGGTGTTACTCAGGAAGTCAACCTATCATAAACACATAAATTAACTGTTTGGACCCCAAATAAATAGTTTCAATGACCTAAAGATACAAAGGAAAGTAGAATTTTGTCTTCATGTATTTTAAATGATGGTCTCATTTTGACTAATAAAGATATTTTCTCTGATCAAATTTGACAAATATCCATCATTTGAGCTTGTACATGGTGTAGGAGTATATATATGCTTATATATTTTCATATCATTCCAAATAAATATTATATATGTGTATACTTGGTGGAAAAATTTTATTTTTTAATTTTTTTAAATTTCATTTAAATTTTCAAAATTAAAATTATTTTTTTATTTTTAATTTCATTTTGATATTTTTAAAATCAATATACATAACCTATTAAAATTTCATGTGTATGTCATTAATAATAAAATTTTTATATCAGTTTCAAGTTTTTACTGACAGGCCATAGTACACAATTAATTTCACTATATTGTCTCTACATTTGTTTCTCAGTACTTAATTTTCCACTGTGTGACAATCAATACAAATCATATGTTAATCTAAAATACCTTCAAAGATGACTTTACGGTGAAGTTCTTTTCAAGGGTTGACCTGCATTTTTTGAGAGGCTGAATTGTAAACAAAACACCAGGCAACGGAACACAGATTTCACTTCCGGATCATCACCATGACCTTATTACTCAATGTGCACTGTCGCCGAAATACACACAGACAACCACACCATAAGCTCACATTTTAAAGAATAAACAATTGCCTTTAAATCCTTACCAAGAATGCCAAAATCTGACTCTAGTATCACCACCAAACTTTGACAGGAAAAAGTGATATAAAAATAGACTGGGACTACATTCGTGGGTACTGAACCGGATTTTATTAATTGTGTACTGATTCCATCCGATGGCGATGGTTGCTTCCGGTCATGTGCTTGCTGCTACAGTCTTCCTTCTTGAGCATATAAATGATTTGATATGGGGTAACGGTCGTAGTAAACATATCTCAGCAGATCATATAATGACACAAATAATTTAAATGGCATTAAGCTTCAGATTTGGGTTAATGTCCATTGCATTATCCCAATGTTGAACCGTTCCCTGTCATCCTATATATGATGGCGTCATCTAGAAATAATGAAACCTACTCATATACTAAAGATACAAGATACATTTTTAATGTGGAGAACAAAGATATATATTACATCAGAAGTGTGGAAATAGTACATCGTGACAAAATAAATGCGATGGAGGCGTCTCTTAAATAACTCCATGTAGTGATTTTGCGTACTCTTGCATTCATCAGTGATGTATTTAATTCGTCTGATATGAGAATTAATAAATATCTTTTAAAGCAACATATAATTGCAGATAATATATTTAGAAAACATCAACCATTGTGTTTCTACATGAGTAACAAAATTCGTGTGACGTTACTGCAGCAAAAATATTGTATAGCTGACATCAGAAACTGTTTCTCATCAATAAATAGTCTCCAAGTGCCTATGATTAGAGAAAGTTACAACCTATTAAGTGCTGAACAAATTTTTCATCGTATACATTATGCAGATAATCATCAACAGCAATATAGAAGTTATTGATGAAATGAGAAAAGAATCGATCCATTATTTATTGTCTTTGTGAATGCGTTATTGCAAGGAAATTGCGAGTTATGAATTGTTGCAACAGTCATAGGTCTACGAGAATTTATATTATTCAGTTATTATCTGTTTTTTATATGCCTATTCATCAAACAGCTTGCATATTATTTGTTATCTTATTATTCCCGATCACTCGTCTCACCTGTGCTTATTGGACAGTCGCCTCAAGTACGTAATTAGATTATGTTTCGGGCGTAGGACTTCTCCGGTCTATCCTAGTCTAATTATCAAAATAATCCAGACTATTACATTATTTTAGTCAGCGAATCCTCGCCAGGCTAGGGTACCAATCGTCAAAGGATTTTCTAATCAGACAATCAATACGTCGGCCAAAATGTAATCGTAACAGGACCGCACAACGGAGGCTTGAGGAGTACTGGTAGACGAACTCTATTAAGCCTTTTAACTCGGACCAGTACAGTTAGGTAATGATGTCACTCGATTTTAAACGCGGCTACCTGCCTTCGATTTGCATCTAAAGTTTGATATATATTAAAAAGTTTCCAACAAACGTTTATCAAGAGGAATGTTAATAAAAATAAAGATTTGCTAATAAATAATTTCAAAAGGCTTAAAATATTATATTTATAAAACAACCTGAGATGATTATCCCTTTCTCAATCAATGTTCTTTAAGTGTCGTTGACAAACTTAAAGAAAAACGAAATTGTTGATTTGGATGTTTTATTGACACAAGAAACATATACATTAAATACTAAATGGGACAGTTCTATATAATTTTGACTTGCATTTTTAGGACGAGTATGACTGAAATCGACTTTTTTAAATGGCATTCACAACTATCTGTTTAACAATTGATGTAGGACAGAAAGTGTTATTTGCCATTGTCAATAGACTAGTTTTTTAAGATAGAGAAAGCGTTTTTAGCCATTGTTAATATACTTGTTTTGTAGAACAGAACGTGTTATTTGCCATTGTTTATAGACTTCTTTTGTAGAACAATAAGTGTTATTTGCCATTGTTAATAGACTTGTTTTGTAGGACAGAACGTGTTATTTGCCATTGTTAATAGACTTATTTTGTAGGACAGAAAGTGTTATTTGCCTTTGTTAATAGACTTGTTTTGTAATCATTCTGGTATTCTGGATTACATCAGCTTTAATTTGTAGATGCAAGTTACTAATTTACTACTATGTCTGCTATTTATGCAAGTATCAGATACTTCGCAATTGCAAATGTAACTGGCACATTTGTTCGTAATAGCAATACCAGTATGTACCTCTCTATCTCTGCTAACCAGTTTCATGTAATTTGATTGGTTAATATCTCTAGACACTGGACAAATCTTGAAATCCATCACTTTACCCAAATATATTTCCAATTAAGTATCACCAGTGAACGTAAAATGAAAACTGTCATATCAGCTTACTATACACCTTGGTTACGACCCACAATTATATTGATATTATTTAGCAAACGTCACATGTTATTTAAGTGAACAAAGTTAGCGAAATATCCGTAAAGGGTAGTTTGCAATGGCAACCGAGTTGAAAAAAAGAACGATAAGAATAGACAGAAAAATACAACTTTAATCAACACAATCTATTATCTGTCTTTAATGTAAAACCCAGTTCAAGACTGATTTAACTTTTCATGTTGTAAATATCATAACTTTTACCAACAGGCAAGTTATACGCTAAACACCTGCAACAACAAAATGCAATATTAACTATTAACCAAATAGTCCATTTTGAAGCTTCCAAATGGTTGTTGTTGTTCTTGTTGTTGTTGTGCTTAACGCCATTTTTCAGCACACGATAGGCTATTCATGGCGGCCAGTATTAATGGTGGAGGAAGAAACCGGGAAATCACCGGAAAGAACCACCGACCCACGAGAAGCTACTGGCAAGCTTTCTCACATATCCACATTCGCCGAATCCTAGACACGAACCCACGCAGACCGAGATGAGATGGCATTGATCCGTAACGGACAGCGCTTTAGACCACTAGGTTACTCGGGGCCCCTACTTCCAAATGGTAACTTCCAGTTAAGTTTTGACTGTTTCAAATTTAATACATAACAGCATATCAGCTTTAACTAGCAAAAGTTTATTGAATGTACTTATAAAGCAAGGGAAAATTACATTTTTATTTGAAACCCCACAATGAAAGCTATTACAATCCTAAATGTAAGGATACGGCCTTAATTAAGTTGACCACATATTAACAGCTTTGCTACAATCGTAGACTCAAAGGTAAAGATTGATCAGAACAAAAATAAGGCATTAGTCTGTTTACGGAACTATTCCGCACTTTGACTAATGATATTAGAACGCTGCAAGCGATTAGATAATATAAAGGTAAAAACACCTAACTCCCAAGAATGTTTACAACTAATAGATAAGATAATAAATAAGGAGCCAAAGGTCGTATAAACCTATAGAATTAAAATCCAATAAGCACCAGGCAATTGTAACACGATATAAACTGCAAATGGTTAGGTTGAAATTCCTAGGTCGGCAATAGCCAATTGAACGCGGGGTTAAAGCGATATTGGACAAGACATAACACAAACAATACGGACAATAAGTCCAATATAATTGCTACGGGCAATACTTGGTCCAACTCTATTAGCGTTTGGTATTCTTTTGGAAGAAGAAATTAAATCGATACGTCACGTGGGACTCAGTTTTCATTATTATGAATTGTGTAATAATACGGACTACGTTACTGCATGCATTGATTCGGAGGACGTTTATCTCCATTATTGAACATTAGGCAAGAGAAGAAGTAATGATTTGCTGGTCATTTGTTTCATACCACATGAGGAAGTCCAATTATGTTGCCATGGTAACTAGGAGGTGGCGGTTTGGGGCAGCTGTAACTTTATAATCAAGCTACCTCTCGAACAAAGAAGATTGATTCACCGGAAAGGGAGAAGGCGGTTGTGTTTGGATGGTTGTGGGGTTATGGTGACATTGATTATACACGTGCTAATTAAATGACCTATATTTTGATTGAGTAATAATGTGCTATCGGTTTGTCGACCGAAACTGACTGAAAATCGGATTTTCAGCCGACCATACAAAGACAGCATTCCTTACAGTGCGTTGCCTTGGCACTTGCATAATGAGCGGGGTTAATATGGCCACGTCGAGCGCTAGTATGGGAAAATGATCTGGCATTCCTTAAACATATGATATGGATTCACAC
This sequence comes from Potamilus streckersoni, assembly GCA_016746295.1. Lineage (NCBI taxonomy): Eukaryota > Metazoa > Mollusca > Bivalvia > Unionida > Unionidae > Potamilus > Potamilus streckersoni. The sequence goes on from JAEAOA010001088.1 coordinate 191,609, forward strand.
TTTGTGTAGATGTCGAAAGCCGGAACTAAATACCAGTACTAAATTTATTGCGCCAAACGATATGAGGCTTTTGATTCTTAAATACATCTCGCAAGAAGCGAAAGAAGTGTCCTCCCTTGTAGGATTATAAATGCATGATTTGTAGGTAAATTATAAGCATCGATACAGCCTCTATGTACAAAATAATGGTACACCGGTGTCTTTCATTCACTGAAATTATCTTGTTAAAATGAAATAATACGCTACGGACATTATTGATTTTGATCAGTCCAATTAGCCTCCACATTCTGTACGGGGACGTAAACTTCTTACAAACATACAAATATGCTGATGCACTGACACACTAGTTACAATTGCCTATACATCAGAAGTACACTAAGCATTAATGCCTGAATGTCTGTCTTTTGAACTAGGCCTATAGTTTCTGAAATACAAAAGTATTGGAGCTTATTCTCCAGTCGTTTTGACCATTTCAACCTGAGAATTAGCCCTTTATATTGCAAGATGGCTTGTGTGCGTTGCTTCTTTAGAAACAGAGATCCGTGATTCATTAAAAGAGGCTACATCTGAAAGGGGTCATGCAATTTGGTAAAATATCTTCTCAAAGTCAAACAGAACATAACTTAAAGTAACACTATTGAAACATGCTGTCAATTTATGTTTCTAATAAATATATATATATATATATATATATATATATATATATATATATATATATATATATATATATATATATATATATATATATATATATATATATATATATATATATATATATACATATACTAAACTATTGTAATGGCATGTCTAAGAAACTCAAACTTTTAATGCCTTCCAGTTCTACATAATCATACAGCTGGGCATTAAGTACATGCTATCGTTTAAGGCAAATATCCACGACTTTGTAATATCAACGACATAAGTGATCATTCTAGTGTCAGCATCGTCGTTGCTATATCGAATAAATTAAAAGATTGTATGTCAGCTGCCTTTACCTGTATACTATTATAAAACCCATATACAAGAACTTGTCCTTCTTTCAATGCAGTTGGAGCAAGTTGGAACGAATGATGTGACAGGATTATGACAAGAAAAAAACCTGAATTCTGGCCGTTCAAGATAGGTTTTCGTTTGCAACTTACATAGTTTTCTAGAAGGGGTAGAAGCTGAAATATTTTCTCTTTTTAGGCGTTATGCAGTTTTATTTAACCTGAAGATAATTAAATTTTAAGTTATTATATAATGGTTATTATTTGGGGTTTTTAAAAAAATTTTTACAAGAATATTTAAAGCCATTTGATAGGTTTTTTTTCTTCTAACCACCTCACACCCAGCATCAATACAATAAGTCCATAAAATAACTAAACAGTCAAGCGAGCCATGACACCGAAAATTCGAAAGATACGGATGAATTGACAACACAACTATTCCCTCAGTAAAGGTGAGATGAAGTAGTACAAACTGAAAGAATGAAACATAAGTTGCATATTTTCGTTACAATTGCTAAGTACGGTTTTAATAATCCATTCCTTTGATGCACATGAAATCTAAATTCAAATCAGTTGCTTTAATGCGACTGATGAGAAATTGTGAAAATTTCAGTCAGGTATGTATGTATGTATGTATGTATGTATGTATGTATGTATGTATGTATGTATGTATGTATGTATGTATGTATGTATGTATGTATGTATGCATGCATGCATGCATGCATGCATGCATGCATGCATGCATGCATGTATGTATGTATGTATGTATGTATGTATGTATGTATGTATGTATGTATGCATGTGAAGCTCATTTTGGACAGTATATTACGCCACTGAAATAGATACCTATGAATCGTATCGATATTGGTAGCTCTCTCAAGTCATGATTATTTTTAAAATTAAGATTTTAATTAGGTCTCTACTAATGTTTTCTCAGAGCATTTTCTTTCCAACAAAAATTTCCTGATCGTTCATTTTTTGACATATAACCTGAACATATATTCACCTCAATGTGCACCTCAATTGTGCATAAATAGTTGCCCACTATACTTTTCATCATCTGTTAAATTGAAACTGTCAACTACCATACGTGTCATGCTTTATTAGGTTCAAATAGTTACCTACCACAATTTCGTGGTTTGTTATGCTGAAACATGTATCGGACAGGTTTCGTTGTCCATTAAGCTGAAATAGTTTCTTAACACACTTACCATGGTCTGTTAGGCTCATATAGTAATATGCCATACCTTTCGCGATCTACTTGGCAGAAATAGTTGCTTGCCACACTGGTCGTGGTCTTTTAAGTTGAAATAGTTGCCTAAAATACTTTGCAGGGTATATTAGTACAATGTCAGTGTCAATGTCAAACAGGACAATGTCAATATCAATTTCAATATCAGTTAGGACAATGTCAATTTACAATGTCAATGTCTATGTCAATTAGGACAATGTCAATGACGAATTCTTCATTATATTTATGTTACCAGCTGCAACAGGTGAGGTAAAATATGTGTATCTCATTTTGCATGCGTGTTCATCAGCGATGGACGATGCTTCTTTTTTCACAGAAATTGCAAATTAACTCAGACTGACAGGAATATCACAGTTAATACTGAAAAAGAATACGAACAAGTTCAAATTTTAACACATGGTCATTGACGTGTTTCAAATTACGATATATGGCAGTACAAACTGATCATGTGATTCCCATGTCGCTATAAACTGATCATGTGACTACCATGTCTGCATAAACTGATCATGAGGCATTTCATTCAAGATTGGATCTCATTAGGGTTTTTTGGGAATATTTTAATTCAACAAAATATGTCGAAACACAGTTTTCGATAAGATGTTGCGAGTGCGTTTTATTCTTACACCATTAGTATAATCCTGCTATGGCCTCCGATATATGAAATAAGCTAGGGTTGTTGTGGCAACCATTCATGAGATTTATCCAAGAGACAACTATTCTTTTTTATATGTATAATGTTCACCACAAAGCATTTAATAAGGGTGGATTTTTATCTCTTAGCATATATTTTGGGCGGTCAAAATGACCATTTTCACCGTATTTATGTCTTCAAAATCCCAGATTACAGCTGTGAATGCAAGAATTGGAACAATTGTCGCATATAAAGGTTAAAGATGAGAGAAAACCTGCAAATTGAGATTTAGCGTTCATTTTTGTCGAAGGTATATATCTTTCTTGACTTCATTAAATAAATTCTTAATATATAGCATTCTTTGTTTTTATCAGTACTACTTATTTACAATATCTGACAATTTCGTGTTCCGAACCTCCTAATTCACACTTCACATTTTCTCTATATCAACGGTTCCAAAAAATCGTAACTTTCGTATTACTTGTATTGATATTTTTATACGTCTTGCAGTAATTAAATAATACGTCATGGTTATTTTATCATATCATTTGGTCATCCAAAAATAATACACAATCGTCTGCACAGAGCGGAACAAATGGGATTAAATATCTTGCTATATCTCTTTCTAGTAAATTAATTGTAATGCCATTACAATTACTGTCCAACAAATAAGTTTTGATGTCTTACAGAACAAATAAAACTTGAAAAAAACTTTCGCCTTATATAACTCCATTATTTCCAGCAAATAACCCGGATGTATTTACAGTGTTGAAGATAAAAGACATATATTTACAATCAGATCATAAATGCTTTTACAGCAGGAAGAAGAACTTTAACGTTTGAAATATTTACACAATATAAAAATCTTCACCGAGCGACTTATTAGATTGTTATTCTCTCAGTACTTTGAGCGTTCCCTCTCGATAGATTGGTTCATGTTCTATATTTAATGTATGCTGCTAAGAGAATCGCAATAGGCCTTCATTCAAGCATGCATGTCATCATCTGCCTTAGACAGCATGCTTATTATTGACCAGTGCATATTCTGGTTAAGTTTCTGGAGTTTTCCTGTTATGAAAGCTTCCAGTTTTCTTGATTGTGGTCTTGCAATTTCTTCTAGCATAACGTATTTCATTATGACATTTGGGTGTTCGTCGTCATGTGTGACTTTGCTTTATAAGCACGATAATTATTTCTAGCTATCTTACATTCTCTCCCAAAATGATTTACTATTGACTCTTTTACGCCATGTGTGCTTATTGTTCCTATTTAAAACGTTTTATTAGCCCTAAATAAAAGAACTGGCAATTTCATCATCAATTTTGTTTATATTCGTATCCTTTTACAAATCATGTATTTTGTCTACTAAGGTTTTCCCTGAGTCTCTGCTAATGTTTGTTCTAAACAATTCTTGATATATTGGGCTGAAATAGTTACACCTTCATTGTCCATTAGGCCCACATGAAATAACTACCTGCCACAAATTTAATAGTCTATTAAGCTCAAAAATTTACCTGCCAAACTGTTATGGTCTTTATATCTGAAATAGGTACCTACAACACGTCATCGTCTGTTAGGTGTAAATAGTTGCCTCAAACACTTTTCATGGTCTATTAGGCTGAGATAGTTACCTACGACACTTCGTTGCCTATTGGGTTGAAATAATTACAAAGAACACTTTTTATTGTCGTTTAGGCTGAAAAAGTTGCCTATCACACTTTCGTGGTCTCTTAGGCTGAGATACTTAACAACGACACTTAATTGAACTAAAACGGATACCGAACACACTTGTATGCTCTTTTTAGGCAACGTCATAAAATAAAACCTCAGCACATCTTGAATAATAATATATCATTGCCAGTTGTCGTCTTACGAAATATGGATTAACAATTTTTGCATCCTCAGCAGTGGCATCTTTAAAATAGATTGTCACTGATAATTGCGATTGTATTCAGGTTCTAGATCTAAAATAACGGTCTATGAGGATCGATTTTTTTATATTAGTTTGTTAAATGAGGCAGTAGAACTCGACTTGAATAAAGTCTAGGTACCGTATGTACAATGCAAGAGTTATAAAGCATATAACAGTACGGAATGACTGTACGAGTAAAGGTGTTTCCTGCTTACATGGGGCAAGACAAGCGTGAATAAGTTAGTGATCGTAATAATTATGCATAATTTAGTAAGATAATTATGTTAGGTCGAGTTTTATGTCAAGTTAGACGGTTAGGTTAAGTCAGGTATTTAAAACATTGACTTTTTAAATATAAATTTCGTTTGGTTTCTAATGGCACCAGTGACATAACATCACATATCATGTCTAGGTAATTAAAAACATACATTCTCTATAGAGAAATCACTGCTTTCCACTGAGCCTATTATGTCAGGATTCAAACCCGTATAATTCTGTTTGAAAGGCCGGTATGACGACCAACTAGTCACCGTGTTTTTTAAATTTTAAGTACTAAACATTAGTAATTTCCAGTGAATAACACGAGTTTGTTTTCACTCTTGTTATCTAGGGTTATATTCTTTTCTGTAACTGGCATAAGTATAATAGCACATGAATAATAGATACTAAGATGTTTATCATAGAAATTTTTAATCTTTCGCATTGTATTAATGTATCAACCAGTCATATTACTAACATGTAGAGGTCAGTCAGTGACTGCGTTGGAATCAGAGTTCGGAAGAATGAAATGGAGTTAGAGTCAAATATAAACGAAGATGGAGATAGTTACCCGTCATTGATGCATACGATATTATTTTGTCTTAGTGCTGACGATCAATGTCATTGGAAATAGTTATGTATGTCTATACCGAATCCTTATATATAGCTGTTAATTATATCTATTTTGTACAAAGTGTTGTACCTGACAGTATTCATTTTATGTGCATTACTTTCAAGTGAGTGAATAGGTATTTACGTTCATTAATATTACTATTTATAATAAACAAATTTACGAAATTGAGGGTATTTCCCATTGAATGGCTCGGATATGTGGAGTCTTTTGCAAAGAGGAGTGGTTTTGCGAAATATCACACCGTGTAGTATGTATGTATGTATGTATGTATGTATGTATGTATGTATGTATGTATGTATGTATGTATGTATGTATGTATGGATGGATGGATGGATGGATGGATGGATGGATGGATGGATGGATGGATGGATGGATGGATGTATGTATGTATGTATGTATGTATGTATGTATGTATGTATGTATGTATGTATGCATGCATGCATGCATGCATGCATGCATGTATGTATGTATGTATGTATGTATGTATGCATGTGAAGCTCATTTTGGACAGTATATTACGCCACTGAAATAGATACCTATGAATCGTATCGATATTGGTAGCTCTCTCAAGTCATGATTATTTTTAAAATTAAGATTTTAATTAGGTCTCTACTGATGTTTTCTCTGAGCATTTTCTTTCCAACAAAAATTTCCTGATCGTTTATTTTTTGACATATAAACTGAACATATATTCACCTCAATGTGCACCTCAATTGTGCATAAATAGTTGCCCACTATACTTTTCATCATCTGTTAAATTGAAACTGTCAACTACCATACATGTCATGCTTTATTAGGTTCAAATAGTTACCTACCACAATTTCGTGGTTTGTTATGCTGAAACATGTATCGGACAGGTTTCGTTGTCCATTAAGCTGAAATAGTTTCTTAACACACTTACCATGGTCTGTTAGGCTCATATAGTAATATGCCATACCTTTCGCGATCTACTTGGCAGAAATAGTTGCTTGCCACACTGGTCGTGGTCTTTTAAGTTGAAATAGTTGCCTAAAATACTTTGCAGGGTTTATTAGTACAATGTTAGTGTCAATGTCAAACAGGACAATGTCAATATCAATTTCAATATCAGTTAGGACAATGTCAATTTACAATGTCAATGTCTATGTCAATTAGGACAATGTCAATGACGAATTCTTCATTATATTTATGTTACCAGCTGCAACAGGTGAGGTAAAATATGTGTATCTCATTTTGCATGCGTGTTCATCAGCGATGGACGATGCTTCTTTTTTTCACAGAAATTGCAAATTAACTCAGACTGACAGGAATATCACAGTTAATACTGAAAAAGAATACGAACAAGTTCAAATTTTAACACATGGTCATTGACGTGTTTCAAATTACGATATATGGCAGTACAAACTGATCATGTGATTCCCATGTCGCTATAAACTGATCATGTGACTACCATGTCTGCATAAACTGATCATGAGGCATTTCATTCAAGATTGGATCTCATTAAGGTTTTTTGGGAATATTTTAATTCAACAAAATATGTCGAAACACAGTTTTCGATAAGATGTTGCGAGTGCGTTTTATTCTTACACCATTAGTATAATCCTGTTATGGCCTCCGATATATGAAATAAGCTAGGGTTGTTGTGGCAACCATTCATGAGATTTATCCAAGAGACAACTATTCTTTTTTATATGTATAATGTTCACCACAAAGCATTTAATAAGGGTGGATTTTTATCTCTTAGCATATATTTTGGACGGCCAAAATGACCATTTTCACCGTATTTATGTCTTCAAAATCCCAGATTACAGCTGTGAATGCAAGAATTGGAACAATTGTCGCATATAAAGGTTAAAGATGAGAGAAAACCTGCAAATTGAGATTTAGCGTTCATTTTTGTCGAAGGTATATATCTTTCTTGACTTCATTAAATAAATTCTTAATATATAGCATTCTTTGTTTTTATCAGTACTACTTATTTACAATATCTGACAATTTCGTGTTCCGAACCTCCTAATTCACACTTCACATTTTCTCTATATCAACGGTTCCAAAAAATCGTAACTTTCGTATTACTTGTATTGATATTTTTATACGTCTTGCAGTAATTAAATAATACGTCATGGTTATTTTATCATATCATTTGGTCATCCAAAAATAATACACAATCGTCTGCACAGAGCGGAACAAATGGGATTAAATATCTTGCTATATCTCTTTCTAGTAAATTAATTGTAATGCCATTACAATTACTGTCCAACAAATAAGTTTTGATGTCTTACAGAACAAATAAAACTTGAAAAAAACTTTCGCCTTATATAACTCCATTATTTCCAGCAAATAACCCGGATGTATTTACAGTGTTGAAGATAAAAGACATATATTTACAATCAGATCATAAATGCTTTTACAGCAGGAAGAAGAACTTTAACGTTTGAAATATTTACACAATATAAAAATCTTCACCGAGCGACTTATTAGATTGTTATTCTCTCAGTACTTTGAGCGTTCCCTCTCGATAGATTGGTTCATGTTCTATATTTAATGTATGCTGCTAAGAGAATCGCAATAGGCCTTCATTCAAACATGCATGTCATCCTCTGCCTTAGACAACATGCTTATTATTGACCAGTGCATATTCTGGTTAAGTTTCTGGAGTTTTCCTGTTATGAAAGCTTTAAGTTTTCTTGATTGTGGTCTTGCAATTTCTTCTAGCATAACGTATTTCATTATGACATTTGGGTGTTCGTCGTCATGTGTGACTTTGCTTTATAAGCACGATAATTATTTCTAGCTATCTTACATTCTCTCCCAAAATGATTTACTATTGACTCTTTTACGCCATGTGTGCTTATTGTTCCTATTTAAAACGTTTTATTAGCCCTAAATAAAAGAACTGGCAATTTCATCATCAATTTTGTTTATATTCGTATCCTTTTACAAATCATGTATTTTGTCTACTAAGGTTTTCCCTGAGTCTCTGCTAATGTTTGTTCTAAACAATTCTTGATATATTGGGCTGAAATAGTTACACCTTCATTGTCCATTAGGCCCACATGAAATAACTACCTGCCACAAATTTAATAGTCTATTAAGCTCAAAAGTTTACCTGCCGAACTGTTATGGTCTTTATATCTGAAATAGGTACCTACAACACGTCATCGTCTGTTAGGTGTAAATAGTTGCCTCAAACGCTTTTCATGGTCTATTAGGCTGAGATAGTTACCTACGACACTTCGTTGCCTATTGGGTTGAAATAATTACAAAGAACACTTTTTATTGTCGTTTAGGCTGAAAAAGTTGCCTATCACACTTTCGTGGTCTCTTAGGCTGAGATACTTAACAACGACACTTAATTGAACTAAAACGGATACCGAACACACTTGTATGCTCTTTTTAGGCAACGTCATAAAATAAAACCTCAGCACATCTTGAATAATAATATATCATTGCCAGTTGTCGTCTTACGAAATATGGATTAACAATTTTTGCATCCTCAGCAGTGGCATCTTTAAAATAGATTGTCACTGATAATTGCGATTGTATTCAGGTTCTAGATCTAAAATAACGGTCTATGAGGATCGATTTTTTTATATTAGTTTGTTAAATGAGGCAGTAGAACTCGACTTGAATAAAGTCTAGGTACCGTATGTACAATGCAAGAGTTATAAAGCATATAACAGTACGGAATGACTGTACGAGTAAAGGTGTTTCCTGCTTACATGGGGCAAGACAAGCGTGAATAAGTTAGTGATCGTAATAATTATGCATAATTTAGTAAGATAATTATGTTAGGTCGAGTTTTATGTCAAGTTAGACGGTTAGGTTAAGTCAGGTATTTAAAACATTGACTTTTTAAATATAAATTTCGTTTGGTTTCTAATGGCACCAGTGACATAACATCACATATCATGTCTAGGTAATTAAAAACATACATTCTCTATAGAGAAATCACTGCTTTCCACTGAGCCTATTATGTCAGGATTCAAACCCGTATAATTCTGTTTGAAAGGCCGGTATGACGACCAACTAGTCACCGTGTTTTTTAAATTTTAAGTACTAAACATTAGTAATTTCCAGTGAATAACACGAGTTTGTTTTCACTCTTGTTATCTAGGGTTATATTCTTTTCTGTAACTGGCATAAGTATAATAGCACATGAATAATAGATACTAAGATGTTTATCATAGAAATTTTTAATCTTTCGCATTGTATTAATGTATCAACCAGTCATATTACTAACATGTAGAGGTCAGTCAGTGACTGCGTTGGAATCAGAGTTCGGAAGAATGAAATGGAGTTAGAGTCAAATATAAACGAAGATGGAGATAGTTACCCGTCATTGATGCATACGATATTATTTTGTCTTAGTGCTGACGATCAATGTCATTGGAAATAGTTATGTATGTCTATACCGAATCCTTATATATAGCTGTTAATTATATCTATTTTGTACAAAGTGTTGTACCTGACAGTATTCATTTTATGTGCATTACTTTCAAGTGAGTGAATAGGTATTTACGTTCATTAATATTACTATTTATAATAAACAAATTTACGAAATTGAGGGTATTTCCCATTGAATGGCTCGGATATGTGGAGTCTTTTGCAAAGAGGAGTGGTTTTGCAAAATATCACACCGTGTAGTATGTATGTATGTATGTATGTATGTATGTATGTATGTATGTATGTATGTATGTATGGATGGATGGATGGATGGATGGATGGATGGATGGATGGATGGATGGATGGATGGATGGATGGATGGATGGATGGATGGATGTATGTATGTATGTATGTATGTATGTATGTATGTATGTATGTATGTATGTATGTATGCATGCATGCATGCATGCATGCATGCATGTATGTATGTATGTATGTATGCATGTGAAGCTCATTTTGGACAGTATATTACGCCACTGAAATAGATACTTATGAATCGTATCGATATTGGTAGCTCTCTCAAGTCATGATTATTTTTAAAATTAAGATTTTAATTAGGTCTCTACTGATGTTTTCTCTGAGCATTTTCTTTCCAACAAAAATTTCCTGATCGTTCATTTTTTGACATATAAACTGAACATATATTCACCTCAATGTGCACCTCAATTGTGCATAAATAGTTGCCCACTATACTTTTCATCATCTGTTAAATTGAAACTGTCAACTACCATACATGTCATGCTTTATTAGGTTCAAATAGTTACCTACCACAATTTCGTGGTTTGTTATGCTGAAACATGTATCGGACAGGTTTCGTTGTCCATTAAGCTGAAATAGTTTCTTAACACACTTACCATGGTCTGTTAGGCTCATATAGTAATATGCCATACCTTTCGCGATCTACTTGGCAGAAATAGTTGCTTGCCACACTGGTCGTGGTCTTTTAAGTTGAAATAGTTGCCTAAAATACTTTGCAGGGTTTATTAGTACAATGTTAGTGTCAATGTCAAACAGGACAATGTCAATATCAATTTCAATATCAGTTAGGACAATGTCAATTTACAATGTCAATGTCTATGTCAATTAGGACAATGTCAATGACGAATTCTTCATTATATTTATGTTACCAGCTGCAACAGGTGAGGTAAAATATGTGTATCTCATTTTGCATGCGTGTTCATCAGCGATGGACGATGCTTCTTTTTTTCACAGAAATTGCAAATTAACTCAGACTGACAGGAATATCACAGTTAATACTGAAAAAGAATACGAACAAGTTCAAATTTTAACACATGGTCATTGACGTGTTTCAAATTACGATATATGGCAGTACAAACTGATCATGTGATTCCCATGTCGCTATAAACTGATCATGTGACTACCATGTCTGCATAAACTGATCATGAGGCATTTCATTCAAGATTGGATCTCATTAAGGTTTTTTGGGAATATTTTAATTCAACAAAATATGTCGAAACACAGTTTTCGATAAGATGTTGCGAGTGCGTTTTATTCTTACACCATTAGTATAATCCTGTTATGGCCTCCGATATATGAAATAAGCTAGGGTTGTTGTGGCAACCATTCATGAGATTTATCCAAGAGACAACTATTCTTTTTTATATGTATAATGTTCACCACAAAGCATTTAATAAGGGTGGATTTTTATCTCTTAGCATATATTTTGGACGGCCAAAATGACCATTTTCACCGTATTTATGTCTTCAAAATCCCAGATTACAGCTGTGAATGCAAGAATTGGAACAATTGTCGCATATAAAGGTTAAAGATGAGAGAAAACCTGCAAATTGAGATTTAGCGTTCATTTTTGTCGAAGGTATATATCTTTCTTGACTTCATTAAATAAATTCTTAATATATAGCATTCTTTGTTTTTATCAGTACTACTTATTTACAATATCTGACAATTTCGTGTTCCGAACCTCCTAATTCACACTTCACATTTTCTCTATATCAACGGTTCCAAAAAATCGTAACTTTCGTATTACTTGTATTGATATTTTTATACGTCTTGCAGTAATTAAATAATACGTCATGGTTATTTTATCATATCATTTGGTCATCCAAAAATAACACACAATCGTCTGCACAGAGCGGAACAAATGGGATTAAATATCTTGCTATATCTCTTTCTAGTAAATTAATTATAATGCCATTACGATTACTGTCCAACAAATAAGTTTTGATGTCTTACAGAACAAATAAAACTTGAAAAAAACTTTCGCCTTATATAACTCCATTATTTCCAGCAAATAACCCGGATGTATTTACAGTGTTGAAGATAAAAGACATATATTTACAATCAGATCATAAATGCTTTTACAGCAGGAAGAAGAACTTTAACGTTTGAAATATTTACACAATATAAAAATCTTCACCGAGCGACTTATTAGATTGTTATTCTCTCAGTACTTTGAGCGTTCCCTCTCGATAGATTGGTTCATGTTCTATATTTAATGTATGCTGCTAAGAGAATCGCAATAGGCCTTCATTCAAACATGCATGTCATCCTCTGCCTTAGACAACATGCTTATTATTGACCAGTGCATATTCTGGTTAAGTTTCTGGAGTTTTCCTGTTATGAAAGCTTTAAGTTTTCTTGATTGTGGTCTTGCAATTTCTTCTAGCATAACGTATTTCATTATGACATTTGGGTGTTCGTCGTCATGTGTGACTTTGCTTTATAAGCACGATAATTATTTCTAGCTATCTTACATTCTCTCCCAAAATGATTTACTATTGACTCTTTTACGCCATGTGTGCTTATTGTTCCTATTTAAAACGTTTTATTAGCCCTAAATAAAAGAACTGGCAATTTCATCATCAATTTTGTTTATATTCGTATCCTTTTACAAATCATGTATTTTGTCTACTAAGGTTTTCCCTGAGTCTCTGCTAATGTTTGTTCTAAACAATTCTTGATATATTGGGCTGAAATAGTTACACCTTCATTGTCCATTAGGCCCACATGAAATAACTACCTGCCACAAATTTAATAGTCTATTAAGCTCAAAAGTTTACCTGCCGAACTGTTATGGTCTTTATATCTGAAATAGGTACCTACAACACGTCATCGTCTGTTAGGTGTAAATAGTTGCCTCAAACGCTTTTCATGGTCTATTAGGCTGAGATAGTTACCTACGACACTTCGTTGCCTATTGGGTTGAAATAATTACAAAGAACACTTTTTATTGTCGTTTAGGCTGAAAAAGTTGCCTATCACACTTTCGTGGTCTCTTAGGCTGAGATACTTAACAACGACACTTAATTGAACTAAAACGGATACCGAACACACTTGTATGCTCTTTTTAGGCAACGTCATAAAATAAAACCTCAGCACATCTTGAATAATAATATATCATTGCCAGTTGTCGTCTTACGAAATATGGATTAACAATTTTTGCATCCTCAGCAGTGGCATCTTTAAAATAGATTGTCACTGATAATTGCGATTGTATTCAGGTTCTAGATCTAAAATAACGGTCTATGAGGATCGATTTTTTTATATTAGTTTGTTAAATGAGGCAGTAGAACTCGACTTGAATAAAGTCTAGGTACCGTATGTACAATGCAAGAGTTATAAAGCATATAACAGTACGGAATGACTGTACGAGTAAAGGTGTTTCCTGCTTACATGGGGCAAGACAAGCGTGAATAAGTTAGTGATCGTAATAATTATGCATAATTTAGTAAGATAATTATGTTAGGTCGAGTTTTATGTCAAGTTAGACGGTTAGGTTAAGTCAGGTATTTAAAACATTGACTTTTTAAATATAAATTTCGTTTGGTTTCTAATGGCACCAGTGACATAACATCACATATCATGTCTAGGTAATTAAAAACATACATTCTCTATAGAGAAATCACTGCTTTCCACTGAGCCTATTATGTCAGGATTCAAACCCGTATAATTCTGTTTGAAAGGCCGGTATGACGACCAACTAGTCACCGTGTTTTTTAAATTTTAAGTACTAAACATTAGTAATTTCCAGTGAATAACACGAGTTTGTTTTCACTCTTGTTATCTAGGGTTATATTCTTTTCTGTAACTGGCATAAGTATAATAGCACATGAATAATAGATACTAAGATGTTTATCATAGAAATTTTTAATCTTTCGAATTGTATTAATGTATCAACCAGTCATATTACTAACATGTAGAGGTCAGTCAGTGACTGCGTTGGAATCAGAGTTCGGAAGAATGAAATGGAGTTAGAGTCAAATATAAACGAAGATGGAGATAGTTACCCGTCATTGATGCATACGATATTATTTTGTCTTAGTGCTGACGATCAATGTCATTGGAAATAGTTATGTATGTCTATACCGAATCCTTATATATAGCTGTTAATTATATCTATTTTGTACAAAGTGTTGTACCTGACAGTATTCATTTTATGTGCATTACTTTCAAGTGAGTGAATAGGTATTTACGTTCATTAATATTACTATTTATAATAAACAAATTTACGAAATTGAGGGTATTTCCCATTGAATGGCTCGGATATGTGGAGTCTTTTGCAAAGAGGAGTGGTTTTGCGAAATATCACACCGTGTAGTATGTATGTATGTATGTATGTATGTATGTATGTATGTATGTATGTATGTATGTATGTATGTATGTATGTATGTATGTATGCATGCATCCATATATATATATATATATATATAGAGTCATACTTATGTTTAATATTTCCATATTTTCAGTAAGAAAATATATTTAATGCTTGTTTATTGAATTTGAGAAGAAACATTTGTTAGAATTATTCAGTGGTACTGCTCTTTGAACTATTATTCTTGGACTATTTGTGAATTTATTCAAATGTGTTCTGGACAGTGTCATTATTATACAACAGGACTGTTGGTAGTCAAATACATTCTAGGATATGAACTTCGTTCGAAACATTCTATTCTTTTTTACTTTTAACATTATTTTGGATATAATAATTTTGGATTTAATATAATATCATAACATAGATAATCAAGTTTTTTTTAAAGTTTTACAAAAAAATATATGTAGTATGCACCACGCTAGACAAATTCATGTACACTTCTTTTATATAGATAACTATATTGGTTCGTATCAGATAATGGATTCACTCTGCATAAGGTCTGGTATAATTTTATCTTAGCGAATATCTGTATTAAAATGTTTCGGTACAGTACTGTTACTTTAGTCCAAATGACCTTAGTTCGAAGTTCATTTCGCTCCGCAGCCAATTACTAATGAATTGCCACGTGCGTTCTCTGAAGAAAACGAAAATATAAACCAGCATACATTACTACACCTCTTTTTTACCGTTTGCTAGACAATGCAGTTCAATAAAATAAATGCTCCTTTACTTATGTCATAATATCCACTAAATCTTGCTACACTAAAGTAACTTGTGTGAGCATTTAAATATTGGGAGATCATATATAAATATACACTCGTCATTAACACAGATTCAATTCATATATCCTAAAACACATCACACATTTGTATATAAGGTGAATTCATATAGGACACACGGTACTAATTATATGGAAGAACTGAGAACCAGTCTAGAAATGGGCGAAGAAATAATAGAGTATATACGGGTTTGGTGGTCCATAATTGGTTAATAATGAAAAGTAAAATTTTAGTAAAATTATAGATATACATATGGCGAATTTACTGTAGTTTTATTGTTTGACACGTCAACCTCAAGTTCGTAGTAAAATTTGCTTAGTTCAGACACAATTAAAAACAATATGTATCAGTAAGTAAGTGTACAGATATATACTGCTTTCACACCAAGATAGCTTAACGCCAACTTTCACTGTACGCTGACCGGTAGTGGCTTAGGTTTGAGAACCTTACAGACGATAACGGGTTTAGAGAAATTTAAATAAAACGCAAACTGACCCTAAGCCCAACGAGTGTTGCCCATTCGTTTGGTATGTGTGTGTGCGCAAATTCTTTTTGCTTTAATGGTGCTATTCATTTGTATTTTTTGTAAGTATAATTGTTTTCGTGACGCCATATTGGCTGGAATGTGAGGACATCAAAAGCTTAAGACAATAAATGGGCTTGGTCGCAAATTGAAAAGAAAACTTAGTGTACCTGGATGTTTGAAGATTTGTGGTTGTTGGGCTTTACGCCATTTTTCAGCACACGATAGGCTATTCATGGCGGCGAGTATTAATGGTGGAGGAAGAAACCGGGAAATCACCGGAAAGAACCATTGACCCACGAGAAGCTACTGGCAAGCTTTCTCACATATCTGCATTCGCCGAATCCTAGACTCGAACCCACGCAGACAGAGGTGAGATGGCAGTGATCTGTAACGGACAGCGCTTTAGACCACTAGGTTACTCGGGGACCCCAAAAAGAGATAAAGAAATAATCAGTGAACCTTAGAAGATGATAACATGCATCAGAAATAACAGCAGGTATTGGAGAGAGAGAGAGAGAGAGAGAGAGAGAGAGAGAGAGAGAGAGAGAGAGAGAGAGAGAGAGAGAGAGAGAGAGAGAGAGAGAGAGAGTCTTTACACTATAAAAAAAATCAAATTTTCTTTGATCAAGTAATGAACTACCATATACCTGGTTTTATCGTTGAACTTTGACTTAAATTTGGTTACAGCGATCATGAATAAGGTTATAGTTAAAAAGGAAACAAAATATCAAGCCATATAAGTTTTAAATTAATAAAATATTACAGCCGAGTAATAATGACATATCAATAAAACATCACAACCGTATAATATTAATATATCAATAACACTTTACTGCGGTATGATATTAATTTATCACATACTTCATAAACAATCCAATTAGTTATTTATTATTGCTAGGGGTCAAGGAGTTAAGTAAAAATATTCGAAGATCTATATTTGTCTACGTCGAAATAAAACTGTCAAAACTGGCAAAGAGTGCTGACTGTATTTAAAGTTTTGACGTTTTCAACGGTTTACTCGAGATGAGTTATATATAATAGACTCTCGATTATCTGCAGTAATGGTGGGGAGAGCTAGCGCGGATAATCAAAAACAGCGGATAAACCAAAGTGCATATACACAATCCAGATATAGTGGCATAAAATTAACTTAGTTAATTTTTTTCGCCGTAATATCCTACTTATGTTTACCTTTTGTGATGCAGGCTAATGTTCTTCTTCACTAATATCCTAATGTCGTAACACGAAAATAAATAATTAAATTTAATACAATTATATTGAACATTAAAAAAAGGAAGATCAATAAATGAACAAACAAAAACAACGAATGTTTAGGAAAAGTAGTCCTTTATTGATTTCTGGTTTAATGACATAGCTTCTTTCTTCTTTAGGATTGCTCTCAATCTGCGTAATACCAATTTATCTGAGAGCAGAGAATCACTTTGTTGCTCCAGATACTCTAGCAAACCCTCAGTCCATTGAAGAGCAGATGAATTGTTTATCCTTGTTTCAGGAATAAGTTCCGTGTCTTCGTCGTCATTCTCATCAGAATCTGTTGTCTGCCCTTGTACACTTTTAATGATTTCACTGTCGGACAAAACCTCACACCCTAGATCGTCACAATCAACATTAAACCATTCTAAAGTATTTCCACTATCAACTTCCTTACCACCCTCTGTTCTCTGTAAAATGGCGGCTAATTCAGAAGTCGAAATATCTTCTTCATCGAAACTATTGCATTCGACAGTCTCAACTTCAGGAAATATTTGTTTCCATGATTTACTAATTGTGGTTGGCTTTATGAAATCCCAGGCATGTGCAACTTCGTAGATAGCATCCAGCAATGATACTGTTTTTGAGAAAGTTTTTAAATCATTGCATTCTTCCACTAACTATTGCAGAAGTCGTCCTCTATATAGCCTCTTCATAGCAGAAATCACCCCTTGATCCATTGGTTGGATTAGCGCGGTTACATTTGGTGGCAAATAATGTGTTATTATTTTACCGTCAGCAGACTACAAAAACCGCTTATTTGGATGGTTTGGAGCATTGTCTAATAAAAGAATGACTTTCTCTGGCAAACCTTTCGATCTCAGATGCTCGCGAACTTGTGGTACAAAGTTTTCATGGAACCATGTTTAAAAAATTGTGGTATCCATCCAGGCTTTCTTCTGATTAAAATATGTCACAGGCATATTGGTTTTTTTTCAGTTCCCTTGAAACAACGCGGCTTTTTCGCTTTTCCGATTACAGCTAGTTTTACTTTTTGAGAACCAGTAGCATTTGCGCAACATAAAGCAGTGATTCTTTCTTGCTGGATGTATATATATATATATATATATATATATATATATATATATATATATATATATATATATATATATATATATATATATATATATATATACGTAATCAAGCATAAAACGTATCAGCCCCAGGCACACAAAAGGCAACCTAAGCGGATGTAGTAAAAAATGGGGCGAATAAAATTACAAAAGCATCCAGCAGAAAATTTGATAACAGCTATGAAAAGTCTAATAGAATCCCTAAAGGATCTGATACAGAGGACACAAACAGAAGAAAGAGTAGAAGGTTTATCAGAACACAGAAAAAGAAGGGATGGAAGAAAGAAAAGAGAAGACAAAATAAATCAAAAGAGAAAAAGAAACTATATTAAACATTTCTGCGAGATTACTAACCAATAGTGATTATATTCTTTTAGGTAAGGGATTATCTTTCTGTCCGAGGACCAAAGTACACGACAATATTAAATTATTAGAAGCATTTTTTAATTACTCAAGATCATTAAAATTAAAATAATTTTTCTCACAATAATGCAAAGATTCAAATAATAAAAGTAACTATCATCTACATAATATGCCCTTTATAAATAAAAAAAGAATCATCATTCACACCTTCTGGTGGACGAGATATTTATCTCGATTTTTTATATTGAAGCTACTAAGCAAGAAATTTTAAATAATATTCCAAAATGAAAATATATTACAAACATATCAAAAGAAGAATTAAATTCATTGCGTTCTTTAGCACAAGACGAAAGCATTATTATTGAAAAAGCTGATAAGTCTAATACAATAGTGAAAAAAAATAAATAGTATTATATTAAAGAAGTAGAAAGACAATTAAATAATGAAATATATTATGCAAAACTATCTTATAATCCCTCAGAAGAAATTAATGCAACAATAAGCAAATGTATTGATGAAATCTATATACAGAACTTTTTCATATATGATAAACTTGATATTTTCCCAGATAAGATACGCACACCTCACTTTTATATTTTACATAAAATACATCAAAAGGCTGATAAGTCACTACCTTTAGGATATCCAGGTAGACCCATTATTTCAACATGTAGCTCAATTAAATATAACATATCCCAATATATTGATCATATTTTACAACCACTTATGAAATCATTACCTTATTATGTTAAAGATACTTTTGATTTCATTACCAAATTAAAATCTATACCAAAACTACCTGAAAATTCATTTCTGGTAACACTTGATGTGGTTTCACTTTACACAAATATAACACATAATGATGGTATATAAGCATGTAAATATTATCTTGAACAAAACGAATATACGTGTAAATTATCTAAAGAACATGTTTGTAACTTGTTAACAATTGTGCTTGAAAATACCTTTTTTCTTTCAATTTAGCAATACATACTATCTCCAAAAATTGCGAACAGATGTGGGTAGTCCTATGGCACCTTCTTACGCATCTTAAATGACTTTCTTGATAAAAGACTCTTAAAACCATATTTATGGTTAAGATTTTTTAGACGACATTTTTTATGATTTGGAATTAATCATTAGAAGACCTCTATGACTTTATTGACTGTCTAAACAAATTACATCCTACAATAAAATTTACTTTCAATGTATCTAACACCAAAATATCTCTTTTGAATGTAGAAGTCGTGAAAAATGAAAATAATGACATCGCCACAATGGTTCATGTTAAAAACACGAATATTCATCAATATGTTGAATATTCTTCATGTCATCCTAAATCATGATAAGACGGGATACCATACAGTCAAGCTAAAAGATACAGAAGAATTATTTCGGATGACAATGTTTTTAAATCATCCTTGACAGAGTTAGGTCAGCATTTTTTTTTAAATAGAAATTACCCTATTGACATCATTAATACTGCTTTCCAAAAGGTTTCATCTCTTACACAAAATTGAATCATTACAATGTAGAATCAAAGATAAAAATAAAGTTATTATTCCTTTTGGTATTGAATATAATCCTAGTCTGCCTATTACAGGTATAAGTATCAACAAAATATTGGGATTTTTTTAAAAACTAATTAGCAAAACTAGTGTTAAATCGCTACATAAAAGCAAACCCACGCTTGCTTATAAAAGGCCAAAAAAATCTTAAAGATTAATTAATTAGTTCTAAATTAGAAAATAAAACATATAAAAAATGGATCATCAACTAAATGTAATAGACCTAGATGTTCGCACTGTTATTTTATTAATGAAAATACTTCTTTTAAAAGTATGTATACGAAAGAAACTTTTAATATGCGTTGTGATACTAATTGTGCAACATCAAATGTCAGTTATTTGATCACATGCAAAAAGTGTAGCATACAATATATTGGACAAACGAGTCAACAATTATCTAAACGTACGAACCAACATAGATCAGATATAAAAAAAAAACTATATGGATCATAATTTCAATTCACACGTTGTAAAACATATTAACAAAAGTTCCCATACTTTACAAGATTTCTCCTTTCAACCTATTGATATAGTTAATTCTGAGATGGAACGTGTTTTAAAGGAAACCTATTGGATTCACCGTCTTAATACGGTATATCCAAAAGGTCTTAATTCCAAAACCTTGTACGACATTCCATAATGAAATAAAAAAATTTGAATGTCCCCTGTTTACACTTAGTTAATACTTCTATATTATTTAGTATAAATTTGATTAAAAATTTAATTAATATTAGTTTTACTAATATCATAAAAATATATCAAATAATTTTATAAAACGGATAGAGTATCTCAAATTAATGTTATGACATATTATAATTTTTTAATTCTAAATATTTTCTCACACCATATTGTTTTACTGTTTATTTATTATATAGTTTAAGTTCTGATCAACTGTCAAACCAACAACCAAACCCAAGCCGAAATACTTGCCAGACACTTTGCAGTAGCAAGCAGCAGTTCAAACCACCACAAAGTTTCCTAAATTAAAATTAGAAACACACTATCACCACTTTTTCAGAGACCAAACAGCCCAAGACAAATGTAATAAACCATCAGCTACATTATGTACCAAAACTCCCAACTAATATGAAACAAATTATCCTACGACTCATCAACCAAATTTGGGACACAGGAAACCTACCCACAAATTGGAAACAAGCGCTTGTCATCCTTATACCTAAAGCTGATAAAAAAAACCCTGCTGCCATCATCCTACAGACCAATCTCTCTCATCATCACGTTATGTAAAATCGTGGAGTCAATGATTGTTAATAGATTGAAGCATCACCTTGAATGCAACAATCTATTATCTGAAAACCAAAGCGGTTTCCGAGGAAATCGCACCACTATTGACCAAATCCTTGAAATAGACATCAAAATAGTACTTAACAACAAAAAGGAAAAGCAAAAGGTACCTAATTGCTATATAGTTTTGGACTTTGAAAACGTTTGATCTAGTCTTGACCAAAGAATTCATCTCTAAACTCAACAAATTTGGTATAAAAGGTCGCATACACAGATGGATCGAAAACTTTCTCTCCGACCGATCCTTCAGAGTCCAAGTAGGGAATGAAACTTCAACCACACAGTAACTTGAAAATGGAACTCCAGATGGCAGTGTGATCAGCCCTTTCCTGTTCAACCTAATGGTTAATGATCTTGCCAACAACATCCACACTCTTGTTGACCTATCCCAATTTGCAGATGACAGCTGTATATGGAAAGCTGGCAACCCCAAATGCTCACAAACCATAAACCAAATACAAACCAGCCTAAATCACATAGAAAATTGGACCATCAACTGGGGCTTCAAAATCTCCATGATAAAAACCGTAGCAATTATTATGTTCGCCCCACCCCATCAAAGAAAACAAGAACCACCTAAAGTCTACATACACAATAAACCTATCCAATTAACCACCCACACTTTCTTCCTAGGCGCCACGTCAGACAAGCATCTAACATGGAAACTCCACATAACCAAATTAATTGATCAATGCAAAAAAAGACCTGGCCTTACTAAGGCGCTTAAGGGGCCTAAGATGGGGTGCAGATCAGGAAACCCTACTAGCTATCTATCGTTCCCTAATCCGATCAAAATTGGACTATGCCTGCCAAGCCTATGATGCTGCAGACAAAACTCTACTACAAAAACTTGACTCAATCCAGTACAAAGCATTACGGATTTGTACAGGCACACTGCAAAATACCTCCCTAGTAGAACTCCAAACCCTAACTGGAGAACTACCGTTACAACTAAGACGGACCGAACTTTTACTCAAGTATGCAGAACGAGTATCCACCCTACCTGAACATAACCCGACCAAAAAGGCATTTTAAGAACGCAACACTACGTTCCTCACCAAGTCGGTCAAACATCCCCCAGATTTCCACAAGGTACATCAAATCCTCAACACAAATACCCTATCCATCCAAGCTGAGAAGAGGATATATCACGACCCCACCCCTTGGCGGAACCAAAACCCTATTATTAACTTTGAACTCAGAGGTGCGAGAAGTAAAATACAAAACCCATGGAAGCTTTTAACACACATTCAGGGGCTACTTAACACTCAATACTAAAATCACATACACATATACACGGACAGTTCCAAAAGCATCTCAACCAACACCACTGCAGCTGCCGTAGTCATACCAACACAACAACATACACAAAAGGCAAGACTACCCAACAGGTGTTCCATCTTCACTGCTGAACTCTGGGCCATAAATCAGGCAATCCTCTGGACACAAACTCAACCTAATAAAAATTCCTAATCATTACGGACTCACTCAGCGCCCTACTAGAACTCAACTCTACCAAAACCACGGCTAGAACAAATCTCAAAGAAGATACACTACATCAAATACGTAAACAACAGGTCCAAGGTAAAAAGGTTGAATTTTTATGGGTCCCCTGCCATATACAACTACTAGGATATGACCAAGCAGATCAAGCTGCAAATAACGCTCTCACAACAGGCAAAATAGTGGATATAGGGTACTGTACCCGAGAAATTTACTCAAACATCCAAAACTACATCAACAAACTGTGGCAAAATGAATGGGATACTTCCTCGAACAGAACTGTATTATATCAAATACAGCCCAAATTTGAACGTCACATTAAATGGAAGTCACTACCAAACTTCCGCCACAACCATCTCATTAATAGAATAAGGACAGGAAAAACCAAATTACATGACAGCTTAGGGCAACACATTACTAACCTAACCCAAAGTCAAGAAAACTGCCCACACTGCCCAGAGAAAGAAACACTGGAACGTATTCTCAATTCCTGTCCCTACTATACACCTCAGAGAGAAGTATTTATAAACAAACAGAAGCAGCTAAAAGAAAACCTACAAATACCCAGAATTGCTTAAATCAAACAACAAAAACATGGAACACACACACGCCAACATTATAGAGTACTTGGAAAAAATTAACAAAACAAACAACATATAAAAACAATTTGACGATAGAACAGACTTAGTGGACTAAGACAGGCAAGAGACGACCTATTTTTCCTGTAAAAAATGGCCAAGAACAAACATTTCTTGAACTATGCAACAATAAGAAAGCTTCATCTTGGAAAAAGGATTGAAATCGAAATGCTGTATCAAAATATGCAGTGAGACTATAATAAATATGTCAATCAGTGAGAGCTTCAAACAGGATAAGGATTAAAATAAATTATTTTCTTTTTCACGTCCGCCAAGATCTAACTCACACAAATGCCAGTAGAACCAAGCAATGATAGCTTTTTGCAAGGCAGTAAGGAGGAAACAAAGTACAACTGGAAAAATATAAGAACATTAATGATCATTCATTAAAATTTCAAAAAGAAGAAAAAAAATCAATATACAAGGTCGAAAGACCCATATTTCCAGAAAGTGGAGTACATTTCATGCCTATCACTAACAAGGAACCTGATGATTCACAATCTGCAAAGTTCCAAAAAATAAGCCCTACCCCCACCTCAAATAAGGGATTCTAAATTGGAAGCACTACCAATTTGGAATACCCAATAACCCTGCACACACTCAAATAAGAGAAGGAATACAAGCACCGGTGCTTGTTTTCGATAACCTGCACGCACACCCCTTCCGGACAACGCAGCCTATCTCGAAAAGATAAGCCACCCCCCCTCCAACCCCCCCTAATCTCTACTGTCGTTATAACGGCAAGAGGTTGTGGAAAGATATAACTATGCCTACAACAATACAAAAATGGCCGAAACCCTGCAAGCCCATCAGGGGATAGAGCGAACCACTCCATGAGGAGTAGGAATAATAAAATGTACCGACCGAATGGCAGATACAAGACTTGAAAGCACTATCAAGTCTAGCGGGGTCTTGGACCCGACCAAGATCCAAAACAAACCATAATCCCCATAGTCGTTCTAACGATAGAGGGAATTAACGAAAAGATTACAAAACATCATAATACCATTATACTGGATGTTCCACCAGTATATGACCGAAGCGGAAAAATGGACCAGACCAACCTTCAAACATGACATGTTATTGAAATACAATCTGCTCTTACTGTATCCAACGAAGGACGAAAGAAGCCCACAACAAGAACAAGATGGCGGAATCAACACAAAAATTGGGTTACATTTGACAAAAAATCCACCTAACTGAAATAAAGTTAGGTGGATTATAACTTGGGGGCTTTGGTGGGTAGGGGTCGCGACCCGGGTAAGAGAGTTAGATGCAGTTCTGCCATTTTCGAGCGACAGCTTCAGAATAGAAAGGGTCTTTTTAGAGGTCAAAAAAAGGCCGAGCTCTAAGTCCATGCGCCCCCCCCCCGGGGGAGACCGCAGTCCATGCCTGGGACTGTAAGCCCATCCCCCGGAGGGACCACATCCCATGCCCGGGGCAAGAAAGTGTCAGCACCAAGACACGGGTGAACCCGGCCCCCGAAGGGGGAAAGGCCAATAGCCCTTATCAGGGCTTAAGTCAGTAAACACGAGTGTATACATGACTATAATACATATGTCAGGACAACTGTCAAACTTAAATTGTTTTTTTAGTTAACGTGAATAAAACTGATTATTTCTAGTTTTCCATAATATATATATATATATATATATATATATATATATATATATATATATATATATATATATATATATATATATATATATATATATATATATATATATATTCAACTGTTTGAAGAAGATATAAATGTGTTGTCAAGAAATCTACAAATAAACCCAGGTAAATTGGAAAATGACGTATGAAATCAGAAAAGCACAATACCGTGAAGCTGCGACGAGTGACATGTAAACAATGGTCAGCTATGGTTACGGAATGTGAACACAGTCTAGGACAATATAAAACTTATAACCAGATCTACTGAATGACTAATGAACTTCCGTTTCTACATGCAAATGTGACCGTTCGATTTAGTAGATCAAGCTTTCGTTCAAATTGAAATTAAAAAAGTATCTAATGTAGCCAACACCAAAATTACATAAAGAAACCATGAATAGTTCTACATCCAAGAAGAGAGAGAGAGAGAGAGAGAGAGAGAGAGAGAGAGAGAGAGAGAGAGAGAGAGAGAGAGAGAGAGAGAGAGAGAGAGAGAGAGAGAGAGAGAGAGAGAGAACATGTCATACTAACCTTTGATACAATCATCAGGTACATGAATGTTTACTGTTTTATGTAAACGGTGCAATTTTAATCTCTCTGAATATCATTGTTTTATACGTTACTTGGGATCTCTTGAAACACAGTGACTTCAAAATGAATATCGATTCTTATTTTAAGGTGATACTCAAGAACTATGGGACACAATATCCTGGAGACACTGAGGAAAATAGCTTGTACAGAGGCGACACAATACCCTGGGGACGTTGAGGAAAATTATTGGTGAAAATGCTGGTTTTCAGAATAATATCACGAATCAATCCGTCAAGAAAACAACAGTTACTACACTCATAAAGCCAGAATGACACCAAATATAATCATGTAGATCCTATGACACAAAGAAATTGTATCAGTTATTTCTCTATCAGTATCTCGTTGTTTTTCTTTGGCTAGATAACATTTTATTCTCATTAGCAAGCTAAGTTTTCTTCACCGCTAAAGAGCCGTTCATAGTAGTTAAAAAGTGAACATTAATGCGTGGTGCTCAGGTTTCATTCATAAACTGAAGAACACGTAAACATATGAAAGAAAACAAAATATTTTTTGTTTCAATTGTATTATTCTTTAAATATAACAGAACGATTAATATGATGGTGTGAAGTATATAATAGAAAGGTTATTTACTGCGTATTGAGCCCTTCATCGTGTGGCGTAGGATGCCCGAGCTAGAGAGGGCATCCTTTGTCACGTGAACTCGGAACCAATATTTTTCAATACTCTCTTAATAATCTATAGATATATCGAATAAATATAACAATCGTTTAATTTTAATATATCAATAAGATATAATAACAGTTTAATTACAGCACAGAAGAACATATTCATAGCGTGCCAAGCTGATTCCACATTTCATTTGTGCTGACAAGAAAAAGTAGGTTGCCTTTTCTTATGGTTTGATATGACTTTACATTTCTTTCATAGTTTGAAACTGACTTCACATTTCACTAATGATGTAATACCTAATTTACATATGACGCATCTTTTGAAGCTGACTTGACATTCTCTCATGGTTTGAAACCGACTTGACATTTCTCTCATGGTTTGAGACTGACTTGATTTTTTTCTCATGGTTTGACACTGACATGACATTTCTCGCATGGTATGACACTTATTTGATATTTCTCTGATAGTTGGACACAGACTTGTCACTTCTTTCATGCTATGACACTGACTTTACTTGATCTTGATAATAGATAGAAGCTTCAGTGCAGAAATGTAGTACATTTTCAAATTTCCGTCTTTCAATATGTCTCTTTAAAACGGAAATTTATTCCCTTTCTAAGCTTAACATATAATGATTAATGTTCCCTTACAGAAATCAATCTGACATATCCTTTAAAATGGACATCTGAGGAATCGCCTGAAACCTTCAGAAATGCTATCATAATGCATCTTTAATAAGGGCAGAAAAATGTATTTGTACTACCTAGATTATGTGTTATGTGTTTTCGATTATTAAGTCTTTCCAGTGTACGCACGGAATCTTAATTTGGAATCATGCCAAGGATACCCCCCCCCCGTCTCTCTCTCTCTCTCTCTCTCTCTCTCTCTCTCTCTCTCTCTCTCTCTCTCTCTCTCTCTCTCTCTCTCTCTCTCTCTCTCTGCCACAATTCAATGTTACTACGTCAATAATAAAACTACATTTTATGGTGCAATATTATCTAAATATGTTAATTCGCAAGGTCATATAGCAATGAAGTCTTGATATATTATTATGGCGCTAACAATTTATTATGAAGGGAAAAGAAATTATCCTTGAGATAAAGCTGTGGAAAATCACAGACTGAATATGTAACTGTAGAATGAATTTTAATTAAGCATTTTATTTTGAATCTGAGCATTTGTTGCGAGTATAAGCAAAACGTTAATTAG
The DNA here is from genome assembly GCA_016746295.1 of Potamilus streckersoni. Lineage (NCBI taxonomy): Eukaryota > Metazoa > Mollusca > Bivalvia > Unionida > Unionidae > Potamilus > Potamilus streckersoni. Next base: position 219,459 of record JAEAOA010001088.1, read on the forward strand.
ACAATTTGTATTAGAACATAGCGCTTTTTCGTTGTCAACCTTGCAAGCTATATTTTATACCATGTAGTACAATAAAATGCTATATACTTTTGATGCTATAAGAAGGAGACGTTATTCATTTAAAACACATTTACTTTGTAACCCATCGGTTCTTGTGTCAGTCAGGAACTGATATTTTCAAGGGTAAGTTATCCATCCATGGTCCCTGATTTCTCGCGGTGATAGCTCTCTCCACCTGAAAAATAATTCAGCGTACTCGTAGACCCATAGAGATGAAAAATGCAAAAGTTCATGATGAGTACTATACAATATGCGCATTTTAGCCAAGGAATGAATAATCACCATATCAGCATCATTAATATCTTTCTTTTTATATCGGATTCTTGCAAAGCTACAAAAGGGCTTATGATAGTTTGACTGGTTATCGAACTGTTAGCGTTGCTAAAACCTGCAATCGGAATAATGCTGATGTCATGTTCTTATGGCTGCATGTAAGTTAAATTTCCTATATGATTATCAAAATGCCATAATATTGATTCGGACTCTCCTGCTCACAGATTATTTTTTCAACTTGCACTTAAATTTGTCATTTTACCTTTTCAAATCAAATAAGTAATAAATATTAGTAATCTTGATATTTCTTCATTATGCTAGTTACTTTATTATTACTATAACATCTAGTAAGAAGAATATAGATTACGTCTGTCCACATTTATCTCGTCTTGTAGTTGTGCAACGTTTATTTCCTGACCTTTGTAAATCTCTCTGTCTCTGTCTGTCTGACTGACTGTCTGTCTGTCTCATAATGTGTACAGTACGTAGAATACGCTTAAATGAATTTTTACGAGATACATTTTATATTAGTTTTTTTTTAATTTTTTTTTAGTTCTTTGTATGGTTATTGCTTTATTAGTACTTGCGATCAAAGCATCAAATGGGAGAATTTGGATTTGGACAATTTCTTCCGGATTAGGAGGTCATTTTGAGTCGCCACAGGAGTCGCGGCCTTTCTTTGGTCACTGCTGTCATCTATAGCTGCATGGACAGGATGTATGCCTAAGCCAATGAATTACAATGCATTTTGGGACGACGACGAATCTATGAGAAGTACAGTTATCGTAATTTCAGTAATTCGGATACAATATGGAATATGTGAGTTGATGGTACGCTAATCTCAAGAGAGACTATCATGGAAATGCGTTCTTGGAATAAATTTCTGTGATCAGATTTGTTACATTAGCCATTGCAAAAGGAAAGTATAGCAGTTTTCAGCTAAGTTGCCTGACTAGATGTATAATTACAACATGCCCTGGTCTTGCTCTGAAGAACAAGGTATATGGCAGGGGGAGGAACTGATATATATATATATATATATATATATATATATATATATATATATATATATATATATATATATATATATATATATATGTGTGTGTGTGTGTGTGTGTGTGTGTGTGTGTGTTCTGTTGATATGCTGACCTTAGTTCTTGCTGCTTTGAACCTGAGATCATAAGACTAGAGCCCTAAAACAAAACGTTTTGTGGGTTACAAGTTCTACAGATTTTGACACGTAGCGACAAAGAGTTTGTTGCTTTTCTGAGAATATATATATGTTTCATATATTTATCTTTCTTTGGTTTGACAAGGTGCTTTCTCCAAAGATTATAAATTGTTCTCAATAAGTCAATTATACAAGTGATAAAGAAAGGCATACATAGGTGCATATACAGCACTGTACAAAATCGACTCATGCACATTTTAAACTAATATCTATGCTCAGACTTATGTGTGTGTGTTTGTGTGTGTGTCTGTGTGTATGTGTGTGTGTGAGAGAGAGAGAGTAAATGTTAAATACACACTGTATTCAATCGCGACATTATTGTGTCATGTGATAGACGTATATGTTATGCCACTAAACAAAGGATACACTGAAGATTAGATTGTGATTATATTCGTCATATGATATTCATTGTCATTTTTGAAATCATGTGAGGATCGGAAATTTGCCATTATTTGAGCTTTGAAAGGGAACTAATTATAAATTTGCGTTTTACACACTGTTCCATTTATGTTGAACTTGGACATAGGATATTGTAATCGTGGGAATTACATGCATCTATATCCTATTCATTTAAGGGGCTCCACTGACTGTGTCTGTGGGGATCGCATGCAACGATATCTTATTCATCCAAAAGGCTGTACTGACTGTCTGTGTGAATCGCATGCAACGATATCCTATTCACGCAATGTGCTGTACTGGCTGTGGCTGTGGGAATCGCATGCAACGATATCCCATTCATCAAAAAATTTGTTCTGACTGTCTGTGGGAATCGCATGCAACGATAACCCATGGGAATCACATGCAGCGATATCCTATTCATTTAAAAGGCCGTACTGACTGTGTCTGTAGTAATCACATGCATCCTATTCATCCAATGGGCTGTAATGACTGTGTCTATGGGAATTGCATGCGACGACCTCCTATTCATTCAAAAGGCAGTACTGCATGTGTCTTCAGGGATCCCATGCAACGATATCCTGTTCTATTCATCCAATAAGCTGTACTGACTCTGTCTGTTGGAATGTCATGCAATGATATTCTATTCATCCAAAAGGCTGTACAGACTATGTCTGTGGAAATCACATGCAACGATATCATATTCATCCCAAAAGCTGTACTGAGGGTGGTTGTGGGAATCGCATGCAACGATATCTTATTCATCCAAAAGGCTGTACAGACTCTGTCAGAGGAAATCACACGCATCAATATCCTATTCATTCAAAAGGCTGTACTTACTGTGGATCCAAAGCAACAATACATGCAACGATATCCTGATCGTCCAAAAGGAACTACTGAATGTGTCTGTGGGAATTGCACGCAACGATATCATATTCATATAAAATACCGTACTGACTGTGTCTATGTGAATTGCATGCAAGGATATCCTATTCATCCAATGGCATGTACTAACTGTGTCTATGTGAATTGCATGCTACGACCTCCTATTCATCCAAAAGTCTTTACTGAGTGTGTCTGCGGGGATAACATGCAACGATATCAAGTTCATACAACGATGTAGTTGTTGTTGTTGGGCTTAACGCCATTTTTCAGCACACGATAGGCTATTCATGGCGGCCAGTATTAATGGTGGAGGAAGAAACCGGAAATCACCGGAAAGAACCACCGACCCACGAGAAGTTACTGGCAAACTTTCTCACATATCCACATTAGCCGAATCCTAGACTCGAACACACGCAGACAGTGGTGAGATGGCAGTGATCCGTAACGGACAGCGCTTTAGACCACTCGGCCACTCGGGGCCCCTATACAACGATGTACTGACTGAGTCTGTGGAGATTGCATGCAACGGTATCTTATTCATCCAAAAGGCCATAGTGACTGTGCCTTTGGGAATCGCATGCAACGATATCCTATTCATCCAAAAGGCTGTACTTAATGCGTCTGTGGGAATTGCAAGCAAATATATCCCATTTATCTAAATGAGTATACTTACTGTGGCTGTGGGAATCGCATGAAACGATATCCTATTCACCCAAGTGGCTCTACTGACTGTGTATGTGGGAAATCGCATGCAGCGATATCTTATTCATCCAGAAAGCCATACTGATTGCGTCTGTGGGAATCGCATGCAACGATATCTTACTCATCCAAAATGCTGTTCTGACTGTGTCTGTGGGGATCGCATGCAACGATATCTTATTCATCCAAAAGGCTGTACAGACTTTGTCAGAGGAAATCACACGCAACAATATCCTGTTCATTCAAAAGGCTGTACTTACTGTGTCTGCTAGAATAGCATGCAACGATATCTCATTGACACAAATGGCTGAACTGACTGTGGTTGTGGGAATCGCATGCAACGATATCCTATTTATCCACTGGGCTGTACTGAATAAGGCTTGGAAATCACATACAACAATATCCTATTCATCCAAAAGGTTGTACTGACTCTGTCTGTAGGGATCGCATGCAGCAATATCCTCCTATTTATCCACAAGGAAGCACTGCTTGGATCCAATGCAACGATATCATATTCATCCAAAAGGCTGTATTGTGTCTGTGGAGATCGGTTGTAATGATATCTTATTCATTCAAAAGGCTATAGAGATTGTGTCTGTGGAAATCGCATGCAACGATATCATATTCATCCCAAAAGCTGTACTGAGAGTGGTTGTGGGAATCGCATGCTGCGATATCTTATTCATCCAGAAAGGCTGCACTGACTGCGTCTGTGGGAATCGCATGCAATGATATCCTATTTATCCACTGGGCTGTACTGAATATGGCTTGGAAATCACATACAACAATATCATATTCATCCAAAAAGCTGTACTGACTCTGTAGGGATCGCATGCAGCAATATCCTCCTGTTTATGCACAGGGAAGCACTGCTTGAATCCAATGCAACGATATCATATTCATCCAAAAGGCTGTATTGTGTCTGTGGAGATCGGTTGCAACGATATCTTATTCATTCAAAATGCTATAGAGATTGTGTCTGTGGAAATCGCATGCAACGATATCCTATTCATATAAAAGGCTGTACTGACAGTGTCTTTGGGAATCCCATGCAACGATATCTTATTCATCCAAAAGGTTGTACAGACTCTGTCTGTGGATATCGCAAGCAACGATAAGTTATTCATCCAAAAGGCTGTACTCACTGTGTCTCTGGGAATCGCATGCAACGATATCATATTCATCCAATGGGTTTCACTGACTGTGGCTGTGGGAATCGCATGCAACGATATCCTATTCATCCAAAAGGCTGTACTGACAGTGTCTTTGGAGATCGCATGCAACGATATCCTCTTATTTATACAAAAGGCTCTACTGACTGTGTCTTTGGAAATCGCATGCAAAGATATCCTTTTCAACCAGAAAGGCTGTATAGACTGTGTCTGGTGGAATCGCATGCATGGATATCTTATGCATCCAAAAAGCTGTACTGAGTGTGTCTGAGAGGATCGCATGCAACGATATCTTATTCATCCAAAAGGTTGTACAGACTCTGTCTGTGGATATCGCAAGCAACAATAAGTTATTCATCCAAAAGGCTGTATTCACTGTGTCTCTGGGAATCGTATGCAACGATATCCGATTCATCCAATGGGTTTCACTGACTGTGGCTGTGGGAATCGCATGCAACGATATCCTATTCATCCAAAAGGCTGTACTGACAGTGTGTTTGGGGATCGCATGCAACGATATCCTCATATTTATACAAAAGGCTATACTGACTGTGTCTGTGGAAATCGCATGCAAAGATATCCTTTTCATCCAAAAAGGCTGTATAGACTGTGTCTGTTGGAATCGCATGCATCCAAAAGGCTGTACTGACTGTGATTATGGGAATCGCATGCAACGATATCCTATTTATCCAAAAGTCTGCACTAACTATGGTTGTCGGAATCGCATGCATCCAAAAGGCTGTACTGACTTTGTCTGATTGATCGCAGATAATGATAACCTATTCTTCCAATAGGCTGTACTGACCGTGTCTGTGGAAAGAAGTTTGTTCCTAATGTCGATATAGAAATCTGAAATTAGATATTGAAATTATACATTATAAATCAAAGACGATTGGTGCAATGCATAAAGAAAGTTATGAAAGCAATAAGTGGGTTTATCATCAATGTGATAAGTGTTACAGCTTTTTCGCCACCATTCGATTTTGCAATTAAAGTGTTGAATAATGTAACTGCTGACTACTCTCTACTTTGTTTTGCGTCATATGATAAATGCCCTTATTTGGTATGCAACTAAACAATTATGTCTGGACAACACTGCTAATACCGGTAAGTATGTGGCTGATGTTCATGGCTAATTATGTTGTCTCTATAAAACACAAGAAACTAGTGGAAACGTTCTTTGTTACAACATTGGAAGGTTGCACAACTTTTGAACGTTGTTCAACTTTCGTACTGTACATGTTTTATTTATAATTTGTACAAACGCAATCTTATTGGACTTGAAATTGGAGGAAACCATTTCGATTTTCCATCATATAAGGCTGCCGAATTTATTTAGTTTTTTTTTCTAAGACACTTCTCAAAAGTCAATATACTTAAGGACATAGTTCGATGAAAGGGCAGAATTTGGCTCCCAGTCTTTCCGATTTTGTTTAGATAGACGTACAGGACATCACCATTCCCTCTTAACACATAAAGCAGATAGGGCATTATGACCTAAAATTGATACACACAAGTCTCTATACATCCAAATGATTTTTGGGTTGGTTATTTTGTTGCATTTGAGAGGAGGCCTTATAGAAAGTGCTACATATAACATTTCTAAATTTAGTTTACAGAAAATGCTTGATACCTATTAATGAGTTAGATTAGTTAAAATTCCATCTTTTGGGATAGTTGAGAATGGGCACGGTAGCTTAGCTGGTAGAGCGTCGGATTCTTAATCATAGAAAGACGCGGGTGGAATACTGTCCCAAGCCACAGCCAGGCTGGCTTTCTCGGTCTGTGATTAGGAAAGGAAATTAAACTCTATACTAATGTTAAAATCCCATCTAGCCACTCAACCGCAAATCCAACATTTTTGAAAACATTCAATTGGAAGCCACTAGTAATATTTTAAAGAAATAAAAATACTTCAAGTGTTAGTTTAAATCCTAATGCAAGCCTTTGAACAGTTAATAATTTGTTTTGTTTGTTGGAAACTTGTAACAAATGGAAAGTTAGGAAGAAATAAAGAAATCGTATTTACTGAATACGCCTCAATTACCTTCTTGATTAAAATCAGATCTCCACAATCTTCCTTGAAAAACACTCTGTACTAATTGTATTACAAAATGGGAACTAGCCTAGAAATGGGTGAATTTTAAATAGAGTATATTCAGGTTTGGCTGACTAGGATTGGTTAATAATGTAAGTTATGTTTTAGGAAAAAGAATCTTTTAAGCCCTTGTCCTAGTTGAAAGTGAATAAAAATAGAGACATTGTTTTATAGATAAAATTTCATTTCTTTAATAATATTGAGTTGGGAACACTCATAACTTAATTTAGCACCTGACTATTTGATGCGGAATTGAAAGCACATGTTTCAAACATATGCAGGTTCAGAAAATGCCGCGGCTCATATCCATTCCTCTGCACAAAAGCTGACATCCGGATTTCATCTATGCTTTTAAATATATGTTTGGTCATGAGCACTCCAAAATGTTATGTTATTTAATTTTTAATATCATGGTGTTTTCATAGGTTTACTATCGGAACTGAATTTGCACCGTGATTCCTGAAGATCTGACAGAAATCAGAAAGTGAATCAAATCGTCCGGCACAGCTTGATACTCCTCAGCCAAACTACACAGTCTCCCAACGAGAAGACACAAGACTTCATCTGATTGGTTAATAATGTTATGGTAAGAACATGACACCAGAACATGACCTCTAAGCGGTTGTTGTCGGGTCTACACTTAGGACAGTAGAGCTCTTATTTTAATCAGGTTGCATGAATTACAGAACACAAACGTGATTAGAAACGTATTTTATAAACGAAAAACAAATAAATAAGCGAAAATATAACTAAATATTGAAATGAAAGCCTACAGCAATACTTGTACGGCTACTGTCAGATAGTCTAGTACAATTAGCGCAAAAATGAATGTCGTTCTCTCTGTCTCTGTCTGACTTTATAAGTAACGAATCAGCATTTTTGTGATTCAATATATTACATTGCATTTATATACTTTATCTTAAAATCTTCAGAAAATGGAGGAATAAAAGAATCTCTCTCTCTCTCTATCTATCTATCTATCTATCTATCTATCTATATATATATATATATATATATATATATATATATATATATATATATATATATATATATATATATATGTGTGTGTGTGTGTGTGTGTGTGTGTGTGTAATCAATTAAGACTCATAATGGGGTTCAGAAGGCTAATATATTCAATCAAATATTCGCTGATCTGATTTTAAAAAAAAATCAAAACAACAGATTGAATGCGTATTGTTGCAATAAAGGTAATCAAAATGTACAAAAATACTTTTCTTCAATCTCTTTTCTTCCATAAGCATTTCTTTCATAACTGATGCAATCAATAATTTTTTCATTTTAATGTGACGGTAAGATACTCAGCATGCAAGGTCTGTTTTAAATCCTGTCTTCAGACGACAATTTAAAGCTAGCATTTAAATAAATCATAAAATTGAATATACAATGATACTAACGAATATTTCATTATTACTGTATTCAGTGCTGATTTCATCACTTTAATGCAATGGTGTGCCTCTTTTTATCATTTGTATGATCATGCCTGCCTGAATGCCGATCTATTTGAAATCATAGAAGATTAGAATATGGATAAAACAAAATGCGACGTAATATGATCAGGTGCTGACAAAATACGCAAAAGATCTTATTTATTACAGTCAAAAATAATAAGTCTGCTTATTTATTACCGTCGTTCTCTTCAATGCGCTTTTCAAATAATATTTTGTTTGTCATCCAAATATTCCAATTATTATTATTTTTTTTCTATAAAATTCATCAAAATGCTACCAAAACAGAAAGAAAATAAAGCATACAATCGCCCATGGAAATAGAAATCGACATTTGAACGTACCCTTTTTTTTAAAGAAGGACAATATAGCATTGTGCTACTCTAGAGTGACATCCAAAAATTGCAAATGGCGGAAAATTAAGTTATGCATTTGGCAGTCATCTTTCTGTCTGATAGTGATGAGAGCGAATGACAACATCTATAAAATTTGCAGATTTTTTTTATACGGTTACAAAACGCATGTTCCAATAAATAATTAAATGTGTTCTCGATTGCGTTGTCATTTTTTGAGGTCTTCAAAAAGGCAGAAGTCTAACAAATGTTGGAGTTTTTTTATTAAACACGGGACCACGTATGAACAAAAATTACATGTTAATTTTAGGTTGTTTCATTATCTCGTGTGTAAATATATTGCACCTGATATAGAGTATTGAACAATCATAACAAATATTCTTGGAAACATGTTACTTTATCGCTAAAATCCAAAATCCAAGGAAAATATAGAGACAACACTGAACAATTTGAATAGGGTCAGCATTTGATATTGATATGATGAATTTAGAATTTAAATAAAGAATCCTTAAAGAATTTTTATAAGGAATCCTTAAAGACTGTTATGGTGATGTTTACACTGAAGTGTAGGGAATTACCCATCGTGTTACCTATTCTTCGGATGTTGGAAAGAAAAACATCTGGACTAGTACACGGTTAAATAAATAATCACATATACCGTCCAGAAAGGAAACACAATTTATTTACTGCACTCTGAAAAAAAAATCCAAATATTATGCACCACTTATTTTTGAACAGAATGCAGAAACGTGTTTCAGCAGTATCGGAATGTGTTGAGGATAATTACAAAACTAGCTGCAGCAGGATCGATTATTGGAGGAACAATAATAAGGCTTACAGTACTAAGTTTTCAGTTTAAATCAATTGCTCCTGATGTATGTAATAGAAGTTGAAAACGAAAAGGATGATGTCGTGAATGAATTTCATAGACAAAACCAGATTTTAATTAAAAAGCTCAATTAATAAAATGTTGAGACGCCGGGATGCGGTCAGTCATACTTTACACAACAAAGACACTTACGGCCATAGTACACAATTAATTTTACTATATGGTCTCTACATTTGTTTCTCAGTACTGAACTTTCCACTGTGTGACAATCAATAAAAATCATATGTTAATCTAAACTACCTTCAACGATGACTTTACGGTTTAGTTCTTGTCAAGGGTTGACCTGCATTTTTTTGAGAGGCTGATTTGTAAACAAAACACCAGGCAACGGAACACAGATTTCACTTCCGGATCATCACCATGACCTTATTACTCAATGTGCACTGTCGCCGAAATACACACAGACAACCACACCATAAGCTCACCTTTTAAAGAATAATCAATTGCCTTTAAATCCTTACCAAGAATGCCAAAATCTAACTCTAGTATCACCACCAAATTTAGACCGGAAAAAGTGATCTAAAAATAGACTGGGACTACATTCGTGGGTACTGAACCGGATTTTATTAATTGTGTACTGATTCCTTACGTAGCAAGAAAGTATGCCCCCCCCATACACGTACTTTCGTACCAATGACTCCTCCCAATAAATACATTGGCAATTTTGGGTCCCTATTGGAATTGCCCTCTTACTTCATCCAGGCCCCAACATTTTTTAGGAATGTATGAGCGGTTGCTACGCTATCAAATTCAATTCTTCAATAATATATCCGGTGACAAATATTTCCGACAAAATTAAGATAAACAAGTTAGCAATAGCGATAACAACCACAGATGGAGTTCCGAAACCAGGAAGGAAAAGGAATCATACTGGATACGCCGCCTTAGAACATTGAAACCAAGCGGTCTAAACCAAGAAGATTAGAAAATGAAAACTTTGCACTAGTAGAATTTAACATTTTCTAAATCTTCTTATTATCCTTCTATTTTTACTATACGAATAACAGGTATAGAATCAAATATCCGGGATATAATCTGCGTTACATAAATGTACAAAAAGTAAAAATAGATGTCGCTTTGGCCTATAGACTTTTAGGGAATTATACACCCTTTTCAGTTTCCGCAACTAATCTATACAAGCTGGTTGTATTTATAGTTTTAACACATGTGGAGACAGCCATGTAGAGGTTTACAAACACAACATTTTTGTGTTTATTTGTTTGTCGTATATATGTTTTGTATTTGCCTTTGAAAAAGACTCATTAAGAGTCGAAAGCGCTTAGGCTAGTTAGTTACTAGTATCGTACTGTTCGTCGTCAGTCTATTGCATATATATATATATATATATATATATATATATATATATATATATATATATATATATATAATGGTGTATAAATATACCTATTTTAACGATACGGCTTTGTCACAATCTTTAATCAAGGTATTGTAGTAAATGTGATGTGATCATGATTTTTAACGTAGCTTTAACAATTTTTCAGTCATATCGCTACGATGTCTGCAGTGTGGCAGTTCATAGCGGTGTCTCTAATACTGGGGCATCATGCTGCAGACATGTAGCATGATGTCCCACCCAGTCAAGTTACCGTGACACCAGGCCGACCAGTCCTATCACTAACCTCTTAATGCTGAGCGCTAAGCAAGGCAGCTGTTAGTACCATTTTTGTAAGTCTTTGGTATGACTTTACTGGGGATCAAACCGACGATCTGCCACATCCGAGGCGGATGCTCTAACCACTAGGCCACCGGAACGGTTTGCAGTAAATGAAATTAACCTACAATTAGTGCATTGTTTGCGGAATCAATTATCTTTGTTTCATCTTAAAGAGATTAAAATCAACACGCACACACACACACACACATACACACACAGAGCTAAGATGAATATTACATCAAAATTTTGAATTGTTACATCAAGACATAAAAAATGCCTCGAAATTATCTCTCCACGTAACTAATGGAGCTATATTTAGTTTACATTATTATTTGATTTATAAAATAGTTTTTGTTCCCCAGAGATTCCATGAATATCTTTTGAACAAATGCACAATAACATGATGCATATTTAGAAAAACTATAAGATGTTGATAATACGAGACCAAGATATATCCATTAATGTTTATCTTTGTGGGCGTGTCTGAGTAAGAAACATTGAAATGACGACAGCTATGAATTGTTGTCTTATTACAGGTATACGACAACCTTATATTAATCAATTATAATTTGTGTTTCTTGTACCTAATTATCAAGCGGTTTTGTACATTTATTTGTATATCTCTCATTTTATTACTAATGCTCCTACAACAGTAATTTCAAGTACATATTTAGATTATGTGATTGCGATTGGACTTTTCATAGATGTTTGAGTCTGTTTAACAGGAAAATCCGACCTTTAAATTTTTCATTATAACTTGAACCCTTGCCAAGCTAGTGTACTAATTCGCAAAGGATTCGCTAATCAGATAATCAATGTAATCTTAACAGAACCCCGTAATGATGGTTTCATCCGTACTCCAGGATGGACTTCATTGATTCCTTTTATCTTCCTGTTACCTCACAGTTTGTTGATAATGTCACTCGCTTCATATGCTACTACCTGCCTAAGATTGCTTCTATAGATTGAATATATATATATATATATATATATATATATATATATATATATATATATATATATATATATATATATATATATATATAATGGTGGTCTTCGTCAAGATAAATAATAATTAAAATACATATTTTCTTAAAATGAATTACAGAGGCTTAAATTAGTATTCTATGAAACATTGGGACATGTTAAAATCATTTGTCATTTAATATTCCGTAAATGAAAAGCACTATTCTGAAAATGAAATGTAGAAATAAATAATTACTTTTATTTACACATGACACATTTGCAAACAATATTGAATGGGATGGTTCTAGATCATTTTTGCTTGCATTATTATTGTGAGTAGGCATACAGTCTACGAGGTTGAATCTGTTAAACAAGTGATAAGGGATTGAACGTGCTATTTGCTACGGCTAATATATTTTCTAAAATGACATTTTCGCTATCATGCACACATACGTTATGGTCATACTGTACAACTGACAATGATAGGACGGCAAAAACCGAAGTGCTGGCTATAGGTCACAGACGCAGGAGGAAAATGAGAACCGGTTATGTTCAAACCAATTAGGGAGTGCAACGCATATTTACCCACAGCTGTGTTGTCAAGCTGTTATCAAAGTTTGGTAGATATAGTAAATACCGCTTTTTTGAAAATGAACTTATGTATTCAGTGCATATTACTCTTTAACTTGTCCCATTATTCTGTCCGTAAGTTCGTATATTATTGCGGCTTTCATATTTATTTTCTTAAATATCATGCTTCACATTACTAATAGAGCGGGGTCACCCTTGATGTGTTAAAATTAGGGTTGGGACTCTCTCTCTCTCTCTCTCTCTCTCTCTCTCTCTCTCTCTCTCTCTCTCTCTCTCTCTCTCTCTCTCTCTCTGGAGTGTTAGTTTAATAATATTTAGCCAGTCTAATTTTGGTAGACACAGCACAAAAAAAAAAAAAAAACAATAACAAAACAACAGAATTTCAAATAAAGTTTAAGATCCCATCTAACGATTAAAAAGGTACAGATTTCAATAATAAAATGAAAATGACAAACTATGCTACATGGCTGAGATTTTGAGTGATAAGATGATATAAATGAAATATACATCACAGTCTAAATTGTTAGTGGTAAGATGAGAACGACCAAATTGCAACACGACCTGAATGTTGTGTGAGAAGTTGAAAAAGAATACGTTAAACACGTCAAAAGAATACGTTAAACACGTCAAAAGAATACGTTAAACACGTCAAAAGAATACGTTAAACACGACAAAAGAATACATTAAATACGACAAAAGAATACGTTAAACACGTCAAAAGAATACGTTAAACACGTCAAAAGAATACGTTAAACACGTCAAAAAATACGTTAAACACGTCAAAAGAATACGTTAAACACGACAAAAGATGCAACACTGGCTTAATATGATGATACTGATAGATGCAACGCTAGCTAAATTGATAGTCATTAGATGAAAACGACAACAAGAAATGCAACACTGTTGGAATTATGAAAGGTAAGTTCAAAAGATGAAAATGAAAGATGCACCGCTGGCTGAATTTTAAGTGACAAGTTTAAAACAACAAAGATGCAGCGATGCCTGAATTTCAAATTAAAAGAAAACGATACAAGATTCAACTCTGGCTGAATTTTGAATTGAAAGGATGAAAACGGCAAAATAATGCATCAGTTAGTTGTCCAATTTCACAGATCATTTGAAAAGGATATGTTCAAAGCGAGAAAATATGCTACACTGGTTGAATTTTGAGTGAAAAGGTGGTAACTTCAAAAGACGCAAGATTGGCTGAATTTAGAGTTATAATACTAAAGAGATAACAGATGTAGTAATGACTCAACGTTTAGTGATAGAATGAAAACCATGGTTAAATTTAGCAACATGTTGCATGCTCTCTTTCATTTCCAGTACAATAACTATACAATATAACCATTCTACATGTAATTTATTGTTGTATGTTAGTATATTCAGATGAACAATATAATAAATATACGTGTATTGTGAGTAATTCTTAAGTTTTCCTTTTCAAGTGATGATAAATAGTTTCAAAGGGACTTAAATCTGGTCTGACATGTCAGCCTTAAGTTAATGGGAAAATTTGCCTTGGTTAGAAACACATGCATGCTAGTAATCAAGTAATCAATAACTAGCATCAACTATTTAACATCGGATGAGATTTAATCCAGATGTGATAGGCAAAGACCAACATTTGCTTCCGTTTGAGGCCGTTAGACGCAGAGAGAGAGAGAGAGAGAGAGAGAGAGAGAGAGAGAGAGAGAGAGAGAGAGAGAGAGAGAGAGAGAGAGAGAGAGAGAGAGAGAGAGAGAGAGAGAGAGAGAGAGAGAAAATAAAAGTAAAATTGACATAAAGCGCTGTGAGTGTGACATAACCATTTGGCTTGATGGTACTGGTCATTTGTGATGTTGCAAGCATAATTGCATTCGTGTCGCCATATTGGTTGGAAAGTAATGACACCGGGAGATCGCACATGGTCTTGCTCGCAGAATGCAACGAGAAAAATAGGTATATATGGATGTTTGAAGATGATACATCACAAACATAAACCAGGTATGAGAGAGAGAGAGAGAGAGAGAGAGAGAGAGAGAGAGAGAGAGAGAGAGAGAGAGAGAGAGAGAGAGAGAGAGAGAGAGAGAGAGAGAGAGAGAGAGAGAGAGAGAGAGAGAGAGAGAGAGAGAGAGAGAGAGTTTGTACATTGGTAAAATGTATTTTTGCATGGATTAAGTGAATAACTAACATATAACTAATTTTATCGATGAACGTTGGCTTTAATACAATTTCAGCGATCAAGAATGCGACAGTCCTTCAAACAAAGAAACAAAATATCACAACAGTATAACTGAAGCATTGAAGAGATTATCAACAGGAGATCAAGATGATTTATCACAATTTTCAGCAAGTTGCAATTTTGTTTGAGTGTGACTTTACCTTTGTTTCATATTTTGAAACTGACTTTATATTTCTCTAAGTATTTGAATCTGCTGACAATACATATAATTATTTGTGTAAAAGTGCAGTAAATATTGAATCTACAGCTACTCAGTTACATTTGAAACACTTGTGTACTTCAAATATTTTGCAAACACAGGATTTTCCTTCCGTATTGGTACATGTAACCTTAAATAGAAATTAATTTTCTCTCTTGACACAGAGTAAATAAAAGTGTTCACAAACGGAAACGAGGCTGATGTAACTGTTAGAATCGAAATGCAATGAATCACTTGAAATATATAAGATTTACTACCTAAGTGGCAATTTAAACATAGAAAATGTTGGATTTATGCTACCTAGATTAAGTCTTATGTGGATTGTGTTACTAACCCCACTCAGTGTACACACAGATTTTAAGAATGGTATAAAGCCACCTTACCCTCCGTAACTCTTTCTGCATCGCAGCCGTTGCCACCAATTCCATGTTACTATTTGAACGTGAATATTGATCACTACATTTCATCGTGTAACATTATCCAGATAGGTTTATTTAAAAATCACAAAACAGTGAAGTGCGTGAAATATTAATTTTGCAAAAAGCCATTTACTGTGCAGGGCAGACTAATATTCCTCCATGGTGTAATGACTGTCTGGAACATGTAGCTGTACAATGTATTTTCAGTGCGCAATTTATTTTGAATTTGAGATTTAGCTTCGAGCAAAGACGAAGTTTAATTTTTCATATTTCCCTGTTAGTACATAGTACGTGTCAAGGTCAACCATGCAAACTATATTTACACCACGAAGTGCAACAATACAAACTTCTTTGATGTTCTATGCAGCGAGTATTATACACTAAAAGACATTACATTATACTCATCCATCCGCGAGTCCGTGTCTGGATCTAATACAATAAAAGATAGGGGCCAGGCTTCCCCATTCAGGGACATTGAACTTTCTTAGATTTAGACTCCTTCCTCCTGAAAGTCGTTTTAGTGTGCATTTTTGCCCATTGTGAGAATACTAGACGCACAAGGCAGAAAATGGGTAATAAGTACTGCACTCAGTATGTATTATTTACTTTCGGTGGACAGATGTACATGAAAATCATTATGACATACACAGATGATTATAACACAATGACAGGTGGAAATCTCTCACACTACGAATCAAATGATGCGATTGGCTAGCAAAGGGTCTAGCGGAGAAAGTGTATTTGGGAAATTTGAATTATTGACCATTTAATTGTTATCTTTAATCATTGAACCGTCGGCATTGCTGACTGCGGGCGAGGAGCTGTACATTTTACTTTCACTAGACCAACTTCCGTCCAAAATCGAGCCTGAGTAGCTCTCCATCCCCAATGTCCCACAACCAAAACCTCACAGTGGGGGAAACCTTTACAAGCTCATGGATTCTCAACGCCTTTCTCACGAAGATATCGCCTCCGAAATAATCTTATCGTACTTCTCCATCCAACTCTTTCCAGACACAGCCTTACATTTCACCGCATTCTTCTGAAGACCCATCTGTTCAAAGATAAGTTTAAACACATACTCAAATTTTGCAACTTTTTCCTGATTCATCTACAATTGAGCTAATTATTCAACCACTAATTAAACTCTTTTCGTTTGGACGCTGATAATTGAAAACGCTTAAACTTATTTCGGTTATAATGAGTCTGATTGTACCGCAGTACAGGACGCTGTTGATGATGACAACGCTTTACCAGCTCCCCCTCTTCCTCATCTCCTTCACTCTCCTCGCAATAAATCATATCTGGCACATAACTCGGATCCTTATTTGCATTTGCTTTCAACTCATTCGCACGCTTCAACCGGGACTGAGGCCCCTCCTCACTTAATTTAAAACTCAGAGTTCGTGTCACTCAGTCCTAATGTTTGCACAGATAACACGGAAGATAAGTCTTATACCACAAACATTTCTCTATCAAATTCACAGTCGGTGGCACACAGATGAGCCAGAAACACCTTCAAGGACAAGTGAGCCAGAAATCCCATAACAAAAAAAGTAGAATTCTATGGTGGCTTGTGCCTCGAAAAGCTCAAAGATATAGATGAGTCAGAACCCCACAAATTAGTCTACTATTAGAGATATTCGACACATATCTCGTGTTTAAACCGTTGCGATACCAAAGGAATAAGAAATGAACCACATATCACCTAAAGCAAAATCTCTGTGTGTGTATGTTTTTTTCCAATGAAAACTGTCACTCTCAAACTGGTTGTTTTCAATTCACATTTTCAAATATCATGAATATGCGCTCTGTCCTGCATGGTTGACTGTTGATGAATAAAGGAGGATGGCATTGTTTTAATCTAAACTTCATTGCATTCAGAATGAATCCTTTTTGCTATGTAATATCTCAATAAAATATTCAATCTATCCTGTATCGTGGAGAGAGAGAGAGAGAGAGAGAGAGAGAGAGAGAGAGAGAGAGAGAGAGAGAGAGAGAGAGAGAGAGAGAGAGAGAGAGAGAGAGAGAGAGAGAGAGAGAGAGAGAGAGAGAGAGAGAGAGAGAGAGAGAGAGAGAGAGAGAGAGAGAGAGAGAGAGAGAGAGAGAGTCTGTACACTGGTAAAATGTATTTTTGCTTGGATTAAGTGAATAACTAACATATAACTAATTAGATATCTCCTAATTACCCCTCTTACTCCCTAACTACCTCCATGTTTTTCTCCTCCAGCATTCATAATCCTCTCCTCCATACTGCTTACTTCCTTCTCCACTTTCTATCCCTCTTTTCTAAGTCTTCTACCTATCGTCGACTCCGACCGCTCTGCCGGTCTTTCTTCCGTCTCCCTCACAGAGACTCGGGGCTACTAAACTTGAACTGGAAGGTCTGTCCCCACGAAAAGATTCCCTTTCAAAGCTTTTCTTCTGCTATAGTATAGTCCTGAATTCTCCCGTCAAATTACGAGTGTCTTCCCATGGATTATGCATCTGCTTATAAAATGGCTAGGTCTACTGATATTTTATTTGAGATCTTAAGTTATAATTCCAATTTATGTTTATATCACCTCTCTAACTTAATTCCAATTGGATGTCGCTGTGGACTATCCAATCAACGTATCGGAGAATGTCTTCTGGCTGTATGAACACGTGACGGGTGAGAGCACTCACCGTTACACTGTGGGCTTCGTTTGATCTCTGAACCAATATATAACGCGTGGGTGTGAACACAACAAGCCTTTGACTAGCGGCTCCTAACTATAGTTTGGCTGGCTATCCACTACAATTTGCATATGGGATTAACAGTGGCCTGCGGTGATGTTTGTACATCAAACGCTGTTATAATTACCCATGTTTATACTTTTTCTGTTAACCGGGCTGAGCAATCGTGAAAGAGTTGAATTGTCCAGGATAACCAAACCACTTGACAAGTGAATATTTTTCCCTTTGGTAGAGATACCTTTTTCAACCCTGAAGACGTCCTGGCTCGTGTTTGTAATTCATGTTCGTAGAAAAACCCTTGGATGGGTTCTCTTGAAGAGTTCTCGAGAGCGTAGGTGACTGGGATGGTTTTTTGAACGGTATCGATGACAAAGACTGATTCAGTCCAGTTGGGAGTGTATCCTTTTCAAAGGTTGTTTTTTGTCTGCCGATTCTAACGCGATCCCATAACTTGAATTTGACTCTCAAAAAAAGTCCTCTGCAACCTTGCTTTGGGTTTCGGAGGAGGCTTCGATGCCAGGTATGATTGTAGTGGTGGACGAGGTCTGGAAGGAAATCTAAGTATCGATTCGTATTATCGCTGATGAAATTTTTTCCACATGCGATTTTTGAGAGTTCGGTTACATCAATCGATGTCCGAGATGATTATGGGTGCTGTATTTAGCGATGCTTTTTTTAAAGCCATTCTGAGACGGTTTTGTGATAAGATTCTGTTCCATTATCTGTCCAGAGTTTATGTGGTTTTCGTTCTTTTAAGATGTTTTGTTTTTGAGTGGAATGACTTAAACATATTTGCTAAAGACATCGATGACCGTCATGAGATAATGGAAATGTTCTTTGAAGACGCTATAATCTCTCATATCCACAAGATCCGCTGACCATATTTTTTCTACGCGATGACTGCGTCCTGGAAAACTTTTTCGTCGGGTTTCTGATGTTCATCTGCGAGATCTAATGGAATATCAATGCCAACCTTCTTTTCAGTGCCATTGATACCTATGACGAAAGCTCTGTTTACACGCTCTCTTAGATTGTGAGGCAGGAGTTATTTCAAGTCCCTCAGAAACGCTCGATCGAATACCGCTTTATCGTTGGGATGATCTCAGTAACATATATCGTTATGCATGACGATGGCATCAACACCGTCGTAAGGTTCCTTACACGAAAGGGACAGATGGTGTTCATCTAGTTGCTGTTTTAAAGTGTTATATTGCCCTGTGAAGTTATGTCTTGATAACGTCCATCCTCCTTGAGATCTGGGAAGTTTTTCTAGTAGAGCACCGACATCCCTGGATTCTTCGAGAATTTTCTATGGCCACATCCTTTCAGTTTCCTGCACATAAATGTCTTTCCATGCGAAGGTCTTCCAGATTCCTTTACATTTTAGTGTGCTTGATGAATATGCTCTTTTTATTAATCAAAAGGAGTTGAATTTTGGTGATCACATCCATGGAGTCCACATTCTTCGTCTTGGCTTTATTCTTGGTTAGATAAGAAGTAGATATTATTTTAGAAAAAGTGACAACACTGTGTTGATGAGAGATTTTCCTTGACGTCTGCGCTGAATTTTGTCGATATAGTCGATACAGTACCATCCACAGGTGCTATCACTGACGGCTTGAAGTTGTAAAGTGTTATAGACGCTGAGTAAGCATAAGTCGATCTGAGCTCGCGAGGGCCGACGCTTTTAATAGTATGGAAACAGGCCTTCCATGAGTATCAGCCACTGCAATAGATTGGTCTACTGTGGCGACATCGTGACATCCACTTGAATACGCGACATGATGACGCTATATGAAATGTGAATAATTTTTGATAGATGAGGTCACAAGAGATCATTTGTTTACGTATGCCACTACCCATGACTGCTTTTTGAGTAGCTCCAGTGATGGCTCCTGTAGCCAAAGCGAATCCAAAGGGGATAGGATGTTAGCGTATAACTTAGGAGCCATGGTTGGGATGAAGAATTGAGAATTGCAAAGGATCATCCGTCCCGTCACCGTCGTTGAGATGTCTTTTCCCTAAGCATGTTGTCTATACAAAGATATTCACTTTTTCATTGAGAAAGGTCAGCGTCATGAATCGGTCTGAAGTGATCTGCGCGTAGCAGAGGTAATCGCCTGCTAAAGATATCGTTCATCGGATTTCAATGGCGGCAGGGCAGTCTTTAAAACTTTCAGTATGTAGCGACTATGTTCATCCATTAAACTGGTACGTCTCTTTCCATCACCACCGCGTGTTTGGCACCTCCAAAGATGGTGCGTATATCTCGGCACACTCCGAAGAAGCTGCTCA
Organism: Potamilus streckersoni; assembly: GCA_016746295.1. Classification (NCBI taxonomy): domain Eukaryota; kingdom Metazoa; phylum Mollusca; class Bivalvia; order Unionida; family Unionidae; genus Potamilus; species Potamilus streckersoni. The sequence continues at coordinate 240,068 of JAEAOA010001088.1, forward strand.
GAGGAAGAATCATGCAGATCTTGTGGCTATTATCGGTCAGAGCGCGACGAGCGAAAAATTCCGCATTGTAACAAACAGTACACGCAAAGGAGATTCTGTTTCTGAAACGTTTCCAGTGGGATATTCGATGATCACCGCTGATTCTGTGCTGTGTTGGTATCATTCAACCACCGCATGTCAGTAGCACACAATCACACGATGATCAAGTTCAGGATGGTGTTTCAGGTGTTTTGCTGTAATTATACATTTATTTCTTCGACGGTTTGATTCTTCAGTTAATGTTGCGTAGACTGGGATAACGAGCATACGTTATTTTGGAGTGTGATATGATCTCCTGCTGAATTGTACACTACAGTGGTTGGAGTTACTTTGTATTTTTCCACGGACTCTCAGGAAATCCTTATAGGAAAGCTGATACGCATCGTCATCTGGCATCTGTTTTTCGATGGGTACTCGCCTTGAGGTTGGTGATATTGGTGTCCTGATACTCTACGTACTCGTAATCGGTGATTGTAATCCACAATAGTATCGTCATTGAGACGCAGATAATCGGGAGTGAGTCTCGAATACATGATGCTGTGCGCTATGACTGGTATAAAAAAAATGACATAATTGTTTTAATCGATACCCAGACATGATGGATCCAATAGAAAACGCACTTTGTTCACCAATCCTTTTGTCTAAGTCCTGTAAAATTCATGCGAATTACGCGCTGTGGATCCAAGCCATTTTTGAAGCTGTCGGAGTTATCGCTGTATTTTCTGCTCCACTGCAGAGGTTGTTTCGGTGGCTGTCGCTTCGGCTGCCTTGAGATTGATGTTTATTTAGATTTCTACAACGCTTTACGTCTGACGTGCAGATGTTATCGACGACATTGCCAGACTGATCTGTCAACCACATGGTGATTTCCGAGATCGCATACGTGTTTGTGATGGAGCAGTAAATGAATGGATTGGGACGAAGTTGTATGAGCGAGCCTAGTGGGACAATGAGGTAGGTGGAATGAATCACGTTGGAAGCTAAGCCTACGGAAGACAATGATCCTTGGGCGATCGAGTAGTTGATGAAGATGCTTTGGACATCAATGCTGTTGACAGGTGTATCTCCTTCGTAACTCTATTTTGAGTCATAGTTGCAACAGAGCCTAATAAAAGAAAAGATCTGATGAAGTTAGCGATGTTAAAATGCACCATGTAATTTTCATCCAGAGTAATACGAGTTCACAGCGTGGAATAGTTAGACTCAAATTTGATGTTGGTTGAGGTAAGTTCTCGTCTCATCTCCAGTACATCTTCTCCCGTCCTTCACTTCTTGCTTACGGAGAGATATTTAAGTAACTTCTGAACCAGGTATTGGGCCATTTTGAGTGTTTCAAGCGGATAACCTTTTGTCATCGTACATGGTTTTAGACTCGTCGAGTTTGGTCAGAATTGGTTTGAAACATTTTCTTGCCACATCGCCTTAAAAGGATGTTGACCTAATTTTTCTTCGAGTTAAGCCGTCGTTGGTCAATAACCTGTTTGAGAATATCCTCGCGTTGATGACGTGAGGTGATCTTTTCGAACAACATTGTTACACTAATCAGTTATGTACAATTCGTCAGGCTTTTCGATAACGCTCTGAAATGGAACGGTGAAATTAATCCAGACGGTGAAAATAAAAACAAAATTATGTAGTGATGATTCCACCATTTCAACCAGTTCAGCTAAAGAAGTTTGTGAAAAGAGCAAAAAAAATGTAGATCATTCAAGCATCCAATTTTTAAAGGAGACCTTAACACAGCTTGAGTCGCTCATCAAACGTATAGTTGATGCAGAGAAGTAGAGAAAATGATCATGGGCTTTAACCACATCGACGAATACTTACCGGAAGATAAACGACGAGAACTAGTAAAGTTTATCATCGACTAGTCTACATTTATAAACACGCTTACCAATGTTACAAGCGTATCCTGAGAATCATTCAGCTCATCATGACGCCTACGGGAATCATTTCTACGACGGCACTGGCTAATTTAATAATGTTGATTTTATCCGACGTTGGACTAGCTCTGCAGACCATGATGAAACGTCTTGATGCCAAAACAATAGCACTAAGCAAGTTATGCTGACCTATCATATAATTCTGGATAAACACCGATCGTACTTACGAGGATAACCTTTTGAGATGGAGTTGAAATTAGACCCAGGAAGGACCTCACCTTCTATAACACGAATATAGTAAGCAATCAATTTGAGTTTCTGATGTTTCGTCCGCCACAGCGCTGACACGCTTGGAGTTGAGCTAGATCTCATTATTGATATCCCGAGAAGTGTTTCATTCCTGGGCTTCCAAACTTAAACAGATCGAATAGCTGAGGAAAGTGCTCTCTCGTACAGGAATTAATGCACTTCTCCATGGTGCTCTGAGGTAATCACACAAACGCTTGTATCCCACGCAAAGGCATGATGCTCTATAATATGCGTTTAATTTTTGTATAAAATAAACAATCAATTAAAGAAACAATATCAGGATATTTATAGAGAGTTTCTATCGTTGCAAGGGTAGACTAAAATTCTATCCTAGTAACCATGAGACGACAAGCTGATCCGGAAAGATAGTTTATTCTTCGTCATGATCTTGCTTGCCGACTTAGGAGCTTCGCTCAGTCGTTGTCGGGTACTCCAGTGCCTTACCCCATATCCAGTGTTGCTCTGCATGAGTACATCGATCGAGTTTCAAAACAACTCAGTAGCAATGCTTATCGAAGCCGTTGTCAGCTCGTTCACGAGTAAAACGCATCCCGACTACAAATCAGTGCATAAAGACAAATACAAAGCGTTTACTGAAAAAAAACTTCTAAAACTTCCAAGCTCTTTCGACTTCGGCATGAAATCCTCATTAGATCAAGCCGAGCTAATATCGAGAAAACAAACTACCCAAAATCTATCTGCAGATCACACAACGCCTTCACGACACAACAAGTCACACGTCTTCTACCTCTACGACAAACAGAAAAATCGTACTGGGACGCTGCCAACTGTTTTTTATGATCATATCCTTTAGCGCAGATTCGACAAAAAAAAAAACTCATGAAACGCACTTTACATCCTTTACTTTAAGGAAAACAAGATGAACGATGTATCGATTAGATCCAAATAATTGTTCTGTATCGCAGTGATGATTATGGTCATATCGTCGACATCGCCTGGTCATTATCAGCGCCTCATAGAAGATAATCAAAAGTCAGGACCATCGTGGATCTTTACAGAAATCAATTCTATCTCATATCAAACTTCTAAATTTACACCATTACGAGAAAACAAGTACGTACCACTTCCCGAGCAAATACTAGCTAACAAATTCTCATTAATGTAATCTATGCTTGAAAGATCCAGACCTCCTACCCGTTATCGCTCATAACCTACGAGGATAGGATGGACACTTCATCATCGCATCACTCAACCATCCACAAGTCAAGGCCTTTCTCGCTGAAGTATTAACACACATCAAATGTATTTCAAACAGTTTTGAAAAATACATGTCCTTTTTGATTGTCCCATCCGTTTCATCGATTCCTTACAGTTTATGGAGTCGTTGATAGAATAACTCGCTTTCACCTGACCTAAGTTCAGACATCTCGAAAAAGTTTGGAGAGCATGCTCTTCTCCGCCTAGAAAAAGGTATTTATCCCTACGAATACATCGATGCCTGGTCCAGGTTCGACGAAACCTCATTATCAAGCTCGGGAGACCTTCTATTTAACTTATATCTCTCCCACATCAAGGAGGAAGAATATCAGAATTCGAATCAAATATGGAACGAGCTCCGATGTCACACTCTTGAAGATTATCACGACCTCTACCTGAAGACTGAGGTACTTTTATTCTTGGATTTCTTCAAACATTTCAGACTTAAATGTCTAGATCATTATCAACTCAATCCACTCTCGGATGTTACCTCGCCTGGACTCTCCTAGAATGCCCTTCACAAGGCGAATCAAGTGCAACTTAAAATTGTCCAAGATCCAGACATGTTCATATTCATGTAGAGCATGATTCGAGTATCTGTACCTACAGCAAGAAGCACGCCATCGCAAAAAACAAATACATGTCCAACTACGATATCACTCAACCCTCAGCCTACATCCTCTACCTCTATACCAATAATTTTTACGACTTGGCCATGTCACAATCCCATCACATAAGGGATTCACTGGATCACCGAAGAACAATTTCTCCAGGAAAGAAAAGCAGGATATCAGGATGACTCATGCGAATATTTCGTCGAAGTCGAAGTCGGTCTGTCGTATCCATCCCATCTCCGCGAAGTTCATAACGAGTATCTCTTTTCATGACACCCTCCATGCTTTCTTCGCAACAATTTCAACAAGAAACACAAGTTTGAATCGGTGATGCTAAGATCAGAAATTTCGTACCTAATCTCCATCACAAATTGCTTTACAAGATGTATTATCGACTCTTCGAATAAGCTTTTTAACACGGATTTATTTTTATAAAGTTCTTAAGTTTAAACAAACTTTACGGATGAAATACTACGTCGACTTCAATACCAAACAACGAAATTAAGCCAGCACAGACTTGAGAATACTGTAGGCGTCTGGTAAAATACTTGCATTTTAAAGTCACCATGTTTGTCCAGTCATTGTAGGTTACTTTAATTTGTTAACAGGAACCCGAGATGCCGAGTGTTGCAATGAGCTAGCCTTTAAATGTTCCTCACACGTCAACGCATATTTGTGCGAGTTCGACTCTGTTAAAACTACGTCTTTCACGAGATATCTTGTCAGCTACTTCGAGCGGGTCTTGGATCCTTCCCTCTTTAATCTTCATCCAAATTTCCTGACCATGTCTAACTAACTAAAAACAATTTCACTGGTTGAATTTCTTTGGCATTTTATACTCATTGCCGAAGATAGTTCCGATTATGCACAACTCTGTTTGAATGCATACATTCTGACATATTGTACAGACGTTCTTTTGCCAACTTTAAAATGTGCACTTAATCAATGTAGAGTGTCGATGTAGATATTATGGGCAGCCAGTAATTTTAATTTGACTAAATCTGCGATTATGTAAAACTGTTCCGCTAAAAGTTACAGCGTTTCTGAGCATGACAGTAATATCACAGCATATGAAAATTGCACGCATCACGAGGGGCTCTGATTAATACATAATGTTATAGTCACCGGTCATTTACAATTGATTATGATATGCTTTTAAATATAACCTCAAAGGTAAGCTGGTAATAGTTTGTGGGTACCTGAATACATGTACATTTATAAAACAAACAAATTATAGGTATTAGTGTGTGTGTGTGTGTGTGTGTGTGTGTGTGTGTGTGTGTTTGTGTGAGAGAGAGAGAGAGAGAGAGAGACAAAGAGAGAGATTATTCATATTTATTTCATCTTTCATTATTTCATGAATCTCATTTCATTGACACTTTCCATGTGTATTTCTGATTATGTGATTTACGCAAAGTGGTGTTCAGTAGCCACAAACAAAGATTTAATAAATACCCAGTCTAGCTATAAATGTAGAACCAGTCAATGATTTTTAATTTTTACAATTATTAATATATTCTAGGTATAGTTTTGCAACTGGATCATCAAAAAACTTAATCTTATATATATATATATATATATATATATATATATATATATATATATATATATATATATATATATATATATATATATATATATATATATATAAGAAGTTTGAGGACTATTGCAGTCCGAAGCAGAAGATTACAGTAGAAAGGTACAGATTTAATACAATAATCCAACAAAAGAATAAAACCATTGACCAATATGTAACTAAACTTAAATTGAGTAAACAGAATTGCAAAATTGAAAATCTACAGGATGAAATGATTAGAGATAGAATTGTTTGTGGGACTAATTCTGAAAAAGTAAACAAAAAGTTTTACTAGAGGATCAATTGATACTAACATATGAACTGGCTATCTGAAGAGCAGACGAAGAATCAAAAGAGCAGATTCAATGCATGCAAAATGAAGAAGTTGCGTCAGAAGTTCATGATGTGAAAATAAAGAAAAAAGAAAAGAAATTGGCACAACCAAAGAACGCGGAAATGTTATATGTGAAATCAGAACCAGACTATTTGGCTGAGGTAAATGTGGCAAATTACATGCAATAGGTAGATGTCCAGCCTATAGAAAAACTTACTACAGGTGTCGAAAACAATGCTGCAAGACAAACCGATGCTTGTCACGCAAAAATACTCAGGTAAAGAGGAAAAACGTCAATTGAAGGAACAGTGACAAAGGCAAGCACTGACATCAGTGACAAAGAAAGCTATGTCACTCTGACTCTTCGTGGTACCGATTTAAATTTAAATTAATACTGTTTCGCAAGTAAACATTCCAAAACAATGAACATTGGCCACACTGAAGCAAACCAAGCAAGACCTGTCTGACAAGGTAATTGTCATTGGGAAATGCAAATGAATCAAGACCTTGATTTTTGTATCACCAAACAATCCAACCAATTGTTCTTGGATTCAAAACGTATCAAGATTTGCAATTAAGACAAGTAGTTTGCAATACTCATAGGATTAAGGACCATCATATCGTAAAAAAATCGCAGTGTGTTCAATGGTCTAGGATGCATGAAACAAAAATATATAGCAGTTGACAAAATATGAAACCTGTCATTAATCTACCAAGGATGGTTCCGACAGCTTTACAAGAACCATTTAAATCAACTTTAGACGCAATAAAGAATGGAAATAAACGTGATAATAAAATGACCAAATTACCAGAACTGATTCAAAAGTGATACCTTTCAAAATCAGACATTTATGGAACTGTATAGATGAACTTTCAGAAACGGACAGATTAGTTATAAAAGGAGAAAAGTTTGTAATACCAGATGCTCTTCAGAAAGAAATGCTAACAGAGTTGCACAAAAGCCATATGGACATTGAGAAGACAAAGCAAAGAGCAAGAGCCATTATGTACTGTCCTGACATGAATACACAGATTGCAAACACAACATCGAATTGTTCTACTTGCCGGGGATACAGAAGGTCAAATCAAAGAGAACCATTATTGTCTACATAGCCTAATGCACCAGGAGAAATGGTTGGAACAGAGTTATTTATGTGGAATAATTACAACTATGTCTTGATAGTAGACTATTGCTCCAGATATTGTGAAGTTAACAAATTAGAAAATTCACGCGCGCACACAGTAATCATGCACACAAAATCAGTATTTGCAAGACGTGGAATACCACGAGAAGTAAGGAGTGATAATGAACCAGAGTTCTCTTTAAAACTATGTGGTCAGTTAAACCTGGGGATAAAAAAACCCACAGCGTCATGTACCAAATATCCACAGCCCAATGGTTTAGCAGAAAGAACCATTCAAACTGTCAAAGGAATTTTCAATTATGGAACGAGAGATGGAAATTTGTATCGACATTGGAGTATGGAAATACACCAATTTTATGCTATAGTCTCTCCGTCACAAATATTGAGAAGTCAAAGACTTCGATCGACTTTACTTACTACCAACATCCGTAAATTAAGAAGAAATAAAACTAAAGTGGAAACTGGGTGAAAAAAGTCAGCAAAAGAAACAATATAACAGAACAGCTAAAGAGCTTCCAAATCTGATTTCTTTATACAAAGTAAGAATCAGAAGAAAAGACCTTTGGGAACCAGATGTAGTCGTCAGAAAAAGTAGCACTCGAATGGCATACGATGTGAAAGTCCAGGGTGGTGCTATAGACAGGAAAAACCGAAGACATATGTTACAAACAAAAGAGACATTACTAGAGATAAATGATGAATACAAAAGATACTAACAATGTCACTGAACTGAATGACAATATGTCATTAGTCATCAAGGAGACAAACCAGACAGGAGAGATTCGAATAAGGAGTGGAAGCAATATAAAGAGATTATGTTATGTGAAGTTGATAGTGTTTCTGATTCTTGTGAATATTAGAAACTGGAAGTGTTTAAGGGCATACTAATACATCTGTTATATCACATTAGTTGATATGCAGTGATACCAACAGTACTGAAGAACAAAATATTAGGAATATAGACTTTAGCGGCAATACTATTATAGAACCATGTACTAGTTTTTATGAGTATAAGAATGATTGTGAATGTCAGGGCTAAAACTGAATTTTAACCACAATTAGTAGAACTTTTCCAACTCACCAGAAATTATTTCATATATATATATATATATATATATATATATATATATATATATATATATATATATATATATATATATATATATATATATATATATATATATATATATTATATGTATGTATATATATATATATATGTATGTATGTATGTATATATATATATATATATATATATATATATATATGTATGTATGTATATATATATATATATATATATATATATATATGTGTGTGTGTGTGTGTGTATGTTCATTTATAAAATATAACTTTTTAAAGCTTGAATATGTTTACATAGGTATTAAAAAGAAAAGGAAAAATGAATATGATTTTAAAGGAAAAGCACAAAACTCATTTTAGGGGAAGTTTTGGTTATATTCAATATTAACCTTTTGTTGCTACAAATGATGTGACAGTTATAGGTCGCCTAAGGTCAGCTCCAGGCTCTACATTTAGTTGTAACCATATATGCCTTATGGTAACATTAGCGTGAGAAACTTAGTGTTAACAGGAAAAGACATCTTCCGATTTATATGAAACAGTAATTATAATCACTTAAATACAGAAGTAGGTGATAAACCTATTAAATTTGAAAATACCCATGCAAGTTGATGGTTGTTTTCTTCAAAATAAAAATGTAGTTAAAAGAAGACATCTTTGACGTTGAGGTTTTGTTAGCCACTCATGGCAATATGGTTCCACTTCACATATGCTAAAAACTTTAAATATTTTCTATAAACCAAACTTCACTCCATCCGTAAATGGCTCCAAAGTTTAAAAGAGTAGGAGAAAATATTAGAAATATTCAACATACAACGTAAGGATAGATTGTCAAGAGAAGACTATCACTGTTGTACAAAAGAGACCTGCTAATGATGACATGTATTTATCCAAAGTTGCTTCCCTTTATCAAACCACTTTTGAGTTGTGGAACTGTTCTCAGGAACAGTGATGGAAAAATCCACAATATTGAGCCGTCACCCGGGCGATCGCTCGTTAGTTTGAAATGTTATTCACCTTTTAGTAATGCGGTATAGTTACCGGTATGACAAGTTTCATCGGTTAATGTAAAATTAAAATTTTAGTGTAAGGGAAAGTGTGATAAAAAGTATGATGGAAAATAATATACTCAGCCATGACCTTGATCTTGAAGATAGTAGCCAAGTAGAAACTTTGATATATATATTCTAGCGATCGTGTACAAGCATCATCATGTTTAACCCATTAATCTCAACAAATTTTAAACAAATGTAGCAGAAAGGAAATGTCATAAAGAAGATAACATATATACTATGTCCCCCCCGTTTTCATTCACAAAAAGAGCTGGATAAAAATCTAAAGTTTACAGAAAATCTAAATTCGGTAATAAAATTAAAACAATTACTACAATAGAACCTGATTTGAAAGACCACTTCTGCCAAGCATAGCCTTTTATAATACTACAACATCAACAAAACTGTTATAAAATGAACCCAAATAGGTTATCTGTTTATGCACATAAACACATCCATATATAGCTGACCTGATTACCGTTTCAGGCCAAAACATCTATTGTTTTCTCTTTAAACATGACAAATGCACACGTTTTGAGCAGAAACTTTGTAAAAAGAATTTATTTTGTTTAATGTCTAGCACCTTTATACACAATTCCATGACAAATGGATTCTCAATAAATGCTTGCGGCTCTCATATAATATCTTGCCATATACCTTCAACATACCAATCTTGGCACAAATTATATAGTAATGTAAACTAGGCCATCCATCCATTTAAATACTCACATTATTGGTAGGCAGTTTGAATTGAGTTATTTTTTAGTTTGAATGTATTCACTAAAACACCATTTCACCATAAAAGGTCTGTGGATGAATTAACAATGGATTGACTTAATGGCATTGTGCGTCACTCATCTATACAAATTACAAGTTCCTGTCACAAGGTATTTAATCATTTCCAGTGATATGTGATCTACACAAGCTTTTCAAGGCTTACACGGAAGTTTAAAGAACATAACTACTTTAATATCTGTAATCTGACCATCGTACTCTTTTCCAATGTGCAAGACAGATTTGAAAGGAAAGAAGACTTACCGGACAATGTCTTGTAATTTATATCTCTCTTCCTTCCATTTCATCTGCGTTTGTCTTCCAACCCGTTGCGGGTAAGACAGGACTTGTTCTGTCTTGATTTCAAAAATGTTCTTAGGTTTTGTGCCAGAATTCTAAAGCAATATGTGTCCATGATAAGTTATAAACCTCATTCAAAAACTAGTTGGAAAAACTGGTTACAGACAGTTAGAGGAATTAAACTGATTTAATTACACACACACACACACACACACACACACACACACACACACACATATATATATATATATATATATATATATATATATATATATATATATATATATATATATATATATATATATATATTTGTGTGTGTGTATGTGTGTGTGTGTGAAATTCCACTCGCCATTTTGGATACAAATGATTGGACATTATTCTTAATGCTGTTTTAAAGAAGAATGATAAAATATTTTTATAAAAAAATAATCGTAACAAGAAGTTAATCTTCTTGCGAATATCAAGTTGTTTTCAAACTAAAGATGTAAATTTGTATCTTACAGTTTTCGTACATAAAAAGAGCACGATGTTGCTAATTCAAAAAAACAACAAAAACAATATTCAATACATAGATAAGCTAATTATTTCCCATATTTGTTTTAAAAACAAAATGTGCCTCAACTTATGTCCAAGTAAATGGCGTTCGTAATTCCAGGTTTTGGAAAAATATGATGGTCTGACTAATATCAGAAAAAAATAAAAGGATAAAGTTTTCATCTGTAGTGAAGGCAAAGTTCTCATCTTTGCTGACCAAAGTCTTCTACTTGACTCGAACAATAGCCTAAGAAAAATAAATGGAAATAAGGACAATAACAAAGTTTATTCTGTTAACTTGCAAAAGTCAAATATCCGAATATTTCAATTAAACAATCTTTATAATGGAACCAAAGGTAATAAGGATCTGTTAAATTGGATCGAATTAATTCAGAATTTGTGTACCAAACATTTTCTTCAGGCATCTACTTTTGTTTCAAATATTCTAGCATGTCTGAAACATTCTTAGATCTGTGTTTCAGCATGTATCGATTAGTTGTATTTATTTAAACATGAATAAAATGCAAATTACAGTTTTGTTTAAGTTTGTCGTTAAAGATGTTCACACATATAAACATGAACATTAGTTATATACTATACCAAAAACTCCAAACATTCAACGTACATGTACCTTAAACTCTGGAACAGGTTCCATTATAAAAGTTACTTTTGGATCCTGTTATTGACAAGGAACCCACACTTAGATTGTGCCGCAATCCCTTTATCTCTTTTCCGATTGGTCAAACCATTTCTTGAACGAACCGTTCTGATTCTGAAACGCTTGTGCCTGTTGTTCCATCAAAAATATGTTACCGTCTGCATTATCATGCTATTTGTCACTTCTTGGAAGGGAGATAACTAAAGTCAGCTCAAATACATAAAATTTACTTGAAACACTTGTCCTTTCTTTTCACGAATGGTGCATCAAAAGACATTCAGCCAAAATAGACTGCCATTTAATTTAGAAGAAAAAAAAATATGCGGTAGTGAAATATGAAGGAATGTTCAGGTCAGAAAAGATATGTTATCCTCGACCTACTATGGTTCGTACCCTTTATTAGTTGTAATGATTTGCACGATAATATCGAGTAAAAATATTAAAATCACCAAAGAAAGTGTTCATCTATGTTTTCATAAGTTATTCGTCGTTGCAAAAATTTTAAAACCTCTCCAAATTCTCTGCTAGCTAAAATGTTTTCAAACATGTCAAAACTTGACTATTTCGTGACGTTTCCAAGGTTCGAACTCCTGAAATAAATGCCACGTGAAGTAAGATTGGAATGTGACAATTAGAGCAAGTTACATAAATGAATCCTTTATGATTGACTTGCATTGTTTATTTTATTTGGTATTATATTTCATTTCTTTCAACGCATATTAGCTCCAATAAATTAATGATGACAAAACATCAAAGAAAACAATATGCGCTTTTCCATTTTTCTTTTTCATATTGTATTTATAGATGTATTGAATTTTTAAAGATATTTGCTTTTCAGTGTTATAACTAACATGTTTTCATTTTGTATTTAAATGAGAACTTTCATGCAATAGATTTCTATTATATTATTTGTTCCTAACATGATCTTAGATGTGTATGTTTTACTAACCAAGTTTTTGTTTTGCCTTTGCCGTCACATATAAATAATGTGTGGGTTTACCTGCTAATAAAAAGCAACGAAATCCAAATTATGAACAGCTGCCTAACTTTAACGGCCAACGGCCACTCCCTTCAGGATCACAAACTTGCAGCAAATATGGCGTTAATTAAATAAAATGTTTCCATTGTGTTTTTTATGATTTGAATAGTAATGCGTATTCAAATTTTATTTCGTCGAGTATTTTGTAATCAGTGCCGACAAGATGGGGCAACCGCGGAAATATAACGGGGCCATGCCTTAACATCACTTTGTAATTTTATGAAAGAAAATTTTGTTTGAACAAGAACTTGGAGAGGCCCGGTTATTTTTTACCCCAGGGTCCGTGATGGCTCTCTACAGCCATGTTCTTATTCATCTGTTACAGTCACTGTTAACAAAATGGTATTGACCAGGCGGATGACATCAGATCGCGTGAAACATAAGACACACATCGAGGATGGTAACGAAGTTGGGGCGATCAACAATACTATATAGGATTGAAAATGATGGGAGTGTCAAACATATTCTCAAAATTTGAGAAAGTCACTGACACTTCCTACCGTGTCAAATTGAAATCCTGCTGACATACCATTAATAAATTTAGGATTATATTTAAATATTGAAAAATAAATATAACGGTTCGTTTATATACGAAATACGTGATTGTATTATTCACATTTATTTTGTTAACATAATATTAGAGACTGCTCCGGTGGCTTACTGGTTATAGCGTCCGCCTCGGATGTGGGAGGTCGTGGGCTCGATCCCCAGTCTAGTCATACCAATGACTTACAAAAATGGTACTAATAGCTGCCTTGCTTGGCGCTCAGCATTAGGAGGTTAGTGTTAGGGCTGGTCAGCCTGGTGTCAGAAAATTGTGACAAGGTGAAACATCATGCTACATGTCTGCGGCATGATGCCCCAGTGCTAGACATCGCTATAAACTACCACTCTGCAGACATCGAAGCGATATGACTGAAACATTTTTAAATCTACTTTGAAAATCCAAATCACATATACACACACATGCACACACACACATTATAAGATGCCTATGTCTAATTGAAGATGACAAAATCATTTCGTTATGGTTATGATATATTGTTAAGAATTTGTCTGTCACTTTGTTTTTCTCTGAACTAAAATTCGTTATCTATCAATGCATCTAAGAAATTATTTAAACGATATACGTTAACTGTCAGATCAGAAATGAAACCCCAAGTTTACTGATAGGAATAAATTGATATAATGAATTAACTTGAACAGGCATATTTGCACACCCAAATTAGAAACAGGGACAAAAGAAGACGTTTAAAATAGGGGGAGGCAGCTGAAAGCGGCAGAGGAAAAAATTATTAAAAGACATAACTGATGATAAAACAGATATGATCATTGAGGATGGGCAACTATGAGACTGGACAACATCTATGCCAACCTCATTACAGTAATAGATCTCCTGACAAGGTCTCCAATGCAGTTTACTTCAATGGCGGCATAGGGGACAGTTTCAGAATGACAGTCGGAGTCAGACAAGGCTATCTGCTTTCTCACACACTATTAAACATATTTATGGAGAGAATCATAGCTGATGCGATTGAAAAACATGAATGGACAGTCAGCATCGGAGACAGAATAGTAATTAACTTACGTTTTGCCGAAGACATTGATGGACTGGCAGGAAATGAGCAAGACATAGCTTGCTTAGTAAAGAGCATCGACAAAACCTCCTATGCCTACGACAAAAACAGTGCAGAGAAGACCAAGCTAATGATCAACAACACCAAGGTCATCAGTACTGACATCATGGTCTAGAGTACGAAGCTAGAAACAGTTAACAGCTTTAAGTATTTAGGAGACTTGGAACGACAAGAACATCGCACTCATTTCAAAGGTCAGACTGATACACTCACAGGTTATCTTCATATTTCTCTACCCCTGATAATCATGGACCATAACAGCTAACTTAGAGAAAAGGCTGCAAGCTACAGAGATGAGATGTTTTCGAAAGATCCTTCGTGTCTCATACAAAGACCGTGTCACCAATGAAGAAATACAGCAAAGGATCATGCAAGCCATTGGGCCTCACGACGACCTCCTGAATACAGTGAAAAAACGTAAACAGCACTGATTTGGGCATGTCTCACAATCAACAGGCCTTGCCAATACAATCCTGCAAGTCACTGTACAAGGAAGATGAAGGAGAGGCAGGCAGAGAAAGAGGTGGGAAAACAATATTCGAGAGGACAGGCATGACATTGAGCGACTCACTGAGAAAGACTTAAAATCGAGAGGAATGGAGGAATCTGGTTGTTTGGTCTTGTATGGAGCCCCAACGGTTTACCAGACTGCGGGACTGCTGCTGCTCCTGATGATGATGATGACGACAACGACGACTATGATGATAATGATGATGATGATGAAGCAAATTATTTATAAATCCATTGTACTGCTAAGCTCTTAACTGGTACATGGTGCTATAATAGCATTGTAAATAAGTGAGATTTCTTGCTCTGAGGCATCTCCTTCACTTCAAACAAGTAAACATTCCCTATGAAAAAGTCCCCTCCTATCCATTTCCTATACTTTTTGACCAACGAGGATTCTGGCTCAGTTATTCTATTTTAGACTAGCGACTAGGTGACGGCTAATAATGTACTCATTTCAAGGCTTCTGTTATCGATTAGACCGTGTGATGGCTAATAATGGAGCCGTTCCAAGGCTTCTATTATCGATGGCAAATAATAGAACAGTTATTTTCATTGACTGATGAAAGTGTACAGATTCTTGTCCAGAGACCTGGTTTCGATTTATAAAGTTTAGATAAAATTTTATACCCTGTCATTATGTACTTTTTATACCTGCTAACTCTAATTGGTAGAATATCTGTTAACATACTGTCAATAACACAAAACTTTGGTATTAAATCTTCAATATCGTATTTTAAACCTAGCAAATAAGATCGAATCTGATACTCGCTGATTTACAGGCATTTTTTGTAACAAGTCGAAGCTCAATTGGCGAAAACGGATTTAATGATGCTCCACTCGAAATTATACCAGAACCAGGCATTAGCAGTGGTAGGTATGATATTATCCGAAGTATTTTGCTATAGTATTTGTTACACTGTTTTACGCATCAATGATTTTTATGAAAAAAGTTGTAATATTACATTAATGCGTCCATATATTGTGTTGGAATTTGATCTGAAATATGATTGAAAACGATAACATTTGCTTGCAATTGTTACACAATATTTAAACCTCTAGCACTAGACATTAAATCAAGAAACTTACGGAACTTATTATTGTTAGGGTCAGCTATAAAATTGTCCAGAACGTTAGAGTTATGGAAGTGGAACATAATCTTCTTCAATGATGTCGTAGTAAGAATCAATCTTTTCTTCCCGACTTGTTTGTTTAACTTCTTCAAGTAACTTTGTTTGCACAACATCATTGAAATTTTTGTTATAGATTCGTTAACAATCATCGGGTCGAATTATGGTGTTTTACGTATCACTGGTAAAACTGCATTCGAGTACACATTAATAATTAACGTTGTATCCGTTAAACTAACGATTTCAACCAGAGTTTCCTTGCTGTGGTAGTACATACCGAGATGCTTAAAAATTGTTTGTTTTGAAAAACTATTATGTAACGCTTTGTTTTCTTTAAATTTTAATATTATAGATTCCGCTAGTTTGTCGAGATGATCATGATTATCGTTTATTCTTTCTCCTGTGCTCTTTCACCATTAGCTTTTGCTTTACATTGATCTGATTGAATAATTGTATCAATATTTTCCTTACTGAGCTCGAGTTATATTTTTGTTAGAAGAGTTTAAACTTTAACTTGTTCCTCACGACAATCACCAGCATGACAGTATTTGTTTATAATATCAAAGTTTCTTATTGCTACTATCAATTGGCATCCTCGCATATGCATAACATGAATAAACTTAATTTCGCTTTCTGATAATTGGCTTGCTGGATTGTTCGTCGAATTAAGGTTATAATTGGTGGTTCAGACATTCTTTTATAATATTAGATTAAAGGTGATCATCGAGTGTGTTATATTTGAAATGATGTCAATCCTCGAAACGAATCTACAGCAGCGATAACATAAATTCGAAAATAAAAGCACTTGTTAACAACAGTATGTTCAGTTGAAATTGTAAAATACTAATATATATATATATATATATATATATATATATATATATATATATATATATATATATATATATATATATATATATATATATATATATTTGCATTATACAATATTAATCAGTCAATATCATCCAACGCGCAAATGAAATTGCCAAATAGCAACTCTAATGGGACGTATGACTTTGATCCAAAATTCTTTATTTCCTCCATTCAGAGAAAGAGTGATGAGCATAATGTTCAGAATGATATGATGATGCTCTTACCTCAAACCCAACTCGTTATCAGTTGCCTTAAAAGTTGTTGGAATATAACCAACCTTATTCTTAGTTTTTTGTCGCACCACCACTAGGTACACTATCAACAATGCGCCTTATTTGTCAGATCTTCAATGTTAACCGGAGAATAATTTGCTATTATTTTTTAAGGTCCCATATGTAATTTTCCTGTCATTGTACGAACAATTGTTTTTACAAATTTGCCTTTTGACAAATCTAACTTTAGTCAGCCAATCATCTTTGCTACGACTTGCATTACCAAGTTGAGTATTATAAATCAACTTACCTCCCATATCAATCGATCCAGTCATCATTCCATCAGATAATTTTAAATACGGTGACAGTGCGCCTCTTAAATGAACATAGCTAATAGCGTCTGTATCATTAGCTGGAGGCAAGGTTATCGGTAATCTTGTGATATTGAATTGTTGCTCATTGTTAAGGTACCTGTCATTGTTCCGCCGGTTCTGTTTAGTCTCTTTTCTTCGACGATTTTCAACTGTAAATGACGTACCGCATGTGTTTGATTTAAGTTTGCTAGTGGGTATGCAGTTTACAATTTAATATTTTTTCCTGCCATATCCAAGTTACCCTTTAACGTTCCTCCTGTCAATGTTAGCTTGTTATTGTCGTTCGTTTTTAGTTGTGAGTAATTTACTGCTTGAGTAAGATCAACCTTTGGTGGTGGATAATCAATAATAATAATCAACTTCTAAACCAACTACTTTCTTATTTTACATCAATATATTTCCTGCCATTATGTCGCTATTATGTCGTCTGTTTTTTTTTTACGAAGGCTAATTTATCAGTTATTGTTGATGGTTCGTCATAACTTTTGTGAGCTTATATTTTATATAACAAAGATGAGACATAAAGGTTTATAGAATAAAATTTGTAGGTGTATTCTATGGAAATATATTTACAAAACTAATTGAAAACGTCCTAGGAATTGCTGGTAAAGAAGCACCAACTGCACTTCACGCAGGTAAAACTTTTGCGACTGGAGCGGCTACTTCAGCAGGCACCGGAGTCGGAACAAAAGATTGCTGATAAAATTAAATGCTGCCCACATTCAAACGCAGAAATAAAACTAGCAATATTAGATATTGAACCAACAAAAGAAACAGCTATGATAGCTACAACAAAAAAAATACTTTCCCAAGCTAGTGACGAGGTTATACGCACACTTATGAAGAAAGCAAAATAAATAATAACACCTGCAGCCTTTTATTTATTACAATTTTGTGTCACACGACTTTGTGTGGCGATTATAAAAAAATAATGTCAGTCAAAAATTACCGACAAAGTGACATATTTCGAGTATGTTGAGATCCCCATAAAACTCAAACGAACAAAATAAAGCTGGTGTTATAACTTATGACACAAGGGATAATGCGCTGTTATAAGTGCGTGGTCAATTAATAAATGCGATATGCGGTAATATTGCATCTGGTGTAGAAATTAAACATGTCAATAACGGTTAGAGATTGCTTAAAGGTACACAATACCAACTGGCTAATCAAATCTTGGAAGATATTTCGATGCACTTGCAGATAGCAAATACAATACTTAATAGTGTCTCGTAAAGCTATGATTATTCGAGATCATTAGCAACAAATATATTGTGGTTTAAAGATACCGTATATTGGACAGCTGTTTCAATCGTGTTTTTCTCAAACAGGATCCTTATACACCGGACTGACGCTGCTGCATATGGTGTGATTGCTCATTGTTTTGGTATAGCCACACCAGCTTCAGCCACTAATGAAGATGCTACAAGAGCTTCACTTATTGCCGCTTGTAATAATTTAGATGTGATCAGCTGCATCCGCAGATGGAACTGTAATGCGTAATAATGTCAATAACACAAATGGTTTAAAAAAGCTAGATGTAACGAGGGATATGTCGCAGAATCTTGCCAAACAGAAATGATGCTTCCGTTAAGTACAATAATTTGATTTTTCCGCGTTGACCGCGTTGATCAGAACGATCAGAATAGATGCTGATGAAATGGCTGAGTAGCTAAAGGATATTTTGCTAATACAAGATTAGCGCTGTGGATGTCACGAGTTTTTCCGTCTGTAGATAAAACGATGGAACTTCAGTCATTATTGACCTCGATTACAAAAGGATATACTTCCAGCAAAAAAGAATTTATCAAACAGCAATTCATAATGGATTCGATTACACCTGGCGTGTTACAACCACGTCAGTGAACTATTATCTCGACATTTGTTAGTTGTATTAAAACGACAGGTGCGTTGTAATGATCAAGAAATGAAAAACTACGTGTTTGATAACCGTGATGTGAAACGAATCTTTTTAATTCTAAGCAATATCCCGAACGTGCAATCGAATTCCATTTGGCTGATAACGCCACCAGAAACGTATCTCGTCCATATATGTACCTCATGGAAGCAATTTAAAATGTCAGGACTCGGCAAGTGGCTTTCATATATCAGTGGAAGAATTTAGATCGTTGTATCCTATCATTTATATTAATATATCAAATCATTCGAACGAGTTACTGGATCGAATGTTGACACTGAAATCCCTTAGCCGCTTGGCACACTGCCAGCTGAACAGTATAACACGTACGCGTTAGTTGTCAGTGATTTATTTTTGACAATTGACGCAACGAAGGGGAGAATGATGATCGACGTCTGATTCGTCTACAAGTATTGTGTAATAAACAACTATAAATTATTAAAACGGAATACATAACAAGAGAAATATATATAACGTCAGGACAAATAAAAAAATATCAGCAGTGGTTGCCAATCGTAATTCTGTTTCTCTAATAGTATTCTCACAGACTGACAAAGGCAATGCAGTAAACGTATTGCTGAATCAACTGCAAATCAATAAACTCGATTGGGGGAAACCGCTTGTGCTTAAACTATCCATTGCACAAATAAAACAATGGCAAAACACGGCGGATTTCTTGGACCAGCACTTTCTGTAATAGCTAGCGCAATACCAAAAATATTACCTATACTAGGAACACTATGACTAACTGCTGTGTCAGGGGCAGTGTCTAAAGCAACTAAAAAGCGGTATCCGGCGGCGGAATCAAACAAATCTATCGTGACAAAGTTATAGTCTGACTGGTCAGGGAAAGGTCAGTAGTTTAATGAAACAATAAAACATAAAAACGCCAGCCAGAGCGACAAAATCTTTAATAAAGGAAACGTCGACGAAAAGGAAGACAAAGTCGTCAAGTGCAACAAAAAGAAGGAGAAATAATTCCTTTCTCGTTCCGCTTTAGCGGGGTTAGCAGGCATTCTATCGCCAAACATGTTAGGAATAGGACGTGAAATGACTACCAGGCACCAGACTCCGTTGAATAATTTTGATATAATTGAACAATTGGATGACGTTGTAGGATTTTGCAGAGTTTATCCTAGGGACGAACTAGATAATGTAAAGCAGGTGATTCTTGTATTATAAACATATAAAATTTTAGTGATGGATCCAGCACGCACTGGTTTGCTATCTACGATAATAATTATTTTGATTCGTTTGGATTTGTTCTGAATGTTCTCAAAAAAATATATTTCAAAATTTTTTAAAAATAAATTACTTTTCTAATTAACTACATCCGGTTGGAACTTCTGTTTGTGGTTATGATTTTATTATGTTTATCCTACAGATGTCCCAATTCAGAGAATTGAATTCTGAATTTTTGAAGTTTATTTCACAATTTGACAAGCAAGCATCTCACGCAAATGATGAGATTGTAGTTAATTTTATCTTAGCTTACAAATATAAAAATTTCAACATACTGTTTGAAACGTAAAACTAAAACAGGGAATAAAATAAGACGACAGAAAAAAATTAGCAAAATAATGTTAACAAGTATTTGTGCTGTTTGCGGTAGAAAGAAAAGTGTATTCTTTCCAACATCAGGAAAGGATGTAGCAGAGACTTTGGGATCTAGAATCCCTGACAGAGTTATTTTTGTCGATGATCAACAAAAAATAAAATAAATGAAATGTAACTGTGATTGTTATAACAATCGTTTTATTGAACAAGATAAAATTGTTACGTACTGTCAATCATGCAGTCGTCGTGAAGAAATTGCTAGCCGCATTGGCATCCACAAATGCATTGGAAAATTACCAGAACCAGACGGATGGTGGACACAGCCTGGTGATAAATACACTGGGCCGTGAAATCCACTGGACAAACAGTTGGACAAAAACGATAATCCATTAACAGAATAAGAGCCTTATAAATAAATTGATACAATAGCAATGCGTCATAATATTTGTTATCATCATACAGGGCGTACTGATAATGTTCGTGCAGTGAGCTCAAAAATCAGACTAATAAACTATTGTTAGATGAACTAAGCGATATGAAACCTGTACATATGAGAGAATGATTTGATAGAAAGTTAGTTCAAGGAATGATAGGAACAAAAAGCAACTTGAGCTTTGAAAGCCCCGATTTAGAAAATAATTGTATGATGATCATGCATCAGAGCTACACAAACCTAAAAAAGATTTCATAGACGTTGACGATATCTTGGCAATAGATTTTGCATATGTCTCAAATCTTGCTCATTTTAACAATAATATGAAATATTCGTTTATTGTTATTGAGGATTTAGAAAATAAGCAATAATCGTGCCCATTTAAGATATTTCATGAACATCAATGACTGATGCGTTATATCAAATTATCGTGAGTACTGAAAGAAATCCAAATAAAATTTGGACTGATCATGAAGCACATTATTTTAATACAAAGTCTGAGCAACAATTGGTACAAAAAAATTAAAAAATATTATGTTATAGGAAATTATTGGAAAAACATTGTCGATGAAAGAATTAATGGGACACTAAACGAACTGATACGAAACATTTGACAGTTAAAAACATAAACAGGTATAATTGATGATCTTTCACAAATTATCGACAAATATAATAACACAAAACATCGGACACTTTCCTTGTCACCAACTGATGCAATTACAAATCCGATATTATCGAATGAAAATATGTACCGCAGACATAAATTTAAAGTCGGTGATAAGGTTAGGATTTCTCTGACAAAAAATATTTGAGAAAGGATTTGCTCCAAACTGGAGTGAAGAAGTATTTGTAATTGATAAAATACATTTAACAATTCATGTAACGTAAAGGATCTAGCAGGGTGAGCCTGTAATTGGTAGTTTTTACGAATAAGAATTAAAAATACTGAACAAGATGTTTTCTTTATCGAACGAGTAATTAAAAAGCGTGGCAATAAACGCCTCTTTAAGTGGCATCGTTACAGAGATACATATTATAGTTAGATTCCAACCGAACTATTAATTATTATTGATAATGTTTTTGTAGATTTTTTTTTCATAATTGCGTAGGATATATTTACATTTTACAGGCTTACATAACGATGTTAAATATCGTCGGCGATTGCAGAAAATCGTCATCTAGGTGAAGATCTTCACAAATATAAAATCGAATTTTATATTTTTATGTCGGTCTTAAGTTTAACGTTTAAAAATGCTGTTATCTGCTGCCAAAATGATTGTGTCTCGTATACTATAAAATCCAATTTCAAAAGTGTTTTGTAGCATATTTTACCTTATATCTACCGGTTGTCTGACTTCTATAATTTTTCTTGTCCAAAGACCTAATCTTTCACATCAATTGCAATGATGTTGACTTTGTTGTTGACGTTGATGCATTCAGTAAAGCAGTTGATATCAGTTGCGATGATATCGAATATATGCTTTAATTTTTGGAGGAGGTTAATTATATAATTTTTTGTAACTTCAAATAGTTGAATAATGAATAAGGTATGGAGCAGGCAAAGGTATATAACTTTAGTGACCTTAAATGCGTATTAAAAATATATTAGCAGGCAAAAAATATTTCAAAATAATATTTGAATATTGATTCAATTTTAGTTCACGGGAGGAATGATAAAGTTTTATTGACTGATTCGGAAATAAAGTAATTTTATGATAATAAAAATGTTCATGTAGTATATAATAGAGATGTATTATGTTCTGGGGACATATCTGCAGTAGTCGAGACGAGCTTGCTAAAATATTACAAGAGGTTTAGTTATCATCGTATTGGAAAATGATACTGTCAAATGTTGGTTGTGATATTGCCGTATTAGTTATTCCATCCGCAACTTTTTTGACGGTTGCTGGATATATGTTATATTGTCCTGTAGCAGTTAAAATTGCTTTGAATTTCAGTTCCTCGTCTGTTTTAAGATTTGATGCAATGATAGATTTTGCAGTGCATCTAACATTAATACCACCACCTCGTCCTTTTTTCACATTTTCCTGCTGGGGTACAAATTCTAGATTTTCCTGCCTATTATCTGTCTTTACATTTTAATATGATTGATCACAAAACCATATGCAATAGATCCGTTAAACATTTCATAAACAAATCTATGGCTATAATAATTAACTTGATCGGTTAGTGTTCGTCTGACATTTATTCTGAGACATCCACTATTATCTAAATTATCTAATACTTTTTGTTTGGATATTTCGAATATTTCCTTTATCAGATGACTCGTAAAGATCGAATACCGGGAGAGGTTAAAATTCATCTTGTAAAGACAAGTTTGCAATATTATCATCAGTAACCGCTCCGTTAACGTGATATACTCGTTGTCCTTCTGGAATATCATCACAAAATAACATACAAATAAAATCTTTGTTTGATTTTTCTATTCTCTTAATAATATTACCTTGAATGCTAATCTTATAACCAGAAGGTGATACTTTACCAATCGATTTTTCATATTGGACGTGTATCACTGACCCTAACATATTGAACTCTTAAAAGTTGTACTTGTGTGAACGTAATATTACTTTTATTTGCTTGCGCTTGTTAAATTCTGTGCCAATATTCAGTAAGCAATTTATATCTCAAATTGATTGTTTGACTGGCTTGCGAAGGGCGGTGAGATATCGATGGAAAAATCAGTTAGAGATATAATATTACATTATATATAACAATGATAAGTTACGTGATATAGCTAAAAAGAGCCTTATAGGGGAACCTACAAAATAGCCTCCGATTTTGACAACAGCTATCGGTGTGATAAACAAATCATTCTAGTAAAATTCACTGCGACGAATCTTTATGATTTGTTAGAACCAACAGTAAAACTTGAACTTAAAAAACATAACGATTTGAAAATACTAGTGCTGTATCACGTTGTATTATCAAAGCTACTTGTGACAGAAGCATTGAGAGACGAGGAAATTGCAGACCCTTTCATTAATGCAAAATCAAAGCGTGCTTTGTTTCGAACTAATCTTTCTTTACAAAATGATGAAACAAACTAGGAAATAATAAAACATAGAAGAAATCTGGTTCGGGTTGGAAGTTTAAGATGATTACTGAAATTTTATTTCGTACAATGAAATATAACGCATTACACGGTAGCCGCGCTAAGAGAGCTGTGAATATTGACCTGCCACAAAAAAATAAAAACAAATCTCTGTAAACTTAAAAACTTTGATAGTAAATGTTTTCAGTGGGTTATTCTCTCTGCGATATTTTAGGTAGAAAAGAATGCTGATTGCATTGACAAGTATTTTGGTCGCGTATCAAAATTGAGATTTACTGGTATTGACTTTCCAGTTGCAAAAAATCAAATACCAAGTTTGGAAAAACAAAATAATAATACTTCAGTCAATGTTTTTAGTCTTGACAGCATGACAATGTTTATTCAAGATATAATTCAGAAAAGGCTTTGCAATTGACAATAAACTTGCTGTTTTATAAGAATATTTTTTGTTGGATCAAAAGCCTTAACGGACGCATATGTAAATAGTATAACAAGCATAAAAATGAGAAGTATTTCTGTTATCATTTTTGGCATAGTTGCTCTGACATTGAAAATTTACAAAAGTATCTACAATACAGTAATAATGTACAATAAATAAATATTGTTGGCTGATGTACTTAAAAGCTTCATAAGGTTAGTTATAATAATTATGGATTAGATCCTTGTTTGCATTACTCTGCTCACGAATTTTCCTGGGTTGCTCTGCTAAAGTTTAGTAAAGTGAAGTTAAAATTACTGACTGACGTTGATATATTTAACTTTATCGAGAAACGTATTCGAGGTGATATTAGAGTGATAAGAAAAAGTTATGCGAAAGTAAATAATAAGCGTATGAAAGATTACAATCCTGAGCTTCCATCGAAGCATATCATTTATCTCGTTACTAATAATTTATATGTTTATTCAATGTCAGAACCAATGTCATTTGGTTGATTTCATTGGATTGCACCTCACCAATTTTTAGCGGAAACAGAATCAAGTTGATTTTGATTATCCAACATCGCTACACTATTAACATAACGGTTATCTGTTTTGTGCGGATTTGATGATAATTAATTATAGTTTATTATCGCAAGAACAACAACCAATAGCATCAACAAAACAAAATTCTATGACAAAAATGCTGGTACCAAATTTACTCAATAAGAAAAATTATATTTGGCATTTTAAAATTTTAAAACAGGCGGTAGATGCTAGTCTCGAGTTAAGGAAAGTTCATCGTGTACTACATTTATATCAGTTGCCTTGGATGAGAGGTTATATTAACTAAAATCGTCAGTGAGAGCTATATCAAAAAGAGCTTTTGAAACAAAATTCTTTATGATTATGAACAACTCCGTTTTTGGTAAGACAGCACAAATTATTAGTAAACGAGTAAACATCGAGCTAGTTAATGATATCAACCTCAGAAACAAACTTGTCTCATACGATGATTTTGTTAGTATGAAAAGTTTTAGTGAAAACCTTGTCGCGATACAGCGTCAAAAACCAATCTAAACTGAACAAACAGATTTATTTTGAAGCTTATGTATTTAATTTTTCAAAGTGGCTGTTGTGAACTTTTCTTTCTAATTTTGTTAACAATCGGTAGCTTTCAGGCAAACTAATATTTACCGATACAGACTCCCTTGTTTATGAAATAGAGACCGACGACGTCGATCAAGATATTTATGATAACCGACACATGTTTGATCTTTCCGATCACCCTCGTGATATTACATTTTATGGTACCACGTATACAAATGAACTCCCTCATCAAATACTTTGGAGGAGTGCGAAGTAAAATGTATGCCGTTTTGCTAGACAATAATAAAATAAAAAAGCAAAAGGTTAAACAAATATGAAATTTGATAATTATACGTATGCGCCTGACGGCGGTGTTAGTTGTATAAGTGTAACTGCTATGCAGGCAAATCATCGTAAACTTGAAACATATGTTATCATTACACGTAGATTAATTGTGATGATAATCGATGCGAAAATGGAGTACATACCTTTGCTCTTGGGTATGGTATCGTCGCGATAACAGATCTATGCTTGATATTATATTTTTATCAGATAATAAATGTATACTTTAAATTCCATTTGATGACTAGGGTATGAAATTCTGTGTGAACTTTAGAAATAATGCTTGAATATTTGACAGTGATCAAATATCTAATGATAAGCAATAAACAGTTGAGAGTTGAAATTAGTAATGAAACATCAGTATTGTTTCAGTAGCAGTGGCCATGCTCGTCACAATCTAAAACATTTACTTATTAGATCTGATAAGAGCGAGTATTTCAATTCTCTTGAAATATTGAGCAGTGAGTTATAAAAGGGATCTAACAACTTTTATGATCCTCTCAGTCAACAAAAAGGTACCAAAAATTATCATGAATCTTTATCAGATAAAGGTATAGTTTATTGATAAAAATTATTCTCTTAATTAAACACAAATGAAATATTTATTTTGATCTCGTCGTTGTGTAAGCGGTATAATAAAGTTCAGTCTCTATTATTATTACGATGAAATATTTTTGATAACAGTTGAAACACTAATAATAGGGGACGGTGTCTAAACTTTACAAATCGAAACCAGGTCCTTGGACGAGAATCTGTACACTTTGATAATATGAAAATAATTGTTCAATTATTACCCATCGCCTGGTTCAATCGATAATATAAGCCTTGGCATAGCTTTATTATTAGTCATCACCTGGTTTAATTGATAACAGAAGCCTTGAAATGAGCACATCTTTAGCCGCCACCTAATCCATAGTCTAAAATAGGTTCTCGGAGCCAGAATCCTCGCTGGTGAAAAAATATAGCTGTTAAAACTGGATAGGTGGGGTCTCAGGGCTAGGGAATTTGTACTTGTTTGAAATGAAGAAGTAATGTAACGTATAGAAAGTACATTATTAAATGGACCATTCACATAAGTTTTAATGCCTGAGGGCATCTGTTTTATCTCCTTTGTATTAGTCAGCTGACATTTTAGTTACACCTCATTGGAACCATTCCTCTTTTTTTCTCTCCACAAGCTGCAGCAGCTTGGTCTTGTCAAAATAATGTTTAGGTTATTTTACAAATGATTTATTTGAATCCTTGATTCCTTCTGTAATGTTGTATTGATACAAAGGAGAGTATATACTTAAACTTAGGTTACTTTTCGGTTACGGTGCAAAAGTTTGATATTGTTCATTAATTTAGATACGAATGGGATACTTTGAATTCAACATTCTTCGTAAGGTTTCATTTTTGTGTCTTTGTTACTGCCATCAACAAAATTAAAACCTCATATTATTACACTAAGAAAATAAACAAAATAGAAAGATAGTATGTGGTGTTCCATTTGTACTTTTCTTTATATGTGGGGGTTTATACTTCATGCTGCCTGGAATAAAGACAAAAGTGAGAACATACCATTAAAATATGTGAATGTAAAGATTCCGAAACAGTGGGAGTGCAACAGTAAATAAACCTTACATCCAACCACTAATAAACTTTCCACTTTTTGGTTAGAGGGAAATATCGTTGAAAATTTTATTTGAGTTATAATTTTATTAACAACAGAAGTTCTTGTATACACCGGAGATGATAATGTGGAAATGTTAAATTCATTATTAATTAGAACAACACTCACAAAGTTTGTAGAGCCCATAATAACTGTATCTATATGGCAGTCCTTTAGCGACCAATTTGTTGTCGAAAAGAATTGGTTACCTCGATTAGTTTGATCTTAAATTTGATATGCAACTTTATATTGCTCAAACCACAAAAGAGTTCAGCTTAAAGTATTTGATATTGTCAGTTAGTGGAAGTATATCCTCATGATTGTCCATCTTTAAAAGTTCGGTTCAGCTTTAATTTGTTATTGCAACCAAATTTAGTACACAACTCTTTACGGATGAAACTTCGAACATGTTCCAGCGGTTCTAATCATTTGGAGAAGTTATGGCTCTTGCTTTTCCACCCTTTTAATGTTTGTTGCACACATTTAGTACCCGTTTATCAGCATGAGCCTTGATGCCATTAACACCCTCCTTCAGTGAAGTAACATACAATGGTTGTGGCTCCATGTTGGTCTTCCTGACTTCTGTTTCTTCGGGATTAATTTCTAGAGGATCACTGGACTTTTACATTAATTAGATTTGTGTTAATATCTCATGTGTTTCACAACATCATTCAGAAGAGTTATGACTCCTGATAGCCTTTCTTCAAAATCATTACATTTTGTAACATATATTAACAAAGCTGGATTTCAACAGATTCCAGCTTGGAGTTGTATAGTGATTAGACCTTTAGTAAACTAATTTCCCACGGCATAGACTTGCATAGTGATGAGACATTAAGTGAACTGATTTCCCACGACGTGGAGTTGCATAGTGATGACACCTTTAGTGAACTGATTTCACAATAACTTAACTTTCATTCATTGACTTACCAATTCATCTGTAGAGTGACCGGTCAAGCAAGATATTTTTAATAGGTCCATTATTATGCACCAATTTCAAATAGCATGCATCAGCATAAATAAGCATTACAGAAGTAGTCTGAAATTGCCATTAAACATTTTTTACTTGACAATTTCCCTCTACTTTAGGACTTGGGAAATGGTGCACTTATTACTGTTACTTATTACTGTTACAAGAATTGTATTGGGATAACCTTTCCTGTTTGCACTTATTAGCAAGTGCCTTATACGCTGCACAAATTTTCTATTGTTAACGTGTCATTAGAGTTTGTACGACTGAGATTTTCAATTGCATTTTGTAATGTACACAAGCACATACCTAATTAATATGCCCTGAAAACATTTTGTTAACAGTTATGTATGTCACCACCGGTCTTAAGACAGGCTGATATAATGGTTACCTCGTGTTACAATTGCTTCATAACTTACATAATAAATGAAACAGCCTAATTACTGGTCGACATTTCTCCATCTTGCAAATAGGAATAATGAAACCTACAAAATGATGATTTGTGCAGTCTCAAATACACTGTCAGTAGTTGCAGTCTTAGTAGTAGAGGAAAATGAGGGTTTTGGCCCACCCCCCTCCCCTCACACACCTCCTCCCCCACCCCCGCCAAACCCCTCATTTCCCTATACTACTACTATGTAGACATATATTTTGTAACCAGACAAAACAACAGGTGTTGGAATTCGATAAGCTCTGTCAACAGAAGTGACGAATTTGTTAGAACAGCGCATGCGTGGAATACGATTATTCTAAAGACGGCAAATAGGTTTTACCACAAATTTTTTATCAGATAACAGGATGAAAATTAAACTGTACATTAGAACGTTTCAGTTAACAATGCGGAAATTAAACTAGCATTAGAATGAAAATGATATTATTTTAGTTATATTATATCTTAAAATTAGATAAAATTTTATGTTACTCATATTTTTGTGATATTTTTTTTTCATACTTGCTAACCCTCATTGGTAGAATATCTGTTAACATATTGTCAATAATACGAAATTCACGTAATAAATCATCCATATTATATTTAACTCCTCGTAGGTAAGACCGGATCTGATCAAGTAGTTTCTTGTAAGTTTTAATTGGTGTTAAACAACCGTGCTTCTTTATCAAAAGTCTTGGTTCAACTTTTTTACACGCCGCTGTAAGTGAAACACCAATAGCGGATATGATTAACAAAAAAGGATTTAATGATACCCCACTTGAAATTGTACCAGAACTGGTCATTAACAAGGGTAGATAAGATATTACTCGAAGGATCTTGTTGTAGTATTTGTAACATTTTTCACGCACCAAAGGTTTTTATGATAATATTTATAGTATTGTATTAATGCGTCTACATCTTGTTTTGGAATATCTTTTGAAATATGATTGAAATCAACTATACTTCTTTTCATTATAATATTAGTTCACATAGTCCTATGTTTGGTTAATCCATAATAAGAGCTGGTTGTTCAGCTATAAATTCCAAACACCAGAGAAAAATTGCTAATTTTAAAGTTTTATCAACTGGTTCAAGTACAAATTCTTCTTCAGAATTTTGGTTTATTATTACAGATAATACTCCAGATGAGTCATCATTTGGATGACGAAATAGATATTTGGTAGATATTCTAAACTTTGCACTGCTAAGCACTGACAATCTATACACACCGGTAACTTCTGCTATATATTTGATAGAATTAATTTTTGGTATCCACCCAGTATAACCAGTATCAACAGTATACACAATATTTTTAATCTGTTTGTGAGGAATTTTAACCATACTCGTTTTCTCAACAATATCAGGAATTCCACTAATAATATCATTGAGTTTTGTGTTAATATCATTGAGTTTTGTGTTAATATTAGCGAGTGTAATGTTAACAATTGATGGATTTCCAACAAAATCGTCTTTAAGCGTGTTTATGTTTCTACGAAAATTTAAAAACGTTTTTACGTGACTGGTAAATTCATTTTTGAGCGCTGTTATTTCATTACTGATTGGAACGTCCTGATCATCGACATATTTCTTAGTTACAGCGTCTCCATCTGTAGTTGGATATCCAAGATCTGTAATCTTGTTCTGGTTCATAACAATATTCCCATTAAATAAATCACCAGCTTTTTGTAACAAAATCATTTACTGACCTACCAGAATCTTGTATCTTACCTTGATTGTTAAAAGTCATGATATTATCAGCAACCGTATTAGGAATTCGTACAAGTACATCTGGCAGTTTTACATCACTCGTTTTTAATCGTCGTTCTTTGTCCTGGAAAATGACGACTTCATCTGGTTCTACACTGGTAAGATTTAGTAAATTATTGATTTCATTTTTGAGCTGATCAAGAGTTGCATATTTGGATAAGTCACCTTGGTAACCTTTTGTGGATAAATCTCCTGATAATGTTCCAAATTTTGTATAGTAACTCATTATTTACTGTCTTAGATAAAATTATCAACACTAGTTTAATATTATACAAAATGGCAAAATCGTCGATATTAAACTTTGATACAGAGAAGCTGGTGAAACACAAACATAACAAAGAACTTCCTGATTGTCATTATCTTATTATTGGGCGAACTGGATCAGGAAAATCAAATTTGCTTATGAACTTGCTTCTTGGTGATAATTTTAACTACGATAGAGTCTATATTTACACAATCAATCCACAGCAAGATAAGTATTAGTTATTAAGCGATTATAATGACAAACTTCGTGATGAACTTAAGGCTGGTGAAGATTATTTTATAATTAGGCAGCCAGAAGATCTTATTCCAATTAATCAACTTGATGCAGATGAACATAAGATATTAGTTTTTGACGATATTCCGCTAAATAACATGGAGATGAACAAAATAAGATCGTATTTCTCACTGTCACGTAAAAAACAATGTAATTCTGTTTATCTCGCTTAAAGATTTTATAATGTTGACAGATTTATTCGGCGAAATACGGGTTGTGCTATATTATTTCCAGGACTGGACAATGTTGACGTTAGAAATATTGCAAGCGAACAATGCGGTGACGTGACAAAAGATAAGTTTATTGAACTTTACCATAATGCTACAAAATATAAATACAACTTTTTCTTATTTGATAAACTTACAAATGATCCAACTAAAATGTTTCGCTGTTGTATTGACACTTACTTACAGTAAGGGTTTCAATTTTATAAAATTTATAATAATAATAATGGACAAACGAGCAAGATACAGACAACATATAGAAGATCTAAAAAAAACTTGCTCAATCTCAGACATCGCTTTAGCAAAAAGTACAACAAGCACGACGTGAGCAAGTAACCGCTACAGAAGCAACAGCTACAATTCTCAAGCCGGTTACTGAAGCACTATTAAGTAAACAACCTGAAACTAAACCACTGTCAGAAGAAGCACTTAAACAACTGCAGGAAAAAGGCTTGGTTGGAATTGTTAAAGAACAACAGGAAGCAGCTGCTGCAAAACTTGTTACTAGATCTGATGAAGAAAAAAGAAAACTAATTGAGGCATTTACAGCAAATATAGCTGATCCTGCGGCTAGACAAGCTGAAACAGATCGATTGATAAACAATCCGCTGGAACTTGAGCGAAGATTAGCAGAGTTAACAACGCAAGGAATAACATATATTACAAAAAAATTATCAGGAGATATAAAAGATATCAAAGAGGAGCAAAAACGAGTTGGTGAGCTTACTATAAAGTTTATGGAAGTTGGAGATCAAAGATTTCATTTTATAAAAAGAGCAAATGATGAGATAAAAGGTATTGAATATGATGATTTTTTAACGAATGAAAATATAAGGGGTATTGATGATATAAGCAAGTGGACTGATGTAGAATATCAAACATTACTCGATAGATTAGATGTAATATTTAAAGACGGAGCTGCTGATAAAGATGAATTAAACACGTTTACAGAGATTGATAATATGATTCACCTTTATGAAAGAATGAGAAATGGTGTTATTGCTCTCACGTTTAAAAAAACAGCAGAAAATTGTAGATTAAAACCTTTTGGTAAAGAGTGGAGTTTTAAAAGGAAATTTTTTACTTTTGATAAAACTATTGTAGAGAAAAGTAGAGAAATAAGAACAGGAACTGGTGTAAAGGTATTTACATCAACTACTGAAATGATAGGCAGATTAATGTTATTAATATCATCAAAGGAAGCTGGGAATGTTAGTGTTGAACTTCATAATGAAATCATTGACATACTTGATCATCTAAGATCGAGTGAATTATTAACATCTGACGAATATGAAACTTTACACCGCGACTTAATCGCGGCGACTTAATTTTGTAAAATGATATAATATTAAAGGAATGCAAACAACATTATTACTAAACTCTAGTGAGTCTGCGATAGATAGCGCAAATTTTTCAGTAAATTATTTTCCACCTATCCAACTAGATCCTACAAAACAATATGAAATTGGATTAATTTCTTGTACTTGCTGGAATGCTATACCTAACGTGAAAAATGATGTTAAAGATGAAATGAATTTTACTATGATTACAACATCTCCAATATCTACAACAAAAAATATAAATATTCCGCAAGGAGCTTATAATATTACTGATCTAAACAAGACAATCAAAGAGCTCATCACAAAAGCTGACGGTGTGGCTGATAATTTTGAATTGGCAGCAAATTATAACACATTGCGAACTAGAATAACTTTGAAAAATATAGTAATCAGTTTTGAACCAAGAGAAAGAAGTATTGCACAACTGATAGGATTTACTGAAAAAACTTACACTGCACTTGATCAGCCTATTACATATGACAGTGAACTGCCAGTAAATATAACAGAAGTAAATACAATATTAGTAAATTGCTCTAATGCTTCTGGCTCTTATACATCAAAAGGTAGCAAAGGTCAAACGATTTACAGTTTCTCACCTGAAGTTCCGCCAGGTTCTCTAATGCAAATAACTCCACGAGATATTATCTATTATCCTTTAGATGTTGCAAATCAAATATCAAGTATAATAATGCAGTTGACAGATCAGTCAGGAAAACAGTTGGAATTGAATAATGAAGTTGTAACTTATTACTTACATCTACGCGAGCAAAAGTAAAAATTATGCAAAATCAAATATAATGAAACAAAGAAAAAAAGTTTATCGAAGAAAAATAGTAGGAGGATTTTTTGGAAATATTTTTACTAAAGTTATTGAAAATATTCCGGGTATAGCACGTAAAGTTGCTCCAATTGCTATTGACGCTGGTAAAGCTTTTGCAACTGGGGCTGCATCTGCCGCTGGGACTGCGGTGGGACAAAAAATAGCTAATAAAATAAAATGAGATCCACCGACTGTATCTGAAAAAAAACAAGCTATCTCAGAAATCGCTCCAACAAAAGAAACTCAAAAAGCTATGATAACAACAACAAAAAATTATTATCACCAAAAGGTGAGCAGATCATACAAAAATTAATATCTAAAGTAACAGTGCCGCAATAAAATTTTATATAATCTAATAAAATAAAATGTCTGTTAATAATTATCTCGAGTTAACAGAAACTTATGACATCGACAACGATGTGACAGAATTCGAGTTTGTTGAGTATCTTGATGAAAATTCTAACGAACCAAATAAAGCTGGTATTAGAACTTTTAACACCAGAGAGGAAAGATGTATTTCTACTGCCACATAAGGCTATGTTAGAAGTTCGTGGTCAAATTATGACAGTAGCCAATCCACCTGCTGCAATTGCAGTTGGAGCAGAAGTAGCTCTTATAAATAACGGCTGGTGTTTATTCAAAAGTGCTAGATATCAACTGGCCAATCAAACTATAGAAAATATTTCAAGTCATCAAAAAGTTGCAATTACAATTTTAAATATTATTTCGTTTTCCGACGATTACACAAGATCAACTGCAACTAACATGATGTGGTTTAAAGATAGTGGACGGGGTATAGCTGAATCAACCGAATTTTTAAAGAGAAGTGTTATAGTACACGGAGCTGATGCTGATGCAAATGTTGTAATTGTTAGAAATTTTCTCATTGCTAATGCAGACGCGCTAGGTATTGCCGCACCAGGTGCAGCTGCTAATGCAGACGCTACAAGAGTTTCCCTTACGGCAGCTTTTACTAATCTAAATATAACGCCACCAGCTGCAGATGCAAACGGTACTGCGATGTTAAATTTACTTCTTAACACACTTGATGTGAGAAATCCGCGTTATAACGAAGGTTTTGCTAGGCGAAGAAAACTTGCAGCAGGATCACGTCAAATTACAATGATGCTTCCGCTAAGCATGATCTTCGGCTTTTGTCGCGATTATGATAAAGTATTCCGTGGAGTAAAACATACGCTTATTTTAGATCGAGCAGAACAAGACGACTGTGTATTTAGATCTGGAGTGGTTGATGTACAGTTTATCATAAACAAACTTGCTTTGTGGATGCCACGTATAACACCATCAATCACTAAAATGTCAGAACTAAATAGTACGCTTGATAAACATACAAACAGAATTTATTTTAAGCAGCATAAAATATATCAGACAGCGGTTCCAAATACTACTGATTACACATGGAGGGTCACAACAACATCAAGCGAACAACTGCCGAGAAATATCTTTGTCGTATTTCAACAGCAAGCCCGACGAGGTAACCAACAACAAAATAATGCAATATTTGATTACTCTGATGTCAGACGAATATACGCTAGATTATATTCAAAGCAATATCCAGAACAAGCTATCGAGTGCAATTTTGCTGATGACGTTAATAAAAAATATTTCTCGACCGTACATGTACCTGCTTGACGCAATACAAAAATATCAAGATGTTGAAGATGGAACTCAAATATCAGCAGAGGAATTTCGTACGCTTTATCCTATATTTCATTTTGATGTTAGTAAACATAGCGAGCGAGCTGTAGACAGCACAGCGGATATTGAAATTACCTGTTCACTTAGGGCGGTTCCAATAGCACCGTTGTACGTATACGCATTAGTGATTAGTGATAGATTTATCACGGTAGATTCTATTGGAGGTAAAAGGACAGTTCAAGTTTAATCTATAGTTGTTATATAAAATGGCAAGGTATATTGTAAAAGAAGTATATTTGACCAATGGTCAAGTTAAAAAATTAGTAGCTGCTATTGCAAAGCGAGAACAGGTGTCATTAGAAATCAATCCTAATATTTCTGATGGTGTTTTAACAAAATTAATGCTAACAAAAAATCAAGTAAAAAAGTATGATCGTAAAAAAATTTTGTTTTAAATTTGAGTGCTGCACACATGACAGCGATGGCAAACGACATTGTCGTTAAAGGTGTTTTTCTTGGTCCTGCATTATCAGTATTATCTAGTATAATAATACCTAAAATTTTACCAGTCTTAGGCACATTAGGACTAACAGCAGCGTCTGGAGCAATATCTGGCGCAACGAAGAAAGCAGTCGAAGGTAATGGTATCATTCGTGGAAGTGGAATAAAAAATTTTTAAATTTTATGTAAATGATATATTATAATGCCACAAAAGAAAAAGAAATCGCCAACAACAAAAAAATGAAAACAACAAAAACAAAATCGCCAACACCAAAATGCAAATGCATATGCAATCAACCAAAACAAGGAGGAATTATTCCGTTCGCTCCACTTTTGGCGGGACTATCGGGAAGTCTGCTGCCAAATCTTTTAGGAATCGGACATGGTCTAACATTACCGGGAACTCGACAACCCCGTTGAGTAATTTTGATATCATTGATAAGTTAAAAGCGGTTCCTGGATTTCACGGAGTTTATTCTAAAGATGAACTCGCAGCAATAAAATCACCATCAGCTGTAAGTTCGTGTGTTATTAATATACAAGATTTTAATGACGGATCCGGCACGCATTGGGTAGCAGTTTATAATAATAATTATCTTGACTCGTTTGGACTTCCTCCAAGCGATGTAATAAAAAAGTATATGAAGAAAAAATTTAAAAAGATATATTATTCATCAAATCAACTCCAACCTGTTGGAACGTCTGCTTGCGGATATTATTGTATTATGTTTATCCAACAGATGAGCAGAAATCTTAATTTTTTACAATTTATTTTACAGTTTGACAAGCATCCTTCTCACGCTAATGATGAGATCGCAATAAATTTTATCTAAACTTAAAAATATAATAATGTCAACATACTGTCTCAAGTGTAGAACTAAAACAGAAAATATTAATGAAACAACAGAAAAAACAAAAAACAACAGGATAATATTATAAAGTTTTGTGCAGTCTGCGGAAAAAGAAAAAATATGTTTTTAAAGAAAGTGTCCCCAGCGACAGTATCCTCAGAGATGTCGCTAGGATCTGGTTATCCTGATATCATTTTAGTCGACGATTAACAATATAGAATGATATGCAACTGTGATTCTGACAGAGATTTGTGTCTTGAGCAAAATAAAATTGTCGCATACTGTCAATGTTGTAACAACAGAGAAATAATAGGGTCAGGTATAGATATACATACAATTATTGGAAAATTACCAAAACCAAAAGGCGGTTGGACATTGCCAGGTCATCGGTATACAGGACCTTACAATCCGCTAGATCAACAACTAGATGAAAACGACAATCCAATGCCAGGTCAAGAGCCTTATAATCAAGTGGATGCAATAGCGATGCGTCATGATATCTGTTATCGTGATCATGAAAACTCGAAAGCAGATTGTGATAAAGGGATGTTAGACGAATTACGTGATATGAGCCAACAAATCTACGAGAACGTTTTGATAGAAGATTTGTTCAGGGAATGATAGGAGCAAAATATAAACTCGGACTCGGTAAAAAAGTATACGATGATCTTGCAGTCGAGCTGCACAGACCTAAAAAAAAAGTTCCCACGACGTAAAGTTGTCGCTAATGGTGTAGATGATATCTGGGCAATAGATTTGGTGGATGTATCCAATCTAGCTCAGTTTAACGTTGGCGCTGATGGTGCTCCAAAAAGGTATTTGTTTAATGTTATAGATGTTTTTAGCAAATATGCTTTCAGTATACCTGTTTCGGATAAGACAGGGACTTCAATGCCTGATGCGCTAAAACAAATAATAACGAGTACAGAAAGAAAACCGAATAAAATCTGGACTGATCACGGATCCGATTTCTTTAACAAAAAGTTTGAACAGTTTCTAGAACAAAATAATATAAAAAGGTATGTTACAGGAAACGAAGGTAAAAGCGTTGTTGTTGAGAGATTTAATCGCACGCTAAACGAGAAATTACACAAACATATGAAAGCTAAAAACACCAACAGGTACATCGATGACCTTTCTCAAATCGTAGGTGAATATAATAACACGAAACATCGAACCATCAAAATGACACCTAAAAAAGCTATTAAAAATCCAATATTAGCAAATGAAAACATGTACCGCAGACATAAATTTAAGGTTGGTGATAAAGTTAGAATTTCTTTGACAAAAAAGGTATTTGCAAAAGGATTTACTCCGAACTGGAGTGAAGAAGTTTTTGTAGTTGATAAGGTACTTTTCACAATACCTGTAACGTACGTTTTAAAAGATCTGGCAGGGGAACCGATCGTAGGTAGTTTTTATGAACAAGTACTACAGAAAACTGAGCAGGATGTTTTTGTTATCGAGAAAGTGATTAGAAAAAAAGGAAATACAAGTTTAGTCAAATGGCGTGGGTATAGCGATAAATTTAACAGTTGGATCCCAACTAAGCAGATTATGATATAATGTTATTATAAATTTTCTCATACTTTTGTTTGACAGATTTACATTTTACTGGTTTACATAACGATATTAGATACTGCTTACGATCGTCAGAGATCGTCATTAGATTAAAAATCTTGACAAATATGAAATCGAATTTGATATTTTTCTGTCGGTCTGGAATTCTGATGTTTAAGAAAGGTTTGATTAGCTGCCAAAACAGTTGTTGTTCGGCAACGGTAAAATTAAATTTCATTATTTTTTTTGCAATGTGATACTTGACATTACATCGTTTAGTTGTTGGTCTGCTGTAATTTGATCTGTCAGCAACAGTGACTATTTCACCATCATCATCAGATTCGCTGTTATATAAAATATCTTCATTATAACCAATAGATTTGTCTATGAAATCTTTGGAAAATGTGACCTCATCACTGACGACCTTATCGCTGGCGACTTTGTCGCTAGTATCTTGTTTGTAGAGTTCAGCGAGTCGTTTCATCAAGTCCATTATTATAATATATTTTTATCTAAATTATTGTTATAAGGTGACTGATGAGATAAAATATCACCAAAAAGTTAATATATTAAATTACAACGAACTAGCCGAAGCGGTAAGAAAATATTGGTTGGGTTATAGTGTTGACGTTATTGTAAGGCAAGGTGATTCTCATAAAATATTGCTAACAGAAGCAGAAAAAAATAAAATTAATGAAAGTGCAGTAACGACGCTAAAATTTAATCACGATGATATCATAGCATTTGCTCATCATTGCTTGACTAAATCCGAGCTATCAAATATCATATCTAAAACCAATCCTAGCATCGTATTCTCTTGAAAAGGCTGATTTCATTACTCCATCAGCTACAAATTTTACTGCTCTGGAATTTATCTTATAATGCTTTGCCGCAGCTGTAATCGATTTGAATTCGATCTCCTCATCCGTTTCAAGGTTTTTTGAAATAACAGGTTTTGCAGGACATCTAAAATTAATACCACCACCTCCTCGTCCTTTTCTTACATTTTTCTGCTGGGTCACTAGCTCCAGATTTCTCAATCGATTATCAGTTTTACGTTATTAATATGATTAATAACCAGATCATTGGGTATAGATCCATTGAACACCTCGTAAACAAACCTATGACCAAGATAACGAACTTGATTTGTCGATGTTCCTCTAACAGTTACCCTGATATATCCCATATTGCTAATAGTACCAAGAACTTTTTTAGTTTTTCTGTTTCTAATAATACCGCGATCGTTAGCCTCATATAAATCAAAGACAGGATGTGGCTGAAACTCATCTTCTAAGGATAAGTTTTCAATGTTGTCATCAGTGACTTTATCGTTCACGTGATATACACGCTGTCCCTCTGGAATATCATCGCAAAACAACGTGTAAATAAAA
Source organism: Potamilus streckersoni (assembly GCA_016746295.1). Classification (NCBI taxonomy): domain Eukaryota; kingdom Metazoa; phylum Mollusca; class Bivalvia; order Unionida; family Unionidae; genus Potamilus; species Potamilus streckersoni. The sequence continues at coordinate 279,884 of JAEAOA010001088.1, forward strand.
TCTTTTCTAAATATTGCAATCCTCTCGGCATTATCTCCCTTTACACTAATCGTATAACCCGCTGACGTTAATTTACCAACAGATATTCAAGTTTTGATATTAATAACCGAACCTAATATATTTCCAGCGTATAAGTTATACTTTGGGTGAACATGATAATCTCTTGTTCACGTGCGATTGTCAGATTTACTGTCATTATATTATAGGTGATTTTTTTATCTTTAATTGATTTTTAGCGCATGCGCAGTGTGAGGTAAATTTATACTTTGAGTGAATTTGATATGCTTCTTGCTCACATGTGTTTGTTGGATTTGCTGTCATTATATTATAGCAGATTTTTTTATCTTTAATTGATTTTTAGCGCATGCGCAGTGTGAGAAAATTATCAATTAAATATTTCATTATAGTATAATAATGTTAAAATTGCGTGATATAGCTAAGAGAAGCCTTATGGGAGAACCTGATAAAATAGCGACTGCTTTTGCAGGTTTTGATAATAGTTATTAGTTTGATAATCAAATTGTTTTAGTAAATTTTAATGCAGCAAATCTTTACCACCTACTACAGACAACTGTAAAACGTGAGCTCGAAAAACACAAAAGTATCAGATTATTTGTGGAATATCATGTTATATTTTCAAAGTTAGTTATAACGGAAGAATTAACTAACAAGGAAATTGCAGATCCTTATATGAACGCAAAATCAAGACGTGTTTTGCTTGGGACTGATCTGTTATCACTATCTGATGAAATACACCAAGAAATCTGAAAAAAATAGAGGAATTCACTCAATTAGGTTCGGGTTGGAAGTTTGAAATGATCAAAGAAATATTGTTTCACACGATGAAATATAACGCATTACGAGGTAGTTCATACATCGACCTGCCACCAAAAATAAAAAGTAAAAGATGTTGTATAAACATCAAAAACGTAGATAACAAGTGTTTCCAATGGGCTGTTCTTTCCGCACTATTTCCAGGAGAAAAACACGCTGATCGCGTTGAAAAATATATCAGTCACGTGTCTAGATTAAATTTTAAAGATATTAACTTTCCTGTGGCAGAAAATCAAATACCAAATTTGAAAAGCAAAATAATGTTTCAATTAACGTTTTCGGACTAGATGAAAAAGAGGATGTATACCCGAGATATATTTCAGAAAAAGCTTCACAATCGACTATAAATTTACTGTTTTACAAAAATCATTACGTTTGGATTAAAAACTTTAACGGACTAGTTGGTAAACAGTACAATAAAAATAGGAACAAAAAGTTCTTTTGTTACCGCTGCTTGCATGGTTGTGCTAACAATGAAACATTACAAAAGCATTTGCAGTACTGTAATGATGTGCAAAAAATAACAATGCCATCTAAAAAAGATAATGTGTTACAGTTTGTCCATCATAATCACAAACTAAAAATTCCTTTCGTCATATACGCTGATTTTGAGTGTTTATTTCAACCTGTACTTGGCGTAGAAAATAATCCTAATCAATCGAGTACAAGAAAAGTTAAAAATCATGTTCCGTGTGGAGTAGCGTATAAGGTAGTTTGTTGTACTGATTCTAGATTATCTAAACCAATTAAATTATATCGTGGTAAAAATCCAGCTATCTACCTTCTCAAGCAGTTGATTAATGAAGTTGATAATATTACTTATCGTTTGAAAAAAGTAACGCCAATGTTAAAATTAACACCTCAACAAGAATCCGATCACGAGCAAGCAGAAATTTGTCATATTTGTGAAAAAGCTTTTGATACTGACAACAAAAAAGTACATGACCATTGTCATTTGACTGGAGAGTATCGTGGAGCGGCTCATAATCAGTGTAATTTAAAATTTCATGCTCCAGATTTTATTCCGGTTATTCTTCACAATTTTCGAGGATATGATAGCCATATTATAGTAAAAGCTTTTGGTGATCCTGATATAAAATCTCGTCTAAAACTCGATAACGTCATCAAATGCATCCCAAATAATTTTGAAAAGTACATGTCAGTTACGCTAGGTAAATTGCGTTTTATTGACAGCCTGCAGTTTATGACAGCCTCGTTAGATGAGCTAGTAAAATGTTGTAGTAAATTTGATAACCTAAGAGACTGTTTTGGAGATAAATTTAATCTACTAGCTAAAAAAAGGAGTTTTTCCATACGAATACCTCGACGACTGGAGTAAATTTGATGAAACATCTTTACCTGGCAAAGATAAATTTTACTCACAACTTAAAAATGAAAATATAACTGATGATGAGTACAGGTATGCACAAGATATCTGGAAAGAGTTTGATTGCGAGACTTTTGGTGATTACCATGATTTGTATTTGAAAACTGACGTGTTATTATTAGCAGATGTTTTTGAAAGTTTTCGTGAAGTGAGTTATAATAATTATGGACTAGATCCTTGCTGGTATTATTCTGCCCCTGGGTTGTCATGGGATGCTTTGCTAAAGTTTAGTAAGGTAAGGTTAGAATTACTGACAGACGTGGATATGTTCAATTTTATTGAAAAAGGTATCCGAGGCGGTATTAGCGTGAAAACGAAGAAATATGCTGAAGCAAACAACAAATATTTGAAAGAGTATAATCCTGACCTTCCTTCGAAGTACATAATTTATCTAGATTGTAATAACTTGTACGGGTATTCGATGGCAGAACCAATACCTCTTGGTGGATTTCATTGGATCACGGCTGATCGATTTCTATCGGAGACAGAAAAAAAGATACCCGAAGATGTTTCCTATTTCGTTGAAGTTGATCTTGATTATCCAAATTCGCTATACAAATTACATAACGATTACCCTTTCTGTGAGGAATCGATGGTCATAGATTATAGTTTGTTATCAAAAGAACAACAAGCGTTAGCATCACCAAGGCAACATTCCATGGTCAAGAAACTAGTACCAAATTTACTTGATAAGAAAAATTACGTTTTGCATTACAAAGTTTTAAAACAAGCAGTCGATGCTGGTCTTGTGTTGAGAAAAGTTCATCGTGTACTAAAATTTAATCAGTCGCCGTGGATGAGAGGTTGTATTAAGTCAAACACTTCAAGAAGGGCTGCAGCGAAAACAGAGTTTGAGAAAAACTTCTTTAAACTGATGAACAATTCCGTTTTTGGTAAGACGATGGAGAATATTAGGAAAAGCGTAAATATTGAAATAGTTAATGATGTCAATCGCAGAAACAAACTTGTGTCAGACGATGATTTTGTGAGCATGAAAATATTTAATGAAAATCTTGTTGCGATACAAAGAAGAAAAGTAAATCTAAAACTAAACAAGCCGATCTATGTTGGAGCTGCAGTGTTAGATTTATCAAAGTGGTTGATGTACGATTTTCATTACAATTTTGCTAAAATTCAGTGGCCGGCAAGTAGATTATTGTTTACTGATACCGATTCGCTCGTATATGAAATCGAATGCGAGGATATCTATCAGGACATGTACAATAATCGAGATCTGTTTGATCTTTCAGATTACCCACGTGACAGTAAATTTCATGACGACACAAATAAAAAGGTGATTGGTAAGTTTAAAGATGAAATGAACTCGAGCGCTATCAAATACTTTATCGGATTACGCAGCAAAATGTATGCCATATCGTTAGACAATAATAAAATAACGAAAAAGCCAAAGGTCTGCCTCGTAATTTTGTTAAAAAGTTTATGAAATTTGATGACTACAAAAACGCGCTTGATGGCGGTGTTAGTTTTATGAGAGCTATGGCAATTCGAACTAATCATCATAAGCTTGAAACAGATGTCATTATCAAACGTGGATTGTGTAATTTTGATGACAAACGTTATTGTGAAAATGGAGTAGATACATTTGCCTTTGGGTATTTTCATTGTGACTAAAATTTTATCTAAACTTATAAAATAATGTTTGAAAATTTGACAATGACAAATAGCTACAATAGTAACATCAAATATCTAATGATGGACGGTAAACAATTGACAGTTGAATTTAATAACGAAACATCAGGTATATGTTTTAATGGAACACGTGACAAGTTAAAACTTTCGCTCATCAGAGCTGATAACAGTGTGTATTTCAATTATCTCGAACAATTGTATCAAAAGTTGCCAGCGGAATTTAAAAACTTTCACATCCCCATTAGCCAACAAAACTATACTAAACTCACAATTAATCTCGATTGGTCAAAGGTATATTTTATCAACAAAAAATACCCTCTGAACAAACCAGAAATGAAAGATTTGTTTGAGTCCCATCGACGTGTGAGCGGTAAATTAAAATTTAGTATCTATAGTCGTGATAGTGAAGTATTTTTAATATCAACAGTTGAAACATTAATCATTGGTAATGAGATATAAAATAATATCATTTTCATTCTAATGCTAGTTTAATTTCCGCCTTGTTAACTGAAACGTTCTAATGTACAGTTTAATTTTCATCCTGTTATCTGATAAAAAATTTGTGGTAAAACCTATCTGCCGACTTTAGAATAATCGTATTCCACGCATGCGCTGTTCTAACAAATTCGTCACTTCTGTTGACAAAGCTTATCGCATTCCAACACCTGTTGTTTTGTCTGGTTACAAAATATCTGTCTACATAGTAGTAGTATAGGGAAATGATGGGTTTGGCGGGGGTTGGGGAGGAGGTGTGGGAGGGTGGGTGGGCCAAAACCCTCATTTTCCTCTACTACTGTCTTTTGAACCTTCAAGATCTTTCATTTCCACATGATCCACATCCTGACAATAGATACTCCCCTTCCCGGTAGGACTGAGTTGACAAAACTGCAAAACACCTATGAAATGAGTCACTGAATAAAAAATGACTAATACATATATTGTACTACAATGACAATGTAACACTTGAAAGGCAATATGAACGCCCCATTGGCGGTGGCTGTCTCTTATTTAAAAGTAATTGTTAACGTATTACATGATTATAGTAAATATTAAATAATTGCCTCTTTTGAGACAAAACATACATCGAAATTCAACTGTGCTGGTTGGGTTGGGCTAATTAGCGGATTGTTTGATTGTACCTTCTTACAACGTCTACGCTTTTTTGGGTTATCGTTGTCTATAGGGTGATCGCCTCAGTGTTATTGCCCGGATCGAGTAAATATTAATATAAAGTATAAAGCTTATGGGTGGAATAAATAGGGATCTGAACAGATATACAAACAGAATGACACGAGCCCCGTACAAGAAAAAACAAAACAATTTAATCAATTACATACTCAATTTTGATAACAAATTACATTATGAAGATACACTTCTTTTTGAAATACATCATTCAAGTAATTTCAACCAAAAATATACTTATACAAATAGCCGATCGGATTTAGATAATATAATTAGTTCATCATAGAGTCGAGTGAACAATCGAAGTCATTGCCTTGTGCAACTTCATAACCTGCTTATTTCAGGTTAATTCCAACTTCACTGTGGCTGTCCTCTTGATCGATTTCACTTTTCCTTTCTCTCCAAACTCCATTGGCTCGCCTATTTCAGTCCACAAACACTATTTGTGTAGGTGGATACGTAAGTACGTAGATACGTATATACTTGGATAAGTAGGTACGTGGGTACGTCAGTGAAGATATTTCCCCTTTCAAAATAAACAGAGAAGCAACCTAAATCTCCGGTCAGATTTCCTACCGGGAATAGTTCATTACTCCCCTCTTGTTATGTCATGAAATCGTCCTATCGGAACTCGAACAAATACCAAAGGCTATCTGATCAAGCCAAACATGGCAGATTATAACCAAACCTAGTTTCATAAGATTAATTAACTTCCTAACGGCTATTTCAACACTGGCTCACATTAACATCATACAAGACACAACAGTTCCGTTCTCGTCTCAGTTGCACAAGTGAACGAATGAAATTCATTACATGACTTAACTTCGCTATTTCCAGCAAATACACACATTCAAGTCCTTAACATGCATTACATCTCACTTAATGGTTTTAAAAAAATTAATTTTAGTGTATGCACACTCAAGTCTTTATCATACGTTGACTCACCTGAATTCACACGGATTCTTTTAACTCCTATCAACTAAGGTAAGGCATGAAATTCTTAGACTATCTGATTACCTATAACAAGTAAGTTATCAAATGAAAACAATTCGTCAGAGTTGTATAACGAAGTTAATTGTACGGATTCAATTGGATGAACTCAACACATATCAAGAAAATGATCTAGGAATTTAAACAAATAAATTCATGCAATTATAAGCAAATAAATCCAAGTAAAACGTTATATTGGTATCAACGGATTACATCAGACTGATGCAAATACCTTGCACTTTCCAGCTTTGTTTTCTTCAACCTCTAGAATTCTGTCTGTCGACTTTCCAGACATTCGATCCCTTGGATTATTGTTTTAGAAGAAAATATCTTATAAATTCAAACTCTAAGTCTCCTATACCTAGACGACTAAATTTTAGCTATGGGGCATATTAAAACCAATAAATATCTCGTGGTAACCACCCACTTTATTCAGCGTAACAAATCTGGATTTAATGTATTTACCGCCTTTATAACATGGCGCCACAATTTCGGTCCGCCTGACCTTTAGATTCCAAAAAAAATTATTCTGGACAATTTCAGTTCTGACAGTTCTGAAACAAAGATCGAAAATAACCTTTTCCTTCCAGTCTGTCTGACTGTTAAATAAACGAAGTCTTAATTAAGAATCATTCACTTTCGCGTAATAAACATTAAAAATCCTCGCAGTATAGCGATTTAAAACGCATTTGTCCTCATAAATCTATAATTAATCGTTTACCTGCCAACATTAATGTGCTATTTATAGATTGACATAAATGTTCATATTAACAATCACCTTTTGTTAATAGAAGAGTTAGTGGTTTCCATTGCAGGAAAGAAGTACAAGAATATATCATGGAGATAAGGACATGATAGTTTGAATCACGAAACAAAGTGTATTATATGCACTCTATATTGCTAATGAACAACAATAATCTGATTTAGAAAAAGAAAACACATACACACAAGTATATCACACGTCTCTGCATACATACACACAAGTATATCCAAGTCTCTGCACACTGACACACAAGTAAGTTTACACACTATCTTTCTCTAAATTCTCGCTATACCTAAATGTTGCCCTAAACAAATATTAGCAACTGTTAATGAATATTCAATCTACTACTGTATACATTCCCCCACCCCCACTCCAACCCTAATACGATAAATTGGATCTCTCGCTATTTAAATATTCAATTCTGTAGAATTAAAAATAAAACTGAAATTAAGGTACAAAACTTCCTGTTCATCTGTATGCTAATGTTATCACCTTTCACATCAGAAATTCCCATATGATTAGAGTAGTTCGTTCGACAATAGTTAGAGTTGGAATGGTTGAATTTCTGAGGGATGCCAATGTCAGTCCCAAACCCGAATATAACGTGTTTATTTCAAGATTCCTAAATTCAGCAATGAAAAGTCATCAAAAAGGTTTACTAGACATTGAAACATATGTTTTGTCTCTGACAGTACAGAGTCACATGACCGGGAAACTCATTAAGGATCAGAAAAGTCGAAATATATCGTATAATGCAGTCATTTATTACTGACGCCAACAAAGACTCAGACGGTAGATGCATTTGGTCACATTTGTAATGCTGAATATCAACATGAAAGCTAACATATGAAACTACGGAAGAAACCTTTTAAGTTTAATGCCCTAAAGACAAAAACAGAATTAGATAGATTAAACAAAAGTCAAACTGACAGTTAGCACAATGAGTTTACCTGCACCATTTGGCTTGACCATACTGATCATTTGTGTTGCTTCAAGTATAATTTCATTAGTGGCGCCATATTGGTTGGAAAGTGAGGACATCATAACCGGGAGACATCACATGGGTCTGTTAGCATCATGCGATGAAAATTCCTGCATATGGCTATTTGAAGATCACATGCGACATCTAAAACATATACCAGGTATTCCACAGAGAGAGAGAGAGAGAGAGAGAGAGAGAGAGAGAGAGAGAGAGAGAGAGAGAGAGAGAGAGAGAGAGAGAGAGAGAGAGAGAGAGAGCGTCTAATCACTAAGTAACTATATATCTCTATATATATATATATATATATATATATATATATATATATATATATATATATATATATATATATAAGCGTTGGCTTTAATATTTTATATTATTTTAATGAGTCTTCACAAAGACAGAAACAAAACATAGATGACATAAAATATCAGAAAAATCGTAGTTTTCAAAACTTTCCATGGTTGTTTCTACAGGAATTAAACCTTTAACTGCATTATGTTTGAACTGTTTTATATCATTTTGTTGTGGATATTTAAAAATATTTGAATTGACCTAGAAATCGATGAGCCATAAGGATATCTATTATGTTTTGCACATTTATGTAAGCGTAAATTATATCCCGGATATCTCATTGTTATAGTAGTAACTGACGGCTATTAAGCAAATTTAGAGAATTATTTAAAAACAATGTGTAGGCTGCAAACGGCAGTTTTATTTGTGCATGGCTGTCTTTTTCTAGTCTTACTTGCTGGATATTTATAAAACATTTTATGGTACAACAATATTTAAATAGGTTTTTTTTCCTCAAAATCACAAAACATTGAAATCTGTGAGATATTAATTTGTCACAAATCCATTTTCTGTGCTGCAAAAAACCTAATACTCGTCCAGAAAAGTCTATGGGCAATCACAGTCTGGACCATTAGCAGTAAAATATAATTTTAGCACGCAGTTCATTGTTTGAATTTTAACTTTTCTTGCCAGCATGCACGAACTTTTATTATAAAGGTTTTAGAACACAATACTTTACACCATGTTGTACAACTGAGCAGCAAACATTATTAATTAGAAAGAGATTTACTTTGTAACGGGGTCAATCATCAAATGTCCCTGATTTATGTCCCATTGTTTTTGGATCCCTCCTCCTGAAAGATGTTTCGGTGTACACTTTGGCCCAGTGAGAGTATCCAAAATGCACAAGGTAAAAATTCATAATACGTAATGTAAATAATACCCATTATATATTTTCACTACACACATGTGTATTATAATCACTTTGACATTATATGTTTATATTACATTTTAGTGCAGGAATGAACAGTCAACATTTTTTCATGTCGTCAGCATCAATTACATTTTTAATTTAATTTCAGATTGGTTCATTGCTACACGGGGGCTTATGATAGTCGGAGTATCAATCGGATTTGTAGCGTTTCTAGTGGCAACACTCGCTCTTTGCTGCACGTGCAATCCAAATAATGCTGTCGCCACGTTTCTTATTATTGGATGTAAGTTGAAGTTCCTATGCCAATATCAAAATGTTTGTTATAATAATGACTCGGCCTGCTCAACTTGCACTCAAAATTGTTTTTCACCTTTTACAATAAAATCGGTACTAAATATTAGTAACTGTTATATTTCCTAGTCTTATTAGCTTCTTTATTGTTAATATATTTAAGCTAAAAGAGAAATAATTACATCTGTTTAGTTTTGCTCTCCTGACTTGCGCCTCCTCCCCCCTCTCTCTCTCTCTCTCTCTCTCTCTCTCTCTCTCTCTCTCTCTCTCTCTCTCTCTCTCTCTCTCTCTCTCTCTCTCTCTCTCTCAGAAAGATGATATCATACACTTATTACTCACAAATTCGTTTAATTTCATCAAATTACTACTCTCTCTCTCTCTCTCTCTCTCTCTCTCTCTCTCTCTCTCTCTCTCTCTCTCTCTCTCTCTCTCTCTCTCTCTCAGAAAGATGATATGATACGCTTATTAGTCACAGATTCGTTTAATTTTATCAAATTACTACTCTCTCTCTCTCTCTCTCTCTCTCTCTCTCTCTCTCTCTCTCTCTCTCTCTCTCTCTCTCTCTCTCAATAAGATTAAATAAGTCTGACGAGATACTTTCTTTATTTTTTGGAAATTTTAGTTCTCTGCATGGGAAATTCTGTGTTGATGTTTGGAATCAAAGTATTCGAGGAAGGAAAAGATAATTTAAAATGGGATTTTGACAGTTTGGCCCGGTTCAGCTGGTCATATTGGACAGCTACAGTAGCCACTGGCCTCTCTTTTGTCACCGCTGTGTTGTACTGCTGCATTAACAGAGTGAATGCTTAAGAAAATGGAGTGCAATGCATGCTGGGACGATTTTATCGCCCAAAGCGGCTATTTTGAAAATTGGTAGCCTATTCGAGGAATAAGGAACAATGTTTGAAGATGGATAATTTTGGCTACCAGTCCGATTCCTATGAAATTCATATAAATAAAAGCGGTCCCTCTTTCGTCCCAAAATATGCATTTAATTCTTATCCAAGGTGGCTTTTAATAAAGAAAATATGCTCTTAATATGGTAATTGTTTTTGCCTCTGTTGTGGAACCTATTTTTGTGGATTATAGATAATATGGTTAACAAGTCCTATGAAGTTGACTATCAAAGGAGATAGATCTAAAATTTTGCACACAGTATTCTTAACCGTCAATGAATGTATGTCTTTTTCTTTGAAAACATGTCTGAATGATGCATATATTTACGTTAATTTCGGTTGGTTGCCTCTGACATCTATCTCCGTTTTCATTTAAAAAGTTATGCTTACGTTTACCTTTAGCAATGACAAAACTTATCAAAATTTTGAAATAGATAGGCAAAGAAAAACTATGTGTACTTCTTGATCATAAAGAGACACAAAAAGACACACAGATATTTTGTACATTAGCAATAGAAGTCTGCTGTGATAGTGTATTATAAAGCATCATAACCAAATGTTCAGAACAGCGGTGATCAAAGCAGTCTTAGGAATGTATCAGGGCAGGTGGTGGGGTGGGCTTATCTTATATTTTTTATTATAAATAAGATAACATTGTTCCTTATGATGACCACAAATAATATTTTAATACTTTTTCACTATTTCTATGAGAGAGAGAGAGAGAGAGAGAGAGAGAGAGAGAGAGAGAGAGAGAGAGAGAGAGAGAGAGAGAGAGAGAGAGAGAGAGAGAGAGAGAGAGAGAGAATTTATTAGCCGTAAAGCATACAGTAAGCCACGCACTGGGATTGCATGGCTCGTATTTTATTTTTTATTTGATATTTTGTAATGGCATGCTACCATTTCTTATTTTATATGATATGATCCCCTAAAATGAAGGAAAGAAACATTATAATAAAACATTAGATAGATCATTATAAATGTATTTGTACCAGTGTGTACCCGACCTTCCCTTATCCCACCATTACTTCATCAAATTCAATACTTTTACATTACTGTTACATAACCAGTTAAAAGTAATCAAAAATTCTGGCGCTGACATACTTTGAAAAAATATTCTTGCTCTGCTGAATAAAAGTAAAGAGAACAAATTATATATGTTGTGATATTTGAAAAATAGTATTAGGGCAAAATAAAGAAACATGGACAGGCTTGAGAGAAAACTCCCAAATTTACCAGAAAGTTAAGCATAAAGTCAAGCCTTGAATACAAATACACCAATCGTTCTTTTTTCTAATTTAACATTCAAATAAGGAAATAAGCAAACTTTCAGATATTATCAATGTCAAAATTGCTTTTCATTTGCATTGATTGAGAATTCGTTCTGGAAGACATTTTTTAAACACTCATGCATGGGCACAAATTATCAGACATCACATCGAGTTGTTGAGCATCTGGTCTTTTTATTAATCGAACAGTATACTCGAAGATACATATAATATACCCCATTGTATGCTGTCAGTCAGTATACTAGTGTATCTTTTAATCTGAAATAATGCAGTACTTATGGTTGGCAATATTGCCCAGTACTAACAAAGCTTCAGTTCGGCGTGCCCACACACAGGCATTCCTAACACACACACACAAACACACACACACACACACACACACACACACACACACATCTAATTGAAAAATACAAAATAAAACTAAATAATGTGCATAAGATATTGCAAGTGTAGCAATGAAACACTGATAAGGTAGTAAAGATATACTGCAAAAGGACCTCCAAAAACCATATTGTATTTATATTCACACAATCTCTCTCTCTCTCTCTCTCTCTCTCTCTCTCTCTCTCTCTCTCTCTCTCTCTCTCTCTCTCTCTCTCTCTCTCTCTCTCTCTCTCTCTCTCTCTCTCTCTCTGTCTCTCTCTCTCTCTCTCTCTCTGACAAGATAACTCAAATGTGTCCAGATTTATGTGCCAATTCCCAACCCCAGCTCCAGCTGGAGATTTGTACTTTAGCACCACCATTGCGCACGGAGTGTTTTGTGAGTGTCTGTCTGTCTGGTCTATTTCACGAAACCTACTTCTACAAATATAGTGTGTATTAAAAGGGTATGATGTTTGACTTTGTATGGTGAGGACAAACCTTTCCTTTATAGTATTACAAGAAATGATCAATGTTCGCGATTGCTTGTGTATGAAGCCTAGCTTAATCGAAGTTTTCCTCAACCACATTCACGACAAAGATAAGAAAAGAAAACAAAATCAATCAATCAATCAATCAATCTCTCTCTCTCTCTCTCTTGTCATGGATGCTCTTAGTCAGATATATTTGTGCATGGTACCCCAATTAATATATAATTGTATATAGCCATAGCTTAAAAATGATTATAGAGAGGCATACATGACAGAGGCATAAAGAAATGGCTTAAGGAAATACGCATAAATTAAAAAAGGCAAAATAAATATAAACTGCATCTATATTAAGAAAAGAAAATAGAAATATGAAAGTTATAAATAGGTTCGAGCTGGTACTGTCCGATAAATAAAATCGCCCACACAAATAGTAATCGACATGTGAGAGTCAATGTTTGTTTAAATAAACATAAAATGACATTTTGTGCTTTTGTAAAGTGTCTTCTAGACTTGCATGGAGACAAAAAATGTCAGGTAGTCTAAGTTATGCATTTTGCCTCCATTTTTCTGCTCGTTAGTGAAAAGCTCAAACTAGGACATGTTTAACTTTTAGAGTACTAGATGACTACAATAAGTATCTTCTGTCAAATAATCAAACGTGTTCTCGAATGCGCTACGAGCTTTTGATTACTTTAAAGTGCGGAGATCTTGAAGAGTTTTTGATTGAATACACGCCTCCATTGGAACAAAATTAGCATTTACTTTCACACTGTTTCAATATGTGTACATATGTGATGTTGATATACGGTGGATATGGCAAAACCATCGAAAAGATTCTTAAAGGCACTTGGGTTATCTCTAATTTGGGAGCCAAATTTGGCCCATAAGGGTGCTAGGCTATTGCCTCACCAATCCATTGTGTAGTTCACAAATATTCATTGCAAGATAAATCATCGATTTAATCTGGCCTATTAAAATATTTGTGCACGGTTCTGTCTATGAGTAAACTCTTGACGGATGTAATTGTTGACAACGCCCCACTGTATGAGTTATGTCCCTACATGTTGCGCATCTTGAGGTAAAAAATGAAAATTCCGTCAAATATGTGGCTGAGTTCATAACTGTTGTCGCTATTAACAATAAGCGACTAATTGAAATGGACGTTATTACAACTTTGAAAGGTTGTGCAATTTTTGCACTGTACATGTTTTATTTATATTGTTACGACCCAGTTGTTTAAATGTGTGTGTTAAGGAATCAATTCTGTGTGAATCTTTTTATTTTCTTTTATTTAATTAAATGTAATTATTATTATGATTATGTTAGCATGGGTGCAATATGTTGTTAGAAACATCGTGTTTACTTCAATCGTAAATGTGACTCATGTAAGCACCTGCTGTGTATGATTGCAAATTTATTACAAGTAAACATATAGGAATAGCTATTAAAACGATTGGCTGATACTTGGTCAGGCTTTCCTAATGTCCCGACGTATTGCTAAATCTCACGTGCCCTCTTTGCGCTTGCAGTTTAAACGACGTATTAGCTTCGTTTATATGCTGAGGTATTTTGTAAGACGTTAAAAGTCATTGACTGTCAGAGTCGTAGCCTATTGTACGTTTGTTGAGTTACACAACTTATATTACCTTAAAAAAGGTATGTTTGTGCTAGAAGAAGTTGTCTGTTCGTATGTCTACGTAGAACAACATGTGTCTTTCTAGTGTAGCTAATTTTACTTCGTTTTTCTGAATAATTATTTTTCTGGAGAAAAACATTTCTGATTTGGATAAATACATTTTCCGAAAATATGCTAAATTGGAACGGAACAATACAAACTGTGCTTTGCTGTGTATATTCTGGATTTTTTTGTGTTAGTTTTCGTCTGACGTTGTCATCCGCCATTTTGGACCGGAACTGAACTTCAGACAATGTTTAGAATTTTTTGCAGGACTTATGTTCATCTTTAGAACAAACAATTTTGATCATTTCCGTAAATCGTAAATCATGTTTTACATATTTACATTTTTTAATGATATCTATGAAAATAAATTATTTCTGTTAAAATTTACAAAGCTTGTTGTCTTAACACTTTCTTTGTGTTACTTAAAACAAAGAAAGTGTTCGAGTGTTCGAGTGTGTTCGAGTCTAGGATTCGACGAATGTGGATATGTGAGAAAGCTTGCTAGTAGCTTCTCGTGGGTCGGTGGTTCTTTCCGGTGATTTCCCGGTTTCTTCCTCCACCATTAATACTGGCCGCCATGAATAGCCTATCGTGTGCTGAAAAATGACGTTAAGCCCAACAACAACAACAATAACAACAAAAACTTAAAACGAGCCGATACGTAACAATACATAATTGCTTCATTAGTTATCCCGTCTATAAGGCCAAGTGAGTATGAAGTACGTCTATATCGTCCATTAACAATCGATGTTTTAAACTTTTTCTCAAAACCACCATGCTAATTTAAACAATAATTAACAGAAGATATCCTTGCTCCATGCAATTCCAAAATATTTGTAAAATACCTGCAATCCGTGAACACATATAGTTGTCATTACACACGATAGACAAATAAATTATTTCTTGAATACAGCTATATAAAATATGAGCATCTATACGGAAGTCATCCTAGTTTAATTACATCGAAAGGTTGTACAAATGAAGAGATACGGCCGCTGTTATCATTTAAAAAATTAACATTTCATCTACTTTTTCATCAGAATTTCACGACAGAATGCAACCAAATCTATTAAAGGCATGTTATCTTAAGGGAATTCAAATTGCAACAAACAATTTAGCTTTGCTATCAAACAGGTAGCCATATCGAAAGGTGGATTTGTTTAGTTATGTTTTTAATTTGCTTATGTTTCTAAGTCAATACTCAGAAACCAGTCTGCATAATTTGAAAAACGTTTAAAGAAAGCCTACTGGCAAGAAGTGATTTTGTGTTTATGTAATTGACGGAAATCCGCCAACAAATGTGGCTCGTGTTACATAAATGGAGAAAACTCTAACATCTTGAGAATTTCCGCTAAATATGATCTGAATTAATGTGATATTTAGTGTCCCAATTTGAAAAACTTTAAGATTGGTGCAAAATATTGTCTTTTGCTATCAAATATGGCTGCCATTACTAAAGTATACAACATGTACGCATCTTTATTTAGAGAACCATTTTGGCAGAAATTAATCAGCATTTTTAACAGAATAATTGCAAATCACTATTTAGTATTTTCAAATTATAACAATAATCAAATAGATAAGTACGAAACAACAATAAAATTTAAATTACACTGATTTGAGATCGAATAACGACAAAGAATTATTTTAACAAAATGGAAAACTTTTGAATACTTGTTTTGTGATGCATACACTCAACAACACATGATCAAATTTTACAGAATGACACTACTTACCCAGAGATTTTGGTCAACTACACTTCAGTCGGGAGAGATGTCAGGTACATCTCTAATGATCTTTTATGGGTTTTGTTTCTTTGATTTATATTTATTTTTACTTTGTTATGAACAACATAAAGTTAATTGTGTACCTAATCAGTGACATTTATTTTTGTAAACAACCAATAGCATAGCTAATATTTGTCTCTCAGTACAGATTAAATATTTAGATTATTATTACACGTAAACATATTTACTTCATTTGAGTTAAATATAGTCTTGTTTCTGACTGTAGAAAGTTCCAGAAAGCAAATTTCTCATGATATATTTCCAAAAAGTGGCAATTGCATCTTAAGTTAAGTGGATGTGTATATAAAGTTCATTATACTAAGATTATTCATTCTTGCTTTATCATCCGAAGCGGAAGCAACCTTATTGCGGTGTTCAGTTTTTCATCAGGGTGGATTTATTTATTCAAATTATTATTCAATGGAATTATAAATTCCTCAATAATCTTCCTGGACTAGATCATTAATTTGGAATTATAGTGAATTCAGTTAAGGGCATTTTGGATTATATCATTGTGATACACCAAAAGACATTTAGCACGTGTCCTCATCCCAGGCCGTTGACACATTGCACATTCGAGATCACAAGCACATAAACACATTCAATATTGGAATTTGTTTGGAATACAAAATGAATTCATTTGAAATTTGGACTTGTGATAGAACTCTTAGTTTTTTCGGAATTTTAGTCACAATATTAAAATTCTTTTCAAATTTTTATTTTGTAATCGAGTGAAATATATTTGTTGTATTTTACAAAACTAATTGGTTTTTGCTGTTTTATGTTACATTTTGAGACCATAGAGTCTTAGAAGGTAAGAATGTATTTTCTTGGTCTTTTCTACCAATTCTTCTATATTTTTTCCATCAATATTACACTCAGCATGTACGTAATGCAGATATGAACTTGCCATGAAGTATCAACTGTATGAACTCGCTTATAAGTAAATTTCAGCTACAAATAACTTAGACCTGGATCAGCAATTGCATAATGCACGGGTAGATTAGGGTCTATTACAGATGGTTTCAAAAATGCATTTCTCTATGGCAGATATGAATGAATGCATACATATAAAAAAGTAAATTTAGGTCTACAGAGCATAAGCCAGACAACTTATTGGCTGATCTTTTCTTTGTCGTCCGTCCGTCCTTTAGAACAAGAATTTTATCGCTGCTCCTGTTTAAAAATCGTAGGATTGCCATAAATATTCAAATGCTAATCGTCCCATAGCCTAATTAATCCTAAATAAAATGGTACTACTTGGATATCCAGTATGGCCGCACAGCGACCATCTTGAAAATCGTCTTATAACAACCATATTTTCAAGATAGCCACTGTTGTGGCTATATTTGATATCAGATTAACACCGTTTTTTATTTTAGATCAAAGGATTGTAATTATCACACCTGGATGTTCAATATTAGTCTTAAGATCAGTGGAAAGCCCGCGGGGTGAGCGGTACGTGTTCTCATCCGTTCCAACGTTGCCAGATCACGAGAGGGACATTGTCCGTTAAGTTTGATTGGATCGGTCCACAGCGACATCCAGTAGGAATTGACATAGAGGGTGTGATCGAAATTTAGATCCGAACGATAACTTTCATAACTGGCAAACAAAGTTAGTTTTGCCTAGACAGATCGCTGAACATTAGAGTTACTCCGAGGACGCCACTCGTAATTTGGCGGTAAAACGAGGTAGATTCTAAGAAGACGGAGCTTCATGTTCAATTGAGACCGGCGTCTCCAAGAAGTTGAGACGGAATTGAGACTAGCCAAACAGTTGAAGTCAACAGTAGTCGGTGGAGAGAAGGTGAATAGAAGGTGGAGGAGAAGCAAAGGAGTCTGGAGGAGTAAGCGGAGGTAGAGGAGAAGGAGTATAGAGAAGTCGAGGAGGAAAAGGAGTAAAGAGAAGTCGAGGAAGAGGAGAAGAAATTTAGAGAAAGTAAAAAAAAATAATAAAAGGAAATTGGGAGAAATAGGGGAGAGAAGAATACCACAGATGAGTAGAATACAAGGTCATATGGAAATCAATCTGACACCGATGATCAAGTGGCGCAATAGGCTTTTAAAGGGTCGAGCGGTAGGAATGCCATTGGAAATTTGAATCATTTGATTATTGAAGTGTTATTAAATTGTTATTCATTGAATTTCAACCTTTTTGTATATGCCATCTAACCGTCGGCATTGTTAACTGGTGGCACGGAGCTTTTCATCTATCTTTCACTAATTTAACTTCCAAACGAAATCGAGCCTGGTTGAACTTCTATTATAGGTTAATTAAAAAAACACACACACACACACAAACGCACACAATCTCTCTCTCTCTCTCTCTCTCTCTCTCTCTCTCTCTCTCTCTTTATATATATATATATATATATATATATATATATATATATATATATATATATATATATATATATAGTGGTTAGAGCTTCCTCCTCAGAAGCGGGAGGTCCAAGTTTTGAACCACGGTCGAGTCATACCAAAGACAGCATTAGGAGGTTACTGGTAGAACTGGTCTGCCTGGTGTCAGGATAATGTGTTTGGGTGGGGACATCATGGTACATGTCTGCGGCATGAGGTCTCTGTGCTAGATCTCACTATAAACTGCCACAATGCAGACATTGTAATGATGTGACTGAAATAATATTAAAGCTACGTTAAAAATCCAAATCACAGATACACACACACACACACACACACACATTCACACTCTATTACACGTATCAGGAGCGATATTAGTGTATCTTTTGCACTGCTATGAAGTACAAAGAAAATATATAACACTTCTTGTGCATTTTTCATAAGTGTGATACTTTGTTGCATTATAAATCAATGCCTCAAAAAGTTAAAGCAGGTCAGTAGACTCGAATTAGATGACAACAATGATATAATCAAACAAATTAAAAGATTCATGTGAGATGAAAACAATCATACAATCTATATGATCAATACACTAGTATTGGACACCTAGACCAACTACAACAACAACCAGGCCCGGCCTTACGATGTGCGGGGCCCAAAGCAGTAAGAGATAATCGAGAGGGCCCCAATCAAAACGGTTGCATTGCGGAGAAGCCTGCGGCTCAAAGTGGTTGCCTGGTTCGTCTAGCCCTAGCGCCAGGCCTGACAACAACAACAAAAACAACAACAAAACCAACAGCAGCAATAGCAGCAAGAAGAAGAGCATCAGCAACAACAACAGTAGCAACAACAACAAGATCAGCAGCAGCAGAAGCAACATCAGCAACAAGAACAACAATAACAACAGCAGCAATAATAACAATAATGATAACAACAACAACAACAACAACAACAACAATAATAATAATAATAATAATAATAATAATAATAATAATAATAATAATAATAATAACTATTATTACTTTATTTAACGAGGTAACAGTTAGCAGAAGTGATATGATGTGGTTATGATTTTTAACGTAGTTTTAACAATTTTTTTTAACACGAGGCCAACCAGTCCTAACACTAACCTCTTAATGCTGAAAGTCAAGCGAGGAAGCTGTTAGTATCATTTTTGTAAGTTATTGGTATGACCCGACCGGGGTTAGAACCCACGATCTCCCGCATCAGAGGCGTACGCTCTAACCACTAGGCCACCGGAGCGGTCAGTTAGCAAAATAACTAATCTACCTTTAGGCCCTCATACAAAGGAGGGCCTATCTATCTATCTATCTATCTATCTATCTATCTATCTATCTATCTATCTATCTATCTCTCTCTCTCTCTCTCTCTCTCTCTCTCTCTCTCTCTCTCTCTCTCTCTCTCTCTCTCTCTCTATATATATATATATATATATATATATATATATATATATATATATATATATATATATATATATATATATATATATATATATATATATATATATATATATTCTTGTATAAACAACAATATATTTGCCTTATTTGCCTTTATCTCTCCCGATAGATACTCACCGATGCATATTGAACCCATGTAGTCGACAGGGACGACGGTATTGAGGGGGCAACCGGGGATATATCTTTGGGACCCGGGACGCGAGACCGTACGAGGGCCCAGGCCAAACAAGAGTTTGTAATTCTATAAAAGAAAACCTTAGTTTGAATAAGAACTAGGGAAGCCCCGAATGTTTTTTACCCCAGAGTCCGTGATCGCTCTCAACCGCCCTGATATGCATGAAATATGCAATTTGTGACAAATAGATCGGTAATATATTTAAAAATGCTTAGAGGTATTGGTGAAAACAAACACAGTTTTTTCCCTTCTGAATTTAACTACATCTCTGAAGGCACTAGATATATTGAGTTTGGATGAATAAATAGAGTAGGTATTTCTAAGCTGTTCTGAATACTAATCCAGATCAAAGTTCCAGAGCATCTGACATTTTTTAAATAATAACTTATTTGGTTTAGGAATTTTATACCGATTGTCAGACATGGATCGTAGTTTGGGAGTAACACCAGGTTACCTAAACGGGAATAGTGACTGTAAATATACACGGGCACAGTGACTGGATAACTTGTATATTAATTTAGGTTATCTCAGCAAGATTATGTCTTTAGTAGCTAATATTTTTAGCGTACCAGCTAAGTACATCATGTTTTCTATTTGGGTTGATGCTAGACAAAATGCTCATTTTTTACGACGTGCTCGCTTTGCTGTTTTTAACGTTTGAATTACCTCTTATTAAGTTCATTGTTACAGCAATTTAAATAGCGTTGTGTGTAACTTATAAAATAGTTGTATGTGCCTTTATTAGAGAAATTGTCTTATCCTACTGAGAAGCTATAAACTTAAATTAAGCTTTTTAGAGGTGATGATAATAATGATACAATCAAAAACAAATTGAAAAAACGGAGACACATCATCAAGTGAACAAGGACATGGACGTGAAAATATTATCTTATTAGATGGGATAAGAACATTAAATGCGGAAATCGACTAATTCAATAACAGGAATTTAAGAGATCAGTTTTAAGACTTAAATAGTAGAAGTTGAGGTTAAATTATAATGGACATCATTCTATAATTTAGTTTATATAATATCGTTTTGACAATAACCCATGAAACTTTATAAAGTGAAAGCCGACCAATAATCTAAAAAGTTCATGAACCTTATCCTTCATTTGTGGTATGCAAAATAGGTTATATTTTGGATAGTCACTAATGTCACAAAGCATGTCATCATTTATATCACTGTGTAAGTTTTCTGTCTCAAGTTAAATACACCATGAATCAGTATCAGTTTTGAACAGTCTGATTCTATCACTGTATTTGTTTTCTACGTGTTGAAAAATATACGGTAACTAGTTTTGCCAAATCTAGCACTTTAAATTAGTTTACTTTTTTCCATTTTGGAAACTAATCATCATCATTATTAGGCATTTTGAGAAATTAATTTGTTTGATACTTAAAAATAATAGTTTCATTTACATATATTTTCTTGTTTCTTCTCTCCACTTCTCAATTTGTTTACCATACAGTTATGATTGAATTTGAAGAAAACGAATCTCCCTCAAATACTTTGTGATACTTTGGTCTAAACTTTGTATTAAGTTAAACGTTGTATTTAAGCCACATTAGTGATTCAAACAAGACAATTCCGTGTATATTTTGTTCAGTTGAAAACCTTGCTGTTTTTAAAGTTTTCATTTTCTGTAGTAAATCACATATTTGTGCGTTTTACATTCTACATATAAGTTTTGGTACAGATGATATTGTACCTTTCTGATAGTCTGCCAGCTTATGCAAGTTTGATTCTATTCATTAGGAATTCGTCGTTTTGCAGTTAAAGTGCAACATCCTGCAATTGCAATCAAATATCAAAATTTACATCTGAAATAGAAAAAGTGACATAATCTACTGTTATTCCGGATATATTTTCTGCTTCCAATTTAATTAGTTACATACCAAGATATTAATTAAGGTATGTTCAACTGATGGAGACTATTGGCATCTAGGTACGTAAAAAAGCGACTTTTTTTCTTGACCCGTCCTACTCCACACCAGACGGTGTACGTCCATCTTATTCCTTGTAAAATATTACTAATTCCACTTCGTATTCCATTTTACAGCATAAAATCATACTACTTGTATTTCATATTTGCCTTTACATTAATAAAATCATACTAATTCCACTTCAAATTACACTTTACGTCATAAAGTCACTCTAATCCCACTTTGCATTCCATTCTGCATCATAAAACCATAGTAATTCCACTTCGTATTCCACTCCACTAATTCCGTTCCGCATCATAGCATCACACTAATTCCACTTCGCATTCCACTCAAAATCATTAGCAACATACTAAGTCCATTTCGTACTCTATTCTCCGCCATTAAATTCATATGATACTAATTTAATGTCATATCCATTCTCCATCATAGAAATCATAATAATTTCCATTTCATATTTCATTCTTACTAAATAAAATCTTACTAATTCCGGTTTTTATTTAATTCTCCATTATTAAACTCAAACCCAAGAACAATGATGATAAGTATAAGTAAAATCAGATCTACGCTGTTATAGATGAAGATTTGACAGCGACCGCTTGGGGGTCATGTTCCAATAACCTACTCATTACAATAATCGCTAATTTTATCAACCAATCAGATGAAGTCTTATATCTCGCGTTTGGGGAAAAGTACTGTGAACGGAGAGCATCAATGTGTACCGAACGATTAGATTCACTTTCAGATTTGTGAAAACTACATTTCCATTGACTAATTTAAGGATCAGCAGAACATGACCCTTAAGTGGTCGTCGTCAGATCATCACACAGAACAGCAGAGATCTGATTTCAATCAGATTGCAAGGATGGGATAGTAGGTAATCCGGAAGCACCAGGATTGCTTCAAAGGAACATAGTCTTTTGATCAGCTTCGACTATTGGCATAGTCGTCTCTAATACAACTAGCGTGGAAACCGTCAGTGGAAGGTTTAACACCGGGTTAAATTCAAACGGACCAATAATATGTACTCCACCAGTGGGCTCAAACAAAAAGGAAAGCGCGGTCTAGAAATTAAGCGGAAACATGCATCATTTGTACATGAAAAGATTCACTAAGATTGTAGTGCCTTCAAAATTTTTGGAAGTACGGAAACGTGAGTCTAACTCAGGTCATAGTCTCATAGGAAAGGGAACTGTATGGTTAAGGGAATTCTAAAGAAAGACCACCCTGAGATTCCAGGTGATTTATTTTGTTATGGAGAAAAATGAGATTGAATTTTAACTTTGAAAGAAGCTTCCAGTGTGCACGCAAGAGTGAGCACAATAGTACAAGAAAGGAGGATGAGAATAAATCAAACAGTGGAAAGAAGGAAGAATGAAGGGAGGGCGTAAGAAGTAAACGGATGGAGGAAGAAAGGAGAACGGAATAAGAGGGAGGAGAAAGATTAAAGCAAACGAGTAGAAGAGACAACATAAAGAATAGTGACTCCATCACGGAAAATCCACAATAAACATAAAATTTTTAAATGGGATTTGGACTGACCAGGTCAATTTCTGTGTCTATTGTATCGAGCAGAAACTAAAATTTTTATGTTGAATATATTTTTTAATTTGATTCTTCATAATTTAAACAAAAATATCTATTGAATTTTGAGTGGGGGCTATAAATTTGTTAAATGCACGTCTGCTGAAGTATTATTTATAATTCCGTAACTGGATCGTGACACAACTAATGCCACTTTGTGTTCCATTCTCCATCATAAAATCATATGATGCTAATTCAACTTCGTATTCAATTCTCCATCAACAAATTTAGCACGGCTAAAGTTATTTATTTAAGAACTGCACCTGACACCTTCGAGCTTGTATTCAGTGGTGTATTGGGAGAAATGGCACCCGGAGCGACGATGATGGCCCTAACAAAAATTTTCCTGCAATTTAATTTTTATCAGCTGTCATTGTTATCACCATAGTGTCTTCAACCTCCTAACAAGGAAGTGCAATAACCACCAAATTTGGTTTAATTGAAAATATAATCTATTTTCTTAAAATATAAACTGAAAGAATTAAAAGTAATATACAGCATGGTGAGAATATTCCTAAAATTCGAATAGGTATATCAATTTCAAAAGTTCAGAGTAATCCGAATAATTTTAAAGGTTTCCGAATGATATTACTACTGTGCTGATGTGTTAACAGTATAAAAGAAATCAATGATATAATCCCAAAATTAATTTAAATGAATTCACTGTAATTCCAATACGGTTATATATATCCAAATGTATTTTAATGAATTCACAGTAATTCCGTAAAGATATTAACCTAAAAATCTTTAAATGAATGATAAAGCACTGTAATTCTAACGTCTGATTAAAATTAAATAAATGGATCAAACTTCTCAAATAATGCATACACGGCCAATAATACTATTAAGAATATCTATTGAAACTTAATGATTTCTTTGTATTCAAAGATGCTACGCGATAGCGAATAGGGCAAGAAGGGGCTTTTGAACGAGTCTTTCTTGTTATTTCGAAATACTTTATCAGCAAACAAATCAGTTGATCTACACCAACCAATCATGAAATAGATCAGGTACTTTTTTAAATAGAAAACTACAAGTTCATTAACAAAAGCTCATGTCCTTGTTGGGTCACGTGATGCTTATCATCTCAACCTTGGAAATTTATGAATGAATAACCATTGCATTTGATATATGACTCATCTTAACGTAAAACCCATTCATAGGGATATTAGCATTGAAAATGTAATTAACAAAACGACCTTTACAAAACAATTGATTGAAAATAGTAAACATAATATTGATACGCATAACACAATATTCTGTCCAAATTTTATATGCATAATTGTTGAATAAATGTAATGACATATATCCATTTCTCATCTGGCTAGTACAGTAGAATGTTTTTTTGTTCTGTGGTTAAAAAAAATCTTGTCCATGGTCCTTGATGAGTATGATCACTCAAAAATGTCTAATAACTAGAGACTTAGCCTTCGAGTCATTACTTTGACAGTATTGAGATCCTCACCCTATAACCAGGTCTAGCCGTGTGGGTTGGGGAACATATGGACAGCGTCTTAACCTCTAAAGGGGCCTATAAAAGCGTGATTTTAATAAACAATTCTGAAAATATACTACTCTATATAATTAGTTGACTTTTAAATTTTTAAATAGTAAATTATATGAGGTTTTGTTGGCATTCCGAAATTTCAATATAACCAGAGTCTAGAGGCCTCAAACTCTCAAAGAGGTCATGACCTCTCTCAACGTCTGAAAGGGCATGACTCTAACAATATTATGAACAAGTTAGCACATAAAGCCATATTCATTCATAAAAATGACATTGGCCAATACAATTAATGAGCCCTCCACCCTAAGCTACATGTAAACTTACTGGTCATGGAGAGACAATATCAGGTACGCAACTAAAATTGAACCTTGCCTCAGATCTTATCCCTGAAGCCAGATCCTATTATCAAATATTTATTGGAGTAACTATTTTACAAATGCTCGTTATTGGCACAGTGCCTAAACTAACATTTAGAGAATATCTGGCGTCAATATGATTTTATTTTTGCGAAGAGATACTCGAAGCGACATTCACTTTAAATTGATTTAATAGAGGATATTTGCATAAAAACCAGTGAATGGCAGATACATTTAATTGAGTGGGTAACATGTACCCCATCCCCATTTCACCTCGCATCTCAACTTGTTTTTGAATACATCCATGGAACTTAATATCCCAGTAATCCATGGGCGACCTTGGTGGGCGAAATACTCAAGTTTCTCACCCATGAGGTGAACATGATTTTTATTTTATGCTTAAGGACTGCTCCGGTGGCCTAAGTGGTTAGAACATCCGTCTCGGGGTCGAACCCCAGCCGAGTCATACCAAAGACTTGTAAAAACCGTGCTCGCAGCTGCTTCGCTTGGCGCTCAGCATTAAGCGGTTAGTGTCAGGACTGGTCGGCATAATGTCAGGACTGGTCGGCTTAATGTCAGGACTGGTCGGCTTAATGTCAGGATAATGTGTTCAGTGGGACAGGATATATGTCTTCTGCATTATGTCACAGTACTATACATCAGTATTAACTGCCACTCGGCAGACATCGAAGCGATATGACTGAAACATTGTTAAATTTTTTAATGCTACGTTAAAAATCCAAATCAAACACACATTGTATGCTCAAGCATATTGACTAACAATATAACAAACTGAATTAGCAGATTTCTTATTGGATCCCGCATGGTGTTTTGCTGTTTATGTTCTGCTGTGATGTTTATATAGGCACAGAAAATGTCAATAGTAAGTTAATTTTCTTTCCTAATTCAAGGCAAAATGTCACATACAAATAGAAGGCAAAAGGTAATGAACGTTGTGTGATTTGAACTGGGTATTACGAAACGAGACATCTCAGCAGATAATTAATAATACAAGGTCAACCTGTAACAGTTTAACTGCCAATCAGGTTTGTACCAAAAACATTTTAAGGTGAAATTTAAATCGCCATTGTTCGGGACAAATTACATTACACTGTATAAATTTAGATTGTGATTCACATATTTGGTGTCAATTACTAAAATGAAGACTTTGTGCTAGGAACAAATTACAAGAAATATTATGGTATAAGAGTATAATTTGTATAATAAAATACTATAACAATGCAAGGTATATACGAGTCCTTGAAAGGGATGGTTCTCGACGTTCAGGGTTGGCAAATGATAAGCTAGGCAATTCTTTTTTTTAACAAAATAACTTGATAAGAAATATTTTATGTCAGTATTTAAATTATCTTCCTGCACAGTCATCGAAAACACAACATTGTTCTTTAAGCACCTAACATCCGGTATGTTCTTATCCGTAACGTAGAACATCCGGGTTTTGCTCTACTCGGGGCACTCCTCAAATGACTAATACATTGTATTTAGGCAGATACTTCATCCATAAGTGCTGATTGTTTGAGCTGAGTGCTTATATAGGACATACGTAAAAAAAAAATTGTCAGTGGGAAATTGTTTTTTTTTAAGTATAAATTTAATTATAAAATAGTGAAATGTTTTGACCAGAAGAAAATCAAATTTTATAAAAAAGATATGTTCGTCTTATCCCAAACAAAAATAGACAAAAGATATACTTTAGTATAAGAAAATTAAAAAAAAAACAACAGATAAACAAGATTTTATTAATGGATCAAAGATGTGTTTGCCTTTGCTTAACAGATATTTCAATATGTATATGCAATTAGTTTCTTCATAACCTTTCAGCTTAAATTCTTAACTGGATTATAATCTGTCTGTCTCTCTGTCTCATTTGAACACATTTTCATTCCTGTACAAAATTAATGTTTGTTTATTTAGGTTAAACTTCACCATGCACAGTGATGCATGCATGAAAATTTACTAGATACCTCTCTTTGTATTCTTTTCTCTATATTTTATAATCTCTATAATATTGTTTATTGCTTGATACTGTTTGAAGGCAATCATCAACGCAGTAGGTAATAATTTAAAATATTATGCAGTAAATGTTATAAAAATATCTATATTAAATCTACGTGAATGGAAAATTTTTCATTACCTGTGCATGGAAGGAGGAATACATTCCTAAACACTCTGTACTTATAGGACACGAGTTCTCGACCGCACATACATACACACACTTAATAATTCTTTGGAATACAACTTTGCGCATGTTACACTAACACGATTTTAGTGACGAACTACTGACCAAATTTAACCTGAAACCTTCACAATTATATTGAACAACAACAAATACGTATTGGACTTACTAACAAATGAGTCCATATATGAATGTGACTACAATAAGATAGCAAATTTATTTATAAAATAAATGTGATATTTTATAGTAGAAATCATTCCTTAAAGAATGTATCACGTTCTACTTATTTACAACAGTATACTTTAGGCAACCATGTCTGTATTATGCAGTGTGTGTGAGCAATACAAATATCAGACAATGGAAAGCACGTGATAATATGCAGTTTTTTATTGTCATTTCTGTCTCTGAATCTGTTCCCGTCTAGTCGGAGTATCACCTGTCTTCTACGTCAAGGCAAGACATTAAGAACTGCATTCGGAACTAGTTTTGCTTACATGGCACAATATGAAAAAGGAAAGAGACAAAAATGCACAATCTGGATCTCATCGGCTTCTTCTATTGCTCTCAACCAGTGTTGAATCACCTAACCCATCAAATGTATGCGTGACGTCATTTATGGATGACCCCAAAGGTTTCAAATGCCAGAATTTGTGCAATACATTTTCGTTAATTTTTAAATAAATTTTGAAGTAAAATTGACCCAAAGTTTTAGCTTTAAATTTTTAGTCATATTATACCTCAGAACAGACTCGTATACACACAATTTGAAAATGTATTACGTCTCTAACCTATCTGTCATAATTAATTGCTTTGATTGATTGATAGATTGATTGATATTTTTTTTACGGCGCACCAGCACTATATGCTATTTAGCGCCAAACATAATGTTATATCATTTTACATTTAAAACTGGTAAAATAATTTTATCGGCCAGCGATTGGAGACCAAACAGTTAAAGGTAATGCAATAAAAATGGTAATGATGGTAAATAATTAAAAGTTTCCCGATCAACGGGGAGTGCAAATGTATGATAACGAAAACATATGCATACTTAATTGCAAAGGTTTTCATGTCTTTATCCTTTCATTTGTATTTAATTTTGGAAGATTATGATGACGTTATGCTATTATTCATATTTACTTTGATAGGTTATGATGTCTATATCTTATTCTTATATTTAATTTCATAGGGTGCGAAATTTATATTTTTCTGTCATATTTAATCAAATTCTTTTTTCATTTAGTTTTTACATAGAATTATTCGTTTCAAAACTTCGTTAGATTTACTATGTAATGTCACATGCTACTACGTATTGCCATCATTTATTGTATTATTATTATTATTATCATTATTATTATTATTATTATTATTATTATTATTATTATTATTATTATTATTATTATTATTACTACTATTATTATTATTATTATTATTATTATTATTATCATTGTAGTAGTAGTAGTAGTAGTAGTAGTAGTAGTAGTAGTAGTAGTAGTAGTAGTAGTAATGCACCTATTCTTGATGGCGCTTTGGCATTATTTGTTTAAACCTAAATTGTCTTCTGGTGTGTGTAGTTTGGAAGAAGTCTTATAAATTTTTCTCTATTTTTTAAATAAGCTTGGCCTATTTTGATGGCAGACTTACATCATTTATACACACTTTAAAGGTCTTTATCCTTGGATGCTGTTGCAAAATATATCTACTATCCAATGAGAAAAGTATAAAAAAAATTGTCGTTATTTTGTTATTAATATGAACCGCATTTGATATTGATTAACCAAAACCTGTAAGGTGAAACCGGTTTACCTAGCTATGCCATCTCTCCTCTTTCAGCGTGGGTTAGTGTCGCAGGCTCGAGAAAGCTTGCCAGTAACTTCTTGTGAGTCGACTTTTCTTCCCGGGGTTTCCAAAGATTCTTTCTCTACCGGTTGTATTGGCCGCGATGTATAGTCTATCGTGCGCTGAAATATGACGTTCAGTTCAAAACGATCGGGTGCATCCGATCCCTACATTGTTAAAACCTTCAAGGCAAGAGCCTTAACAGTGTTAACAAATTTAGCCTTGAAGGCTTTAACAATGTAGGAATCGGGTGACAAGAACAATAACAGCCATATTCTATAGGACACCAATAGGTTTTGATGCCAGAAAATGGTGGCCACGGACAAAGTTAACAATACCGGACACTCCCATGCCAACCCCAACGCACACACGCAAACATGATCACGTTAAGGCCAGTAGGAATTAAGGTCGCTTAGTGTGTGTGTGTGTGTGTGTGTGTGTGATTTGGATTTTTAACGTATCTTTAACATTTTTTCAGTCATATCGCTACGATGTCTGCAGTCTGGCAGTTCATAGTGATGTATAGCACTGGGAAATCATGTCGCAGACATGTAGCATGATGTTCCACCCAAATGATGCACAGACTAATCGGTGTTATGTGATCTTTGCATTATTCACAGGACCAATATACCTGCTATCTGAAATGAAACAAAAAGAAAACAAACAAAACGTTTTACTGTATTTCTTAAAGGTTGGACAGATTAGCTGGAAAGCGAGTGAACAGCTAGCTGCCATATGCTCAACTGTTTTTTTGCCAAATTTCTGTGACTTTTTATTCTTTTTCGCCATTTTTGATAAGTTATGTAATGGATTCTTGATCTAGCAAATGAAATCATACTTAATAGTGGTTTTGCATCATTTACATTGTTACGACCCTGTAGTTAAAGTGTGTGTGTATTAAGAAATGAATTCTGTATATTATTTTCATTTTTATTTCATTAAATGTAATTATTATTATGATTATGTTAGCATTGGTCTAATATGTTGTTAGAAACATCGTGTTTACTTAAATCGTAAATGTGACACATGTGAGCACGAGCTGTGTATGAAAAGTAAACATTCAGGAATAGCTATGAAAACGATTGGCTGATACTTGGTCAGGCTTTTCTAATGTCCATATGGATTGTGAAATTACACGTGTCCTTCGTCCGCGTGTACATGAAACGACATATTAGCTTCGTTTATATGCTTTATTATTTATAAGAAAGTTCAGTCACAGTCACAGTCAGAATAAAAGACGGAGTCCTAGTCGATTTTAAAATCTTAGAGTCATATAGCTTTTATTACCATAAAAAAGATATTTTTGTGCTAAAAGAAGTTGTCTGCTCGTGTTTTGTTATTGGAGCTAATTGTACTTCGTCTTTCTAAACAATAATTTTTTCTGGAGAACAACATTACTGGTTTGGACAAAGACATTTTCTGAAAATCTTGTATATTGGAACGGAACAATACAAACTGTGCTTCACTGTGTAAATTCTGGGATTTTTGTGTTAGCCGTTGTCTGACGTCATCATCCGCCACCTCGGACCGGAACTGAACTTAAGACTGTGTCAATTTAGAACTGTTCACATAACTTGTGTGTTTTATATCTTTAGAACAAACAATTTGGATCTTTTCGTAAATCGTAAGTCTTGTTTTACAAATTTACATTTTTCTATGTTTTCTGGGGAAATAAATTATTATTGCTAAAATCTAAAAAGCTTGTTGTCTTCACTATTTCTTTATGTTACTTTAAACGAGCCGATACGTAACATCTACTTCAAAGGCTGTTAGACTTGGATGCTTTTTTATCAAATCAGGGCATGCTCTGCTAAAAGTTGGTTTTACAAGTTGTAGTAACATAAACCTAATATTCAGACAAGGCTGACGGAATGTACCACTTGAAAGAATGTACCACATACGACAGAGAGGATATTTAACACGAGAATCTCCAAAATAACCAATTAGTGTAAGTCTGCATGCATTAGTGGGAAACGTTGTGACGCACTTATTTTGTTATATTACACCGTCATTCCTATCTGTTGAAAAGGACGATCCACGGTGCCGGACTTAGGAAAAATGAGGCCTTGTGCTAGTTAAATTATGAGGCCCCTTACTTGGGCACTGAACGAGGTATTGCCAAGAAGGAGGGCACCCTGGCCAACAGGGGCCCTGTGGTTATGTTCACCTAAAATGGTAAATCCTGTACTGAAGATCCATAACATCTTAATCCAAACATCTAAAAATCCATGGATAATCCGTTATATATTTGAACCCAGTCAAGATTAATGCTTTATTGAACTATTAGCCTCGAGAGGCCATCGAATATGTCACTGGCGTACATGAAGTAAACAAAACATGTGATATAAAGCATTGTTGCTTCAAATCCTGTTTTAACTTAAACATCCTTTTACTAAGTGGGACAGCGTTATAACAAGAGTGCACTGTAACACATAGCTTTAGTTTCAGTGAAGGAGACAAGAAAAATACCCCCGACATTATGAAATATTCACTTTGGGTAAGTTTATTTACATTCATTTTTTGCATAATCAATCATTATCGTGTTGTAAGTTTTTATAACGATGTAAATACCGTACAGTGTATCTTAAAAGTCCGGTCAAGCTGTAAACATAATTTGCCAACATATCATGTGGTGGTCGGTGGCCTTAACGCCATTTTTCAGCAACAGATAGTCTGTACATGATGCCAAGTATAGCTGGAACCCGGGGAAAAACCCCCATGAAGTAACTATCGACCCACGAGAAGATATTGGCAAACTTTCTTACATGCCCACACTGGCCAAGCGCGATACACCAACCCGTATGGAGACAGGTGAGATGGCAGTGATCGGTAAAGGCGAGCTCATCATACCACTGTACCCTCCTAGAACCCACAGATCAGGGTCTGTGGTGCTTAACCGAGTACTCCTAACAAACTGCATAGACACTAACCTGTCGGTTGATTATGCGACGGCATATCTGGATATATGCAATCTGTAGTTGGATCTGACGTATCCAATTATACAGGATACTTGACATTTTTTTTCTTGGCTATGGCTTACAAAGAGCAAGTTAAACATTTATAATTTTGTGTTCTTTTGATGGCATACAAAGATAAACTTAATGCGAAATAAATCATTGCGAAGTACAATTTGTTCAGAGCATTTTTGTGTATTTAGTTAACGATTATTACTGATATTAATTCTCTATTGTCCGTTGCAGAATGACGAATAATTTCTTTATAGATAAATATGTGTAAACGTTTATCATTACTATTACTACTACTGTTAATACTGTTACTACTGCTGCTATTGCTGCTACTATTATTACTTCCACTGTTATTGCAACTATTACTACTGTAATAATAATAATAATAATAATAATAATAATAATAATAATAATAATAATAATAATAATAATAATAATAATAATAAAAATTATTATTATTATTATTATTATTATTATTATTATTATTATTATTATTATTATTATACAGAATTAGTAAAGATTATAACAGCATCTTGAGTGAAATCTTGTTATCCCCCACCCCCTACCTCATTCCACAAAACTGTATCTCATTCTTTCCTATACATTTTGTATCAAAACTCTGAGATAATGGAAAACATCTAAGATCTAAGATTTTTACTTCTGGTTTTGCAAAGATTGAAACTTTTGTAATGAAAGAAATTTCAAGCACCGATGCACGCCATTTTTGCATGGATAGGAAGGGCCATATATTTTGTGCTTTATTGTATAAATCAAGACAAGATCACATAAAATTTGTTTTATATGATTAGCAATTGATATCCCAAATCTACCGCGATGATCCTGTACAAAGTATATTATCTTGCTTGACTGCAAGCAGAAAAGTAGCAACTAATGTTTCACAAATAGAATGACTGGTACTACAAACCAATTTTATCCAGCTGAGATTGTAGAATAAAAGCAAAGGACGTGTATCAATGCATGTAGGTTGCATGTCATATTTGAAACATAAGACGATACAGAAAGGTCAAATTGTGTGTCTAAGGTTAAAATTTTATTATTGAGATATAGACTGAAATGAAGTTGGCAAGCACAGGATATTGATACTAGTGAACTTTCTTGTCTTTATTATGGCAAAGAATACAAGATAACCTATTGTTGGATTACAGAAAGTTACAAGCAAGAATGTTCAAAATTTATATGCTCTGCTCATTATTTGATGATGAAATGGGCAGACACAATAAACTTCCACGTCATCAACAGTCATCACGTCACGTCATCAACATCCATTTATGTAATAACAATTTTATTGAAGATAAATATCATATAATTATGGTATATTTTATATGAAGGCAACAAGAAAATATTTAAATCCTATTAGTAGACTTTATTCGTGGATGGCAGGTTGATTCAGCTTACTCCGTGGGTAACTTAGCGGTGTTTATATGCATAAAATAAACAACAAAAACACGTAATTATATCATGCAACAGTTACATCGCTACACAAAAGCAAACCCACACTGTTTATCAAAGGACAATAAATCTTACAGATTTTCTAATTCTAAACTAGAAATATCATCATATAAAAGGGATCAACAATTATATGTAATATACGTAGATGTTCTTTCGTTAATGAGAATACTGGTATTCAGTAGTAATAATGCGAAATAAATATTTCAAATGCATTGTGAAACTAATAGTGCAACAAAAAATGTTTATTTGATCACGTGCAAAACATGTGGCATCCAGTATATTTTTCGTATCATTTTGCCGCACATTTTAACGACAGTTCCCATACTTTGTAAGATTTTTCGTTTCAACCTATTGATATACATGTAGTTGATTCTGAGATGGAACTTCTCTTAAAGGAAACCTGTTCGATTCACCGTCTTAATAAGGTATATCCAAAAGGTCTAAGAAATAAATTTTCCATACATTATTAATTATTCACTCTTTATTATGATATCTAGTAATATATATATATATATATATATATATATATATATATATATATATATATATATATATATATATATTCGCACTTAAGGAAGGAGTGTGTTTGCGGTTTACTTTCGTATTTTTAAGGTAGCTTTAACAATTTTAGTCATATTGCTGCGATGTCTCCAGTGTGGCAGTTTATAGTAATGTAAAGCACTTGGGCATCAGGCCACAGACATGTGGCATCAAATCGCACCCAGTCACATTACCCTAACGCCATGCCGACCAGTTCTAACACTAATCTCCTAATGCTGAGCGACAAGCAAGGCAACTTGTAATGCTACCTTTTAAGTCTTTGGCATGACTCAGCCGGAGCTCGAACTCGCGACCTCACACTTTCGAGGCGGGCTCTTGAACAACTAAACAGTGAACGGTTTCTTAAAGAAGGAAAGAAGAATGAAAAGATCTCATTAATATAACTTGAACTCTGCTTTTCATAACACAGATAAAACATTAAACTATAATGCAATTTTGAGCTGATATATTATTGGACTCTAGCCTTTATTTACCCAATATTTTTTCTTGCCTTGCCTGGCCTTGTATAAACCTGCTCACCTTTAAAACTGGCACACACATACGCGCACGCACACACACACACACACACACACACACACACACAGAGAGGGTAGAATCCTTTTTAGTTGTTTTAATTTTTGATACTCGGAATAAAGACTTGTCAAGTTTATCTCCAGTTCCGAGTAAACAGATACATAAAATTGCGCTTTAGGAAAAGATGGCTATGACGTCACAAGTATATATCCGGGTCTCCGCCAGAGGTACAATATTTTCAGTCTTGCTACAGAAGATGTACTTATCCATTGCAATGTACACAATGGGGTATTAAGTTTTGAGAAATAGGAGAATGTCCATGATAAATTTACAGACGATCGGAGGTTGGTCAGTCTTTAAAGTTTTAAGTATATCTTTGATGAAGGATGATTGATAAATAAAATGACTAAATTGCGAAAACTAAATTAATGTATGATGTATAAATAAATACATAATGGCAGTGCGAGGACACACGGGTTTATCTTTAAATGTGCATATAACGACATTGATTTCCACATACAACAATAAAACAGTAATTAGGCAGCCAGGTAGGCAGTTATATACGTAGATACATATAATATATACAGACAAGGAAATAATTAGATACATACATACATACATACATAGATACATACATACATACATACATACATACATACATACATACATACATACATACATACATACATACATACATACATACATACATACATACATACATACATACAGACAGGCAGACAGACAGACAGACAGATCGAAATGTTTTTTGCAGAAGTAAATTTATAAATGGTTTATTAGTGAAGTGCGTGATAAAATTTGCATATATTTACTTTTGAATAAAACTGGACTTTTAACCGGCATGTCACGTTTTGACATTTAAGTTTACCAAATATGTCTTGAAAGGCAGATTTTACGTTCATGCATTTTTTAAATATGAAATTTGTATTATTTGTCGTTGGTTTCTTTGTATCTTTTTTGTTTTTATTTTCTTTAAAAGGGAACTTTTTGTGTCGAATTGTTTTTATAAAAAGGCACTGATAAGATGTCATGCAATTTTATTTAATGTGTTTTGCAGCCGTTTCCTGAAGTCCAATAACGCGGTGCTAATAAGACGATACATAACCGGAATGTACATGTTCAGATCAACACCACAATGGCCGCTGAATCATCCAGGCCAGCTGGTCACTGTAACCTCGTTAAAGTTGGGACCCTTAAACTTCAGGGTATGCAGTCCACGTATCATATAAACTGTCTCTCACTCTTTTAAAAGTAGTTTGCACACGAAAGGCTGATTTATTGCACATTTACAGATACTTTAAATAATGGTCATATACAATTTGATTCCAAACCTTTTCTGTAGGTTCTAATTAGTCTTTTGGTGCTCTGCATGTTGATTTTTACGTTTCCTTATGCCAACAGCTACAACAAAGAAGCCATTATGATATCTCCATGCAATGGCAAATGGCTAAAGGTCAAGGTAATATAAACGATGATGACGACCTGTGCCATGATGATGTAGATACGAATATAATTATGACCATGGATTTCTTGTGTCTTTAACAGCTTTACTGGGAAAAAGACTGAAAACACCCACAATGGTTTAGCTATTTATTTTAAAACGGTGAAAAGGAAAAAGGAAAAAAGGCATCCTAAAAGGCTAAGAATAAAATGATCATGATTGCATTAGTTTCATTATGAGTTGAAAGACAAACGATTTAAATAATTGCCACTATCTCCTACCTACAAAGAACCGCCAAGTAATTCATCTGAAATGACTTTTAGTAAAACTGGGTACCACGAATGATTTGTAACGCATTATACTGCGGTATTTCATAGCATACTGCGATACGTACAATGGTATAACGAAATTATATTTGTGACGAACCATTTATTACTCCTGGGCAGGGGCCTGAATTTTTTGTTTTAAAAATTAATTTTAAAAATATTTTAGTCTGACAATAGCTGGAAAAATATTGCTCTGATTTATAACAAAATACCACCATATCATATCCATTATATTATTTGTGAACACATTATCTTCAGATAAATGAAATAAAATGTCTTAGCACAAACGAAAATCTCAGCACCAATCCCCAAGAATCGTCGCTGATAGCAATGTCATGCTCACTGGTAAAGTATCAGCTTGAGCAATTGACACCGTCCTGTAACCAGAGTAGTGGATAACTCCATGGAAAGTATCAGTTTGAGCAATTGACACCGTCCTGTAACCAGAGTAGTGGATAACACCATGGAAAGTATCAGTTTGAGCAATTGACACCGTCCTGTAACCAGAGTAGTTGATAACTCCATGGAAAGTATCAGTTTGAGCAATTGACACCGTCCTGTAACCAGAGTAGTGGATAACTCCATGGAAAGTATCAGTTTGAGCAATTGACACCGTCCTGTAACCAGAGTAGTGGATAACTCCATGGAAAGTATCAGTTTGAGCAACTGACACCGTCCTGTAACCAGAGTAGTGGATAACTTTATGGAAAGGCTTCTAGCCTCTGCAGAATTCATGAATGCTCCATCCGCTTGAAGGAACGTATTTATCAGAAAATTGGTTTTCAGAGGCAATTGATTTTCAGCACACATTGTCCAATGACACAACATTCATGTTTATATGCTGTCTATTTAATTTGTATTGTGTGATTGACTTTTGCTTTGTGCATAAGTGAGGGTAGGCGTTTTGGTCTACATGACTGATGTCCTTTTATAAGCAATATGTGATATAACATTTTTTTTGGTCAATGATTGAAGGTTATCTATTAAGACAATAATCACTTGTAGTTAAACAAGTTTCTAGAAGGGATCAGGCTTATGAATTTGATTAAAAATGGCCATCATTAAGATTATAGTATTGTGTTTTTAAGTTTTTACATAAATGTAATATAAAACAGACTTAAACATTCCTATCTGAACATAGCAAGTGGAAAAAGTCTTTTTTTATGCTTATTTTTTTATTTGGTCGAAGGTATTTGTTTAATTTAATTACTAGAATTACAAAGTGCTCAATAATGTTTTCGAACTAATCACTATTATAGAATTCATTCAAGAATATTTTGGATTATATTATTGCAATACATAAAAAATGTTAGCATATTAACACTATTCCACTATTTTACAAACTTTTGTTTGATTTCGTTCTTTTCTGTTATTTTCTTTAAGACCATAAAATCGTAACAAAATACATTAATATATTTCAATAACACGAACAACGTGACCTTTAGTTTCTCTGAATTGCGTTTCTAGCTACTGGATATATCACGTACTATGTAGGGAACTTCCGAGATTCCCTGTATGACGTCACAACTTAGTGTTGGCATAGCTCTGATTGGCAGAACCACCATGGCGACGAAGGAAGATGATCTATATATCAACTTAGGCCATTGAATAGGCAGTGCTAATTGTATAACTAGTACTAATGTTTTTATGTTGGGTATATAATTTAAGTCATATATATTGATGTTCCGTTACATTGACTAATTTTCCATATATATATATATATATATATATATATATATATATATATATATATATATAAATATATATATATATATATATATATATATATATATATATATTTATATATACTTTTAATATATATATATATATATATATATATATATATATATATATATATATATATATATATATATATATATATATATTAAAAGTAATATGGCTTTTGTAGTTTTGGTATCAAGCAATATGATATACAATTGGTATACTACTGACATATCAAAATAATGATCTGTCCATGTGCAATAAAACTCATATATAAACATTGAAACTTAATGGTGTTATTTCTAAGGCTATAAATTAATGATGTATTTCCACTAATTAATCATAAGTATCCCCGCTTTCTAAATGAATTTAACAGGAAAACTGTTTCATTGCAGCATTTCTGCTTTCCGTTCAAAGGCAAATATGTGTATTAGCATATGGTATAAATAAAATATTTGTACAGTATGAATGCTGTATAAATGATATGCCACTTGCATACATTTTCATCAAGCGGAAACTTGGTTAACCTAGTTTCATTAGTATATAATAGCTTTATACAATTATCCGTTTCTTGTCGTCATCATCATCATAAACCCATGATGCAGAAAAAGGAGGAGGAGATGCACGTCTTTTTCAGGTTTATCATTGAACTTTACATTTCCTTTGTTGATAAAAGATTATGTGCATAAACAGCTGGAGATAGAATTGTGTAATGTTGTTTTACTTATTATCAACGACAAAACGATACATCTTATCGTGGTTCCATCGTGGAAACTTTTATGTTATATGGGTTGGTGTACTGGCTCTGAAGTGCTTTGTATAAATACCTATCATGATTAATTATTAATGCGCTTTTAATAGTTATATATATATATATATATATATATATATATATATATATATATATATATATATATATATATACATATATACATATATATATATATATATATATATATATATATATATATATATATATATATATATATATATATATATATATACATATATACATATATATATATATATATATATATATATATATATATATATATATATATATATATATATATATATATATATATATATTCAAAGAAACTACTATAGATATCCTGTCAGCTTTACTGTTTTTTTTTTCTTCTCTTAGATATCAGTTCTAACCCCTGGTACACTGGAGCCGTGTATTTACCAGAACACGGCATGGTTCTTGCCGACAATAGATCATGCATTGTAAAGCTTCACGACCTCAGCACTGGAGAATTACTGGCATCATCAGACATACTGCCAGAACCCTGGGATGTATGTGTATTAAAAGCGAGCCAGTCGAAAGTTGCAGTGTCTTCAAGAAATGGAGAAGTTAGGATTATGTCTGTTCGACATAACGCACAGTCAACCGCTATCAAAATGGAAAAGACAATACAAACAAATCTGGAGGTAGGCTTCACAGTGAATGCAATCAAATCGCGCGGAAAATTGCTTATTATTGGCAACTATCGTGGCAAATTGTGCTGGAGTGGGGTATCTTTATCCTCATATAAACCGGTGGGGAGAATTCACGAAATCTGTCAATACGATAGCAATAGTTT
Source organism: Potamilus streckersoni (assembly GCA_016746295.1). Taxonomy (NCBI): domain Eukaryota; kingdom Metazoa; phylum Mollusca; class Bivalvia; order Unionida; family Unionidae; genus Potamilus; species Potamilus streckersoni. The sequence goes on from JAEAOA010001088.1 coordinate 319,732, forward strand.
TAGTTACTTGGCCACTTGTAAAGATGAGTCACTTGTTTACATTTCGTATTATGCTGGATTCCCCTCTAGTGATACTGCCGTATACGGATACGATGTTGACAACAGCAGGCAGAAGTTCATCTATCGCCATAGTGACCTGAAATGTCCTCATGGCATCTGTGTGGACAACAAGGGCTTCATTTATGTCTGCAATAAGTGGTCTCCATACCATATCCATCAGCTGACGCAAAATGGCGAGCCAGGGATGGCGTTCTGGGACGGTATACCCAAAGAACCCCAGACAATCTGTTTCAATGAAAATCAAGAACTTCTCATCACAAGCCAAGGAAGTCAAGAGATATATATATTCAAACTGGAGTGGGACGAACAAGAAGGTATCGTTATTTCTAGTATTGGTATTAAATATTGTGAAAAATCAAAGAAAAAATGTTGGATTTTTCTCTTCTTCCTCATTATATAAGACATGAAAGATGTAATAACTGATTCACAACATTGTATTTTCACATGTTAAAACATACGAATGTAATAATATAGGAATAAAAAAATATTAAAATTTTACCGCTTATATAAAATTTGAAGAAAAATAATGTCTTAGCCAGTATACACACTAAACCATTCTGATTTAAGCATACTCTTTATTTATTTATGAGTCATCCTTTAATATTCTCAAAGAGACAATGAATTATTTTGTTTTGTTCAATGATTAAGCGTCTGATAAATACTGAACTGGGTAACCGAAGAAGGCAAGATACGGTGCTGCATACAAGTGAACGAGCTGAGACTCTGTAATCTATTTAACTAACAGAGGAGGGACATTGTGTTCCTTGAAAGAGCAACACAGTATTGCGTATTGCATGTAACTCAGAACTCCTTGACGATACCTATGAAAATGAAGAAGGTGGTCAATACAAATGCAATGGGCTAGACGTTGTGTACATGTGTTTCTTTGTATAAAGAATTAGCTCATAAAATAATCATGTTAATTGCAGGTGTTAATGCCATAAAGTAATACCATTGTGTTGTCATTTTGTTTTCATTCCTTTCTTTCTGTCTGAATCGTAGAAGTAATTAAATTTAAAGAATTTAACTTAAATTTTCTTCTTTGAAAACAATTTAAAAACTTTTCATAAAAGTGTTCCACACTATAAAGGTGACATTTTGTCAGAAAACATATATTATTAACAAAACAATATAAGTGTTCAAGCCATCATGAAATGGGAGATGCTTGTTTCAATTATCTTAAAACACCTACATAAATTATTTCCCCTTGTAGTATTAGATGCAAATTAGTTTGATAAGAGGAGGATATTGCCTTAACGTTTACCCTTTTCTACAGAGCCAAGGAAAGCTGAAGAACAACAGAAGACATCTGTTTTCCGAAATTTGCTACACAACATCAGATTTGGTCGCCCCAGACAGAAATTCGGCCTCAAACGCAACAAAGGTAGTTGAGACATCTTTTCTTATATAAAGATAGTTTAATTCACAATATAAGAATAAAAGAAAGACACGTTTAAAAGGATAATTTTTGAAATAACAAAACATTTTGAGAGGACTGAAATGATTGAACGAAAAAGAAGCTACGCAACATAAAATCCAGTAAAATATGAGCCAAACGGCAAAACGAGAAAGAAATGAACTCTAAGGAAAGTATATAAACAGATCAATTAGGGGGAAAAACTAAACCAATAAAGAGTTACACCATGGAAATATGTGGGGAAATCCTGGTATTTTTGCTACCAGCTAGTTAAACCGAATTACGTTGAAAAGATGACGACGACAATGATCCTATAATTGTCACGTTTATTGTCTATTATTAGTATTGCATGCTGGGTAAAATCAAGAAAAGCAAAAAAATTAAAACAAACGGGATGGGGGAAATATGAGTGTTGATATTGTGCATTTTTGTAAATAAGAAAATACTGTAATTGGTAAGCTAGATTTGTGTCATTAAGATCAATCTTTTATGGCATTCCCAACTGTATAATTCAAACATTTTTCTTCAGTCCGCTTTTTCACGAATTAAATTTTAAAAAGCAGCATTATAAGGATTTGACTTGGATATCCCCTTTCATTTCAGAAATATTATCCATTTCAGTTATCGAGACATTATAATGTAGTCGTTTGCATATATGAATTTATTTTCTTAAATGTCATTGTTGCATATGCAATGTTGATAATTTTCTATGTAGGAGATTTAAAAGAATCTGAAAGCTCACTGGGTTATGAAGGAAAACATTCCGTAAGTAAGAATGAGATCAGACGCTCTGTCTGTCTGTCTCTCTTATATATATATATATATATATATATATATATATATATATATATATATATATATATATATATATATATATATATATATATATATATATATATATATATGAGATTATTGATAGTCTGTCAAACAAAAACATGTTTGTACGCATGGACGGAAACTGGTTCACTTTTCCAAAGCACACACAATCCACAACAGATGAAAAAAGCAATACATTACTGTGCGTTAATAGCTAACGGTGCCTGTTATATTCGTATGAGAAAAGCATAACATACTGAGTATTGACTTTCTTAAGAAATTGTCGGTCTTTAAGCTCAAACAATAACCGTGTTAAATGCACACATTTCAAGGGAGTACACTTATTTCCTCTGTTGGTATATATCCGTCCTTCTATCGGTTTATATATATATATATATATATATATATATATATATATATATATATATATATATATATATATATATATATATATATATATATATATATATATATATATATATATATCATTGTGCTTGAAATGAGAGAGATTTCTGCCTATCATGCCGTTTAGACATCCACATACCATTAAAGATATTCACAAACAATTGCATACAATTCCACACTATTGTATACACTTCCATACATAACACACACTTCCGTACCATCATACATGTCCATGTGATTGCATATATGCCCATACAATTACAGCCATCTCAATACTCAATACCGTTACATACATATCCATAACATTACATACATTTCATAACATTATATACATTTACATACCATTGCATGCATTTTTATATCATTGCATACATTTTCATGTCGTTACATATATTTCTTTGTCATTATATACATTTCCATACTATTATATGCAATTCCAAAACGATCAGAGACATTCCCATGCCATTAAAGATACTCCGTACCATTGGACATTCTCATACAATTAGAGAGAGTTCCATGACATTATAGACATTCAATGTTATTACATTTCTATGTCATTACAGACATTCCATATCATTACAATCATAACATTACAGGCATTTTATACCATTACACACTTTTCTATACTTCCCATACCATAAATGACCTTCCGTACCATCAGACATGCTGATACAATTAAAGACATTTCTTTGTCATTACATACATTTCCATTCTATTTCAGATCTATCCATACCCTTATGGACATTTCGTACATTACAGATATTTCCATGCCATTGAAGACACGCCATACCATTACAGGAATCCCCATGCCATTAGAGACATTCCATATTATTACAAACATCCCCATACCATCACAGCCATCCCCATACCATTGCAAATCATCCCATACCATGATAGATATTATCATGCCATAACAAACTTTCCTATACCATTACAGACGTTTCCCATGCCATTATAGATCGTCTGTACCATTAGACATTCTATGCGATTACATATTTCCTCATATTATTGCAGGCATTCATATGCCATTACATACATTTTTATTCCAGCATATACATTATCTTGAGAATCTTCAAAAAGTTCAAAGCACTGCTGCTCGGATTATCCTAAGAGTACCACAATCAGAGCACGTTTCTCTGCTGCAATGTACCCTACACTGGTTATCCATACGATCCAGAATTAAACACAAAATTTGTTCTCTGTGCTACATTTCACTGTCGGGCTCCAGTCCAACATACCTATCTGACCCCACCCATGTGTACACACCTGCAAGATGCTTACGCTTCTCTTCTGACACTCGTATTCTCATTATTCCCACTGTGAAGTTGAAATCATAAGGACGACATTCTTTTGCATACCAGTACCCAGCAACGTGGAACGAATTGCCCACTCTACTTATACACAAAGATACAGAGCGCTCAAAAACTCATTTACTTTAACAAAAAGAATAGACATAAAGACCTATTAATGTATCCTTAAAACGTATCCTTACCTTAAAGAAATCACAGCATGCTTTTCTGTTTATTATTTTGTGGTGTTTTTTTTATAATCATTTCTTTATTTATGCTTTTTAATTCGTTTTAAAGTGTTGTCAAATGTTGTCAAGCGCTTAGAGCTTGTACAGATTAGGCTCTATATAATGACCTCATTATTATTATAACACTACAAAACCATTCCATAACTAACTTTTCAATACCATTACAGACATTAGAACACCCATCGTCAGCAGAGGTGCTTAAGGGCCTTGAAACCACCAGAGCAGGTACACATTATATATATATATATATATATATATATATATATATATATATATATATATATATATATATATATATATATATATATATATATATATACACACCTACACATATACGCCTACACATATACATATATATATATATATATATATATATATATATATATATATATATATATATATATATATATATATGTATATGTGTAGGTATATATGTATATGTATATATATATATATATTATATATATATATATATATATATATATATATATATATATATATATATATATATATATATATATATATATATATATATATATATATATATATATATATATATATATATATATATATATATATATATATATATATATATATATCGCTGAAGCTTGTTTCAATTAATATCATCCTTGGATATGGTAACGTCTAATAATGTCTTGCTTATAGCAATTGTCTCTATCAAATGTTACTGTTACACTTAAATGTACTTAATTCCTTAATTCCTTAAGTCGAACAATATTCTCAAATGTTTTACAGTTACTTGCACAAGTTATAATAAATGCCCAAACTTGCACTGACTATATGCTTACAATGGCGAATGTATCGAGTGTAATTTATATCTTCTTTATATCATTACTTCAACAAAACATTTAATTGAAAACGAAAATGCAAAGGAAAACAAGTCAAGTTTTTAAATACGGCATGCGGCCTGTTTTCATGATAGGTATTCTAATCAATTAGTATCTTCCCAGGATAAAACTTTGGAGCAATGATAGACATACACAATTATTGTATTATGTTGACATCGATGTTACTGTTGAACTCCACCTAGAACAAAAATCAACATTTACAGAGCTAATGACATTGCTGAGCCACACCATTTGTAGTTTCTAGAAAATTACGTCAAATTGGAGTGTGGTAGGAGTACAAAATAGAATTCTCTGGAGACAATTAAGACTATATTTTTGTGGTGATAATTTCAACACCTATAATTGCGGAAAAGGTCTTTTCTTTTGGAAATTTTAAATATTATGCAATCTAATGTTTTATAAATAGAAAACATTTTATTAGATTCTTTTAAAATGTTTTATTTGGAGGTCAATTTCTGTGTAAACGATTTTGGTTACATTTTGGTAACTAGAATGCATATGTATAAGGAAGCCGTTCTATGATATTTGTATATACTTCATAGCAAGGTAATGTGATAATAATGCATTTTTTCTTTCATTTGAATTTATCATTATTTTCCTTATTATAAAGTGTATATGATATATATATATATATATATATATATATATATATATATATATATATATATATATATATATATATATATATATATATATATATACATACTTTATTCCAGATGTAGCTATTCCTGCTGAGATCCTTCAAATGGATTCAAGTTCACTTCAGATGTATAGAGAGGCTCTGCGTGATGGAAAGGAGAAGGTTTACAATATCAGGGTGATGGTGGTTGGTCATTATGGCGTTGGAAAGACAACGCTGACCAAACGTCTTTTGCAGCAGGAGGTTGATATTTCTGAGAGGAAAAGCACGGAAGGAATTGGTATTCATTTACACTGTTGCAAAGTGTCTTTAGAAACATGGGAATGGATCACAAAGCATAAAGGTATGCATTTTGGTATTATAATTAATTACATAATTCATTAGATCCGTGTTTGATAGACTGACATTTGACAATACACACAATTTTTTCAGATATATGAAATGCTTGAAAGACAGCTGACAGTGAGATCATAGGCGAAAGTCACTGGTGTGCCATCAAAGGTATTTACAGTAGACGAATTTATAGTCTAACGAATCTCTATATCTTTTTTATCGATTTATTGTTGTCCAGGTAATATGGGCCAATTTAATCTTTCATCATTTCATCACACCAGCATTTGCAGGATGACTTCATGGTTTTGGTAAAAATATGCAATAGATAATACCCCCCTGTTTCAATCAAGTTTCATAATAGTTGGCATGCCCTTTCCTGAAGCGACAAGAGACATGCTACTAACGTTCAAAAGCTATGTGAGCACTTTCGTTCTTGAATATTAGCAAAACGGCGAACGAATAAATGTGATCTGTCTTCAGTAGAATAACTATACCTGTTAATAATTGTAAATAAAATATAGAAAAAGAACTGTAGTAGTCAATAACAATGATAATGAGATTTGGCTATGCGCCATATTCAGTGACTTTCTATAGGTATCAGTGACAAACGTTAAGGCATATTTAACGTCTGTACAAAGTCATTCAGTCGTTTTCCTCTCATTTAATAGTCTAGAGTAATATTTACTTGTAACTAAGGAAAGTGTTTATATAATGTAAGAAAAACGGTCTGATGGGCACGCTTATCGTCGTTCAATCGGTTGTAGAAGATAGCTTTGTATTAAATAACACTTCGTAACTGAATAGGGACGTTTGATTATGTAATAGTCTTCTATACAGAAGAGCAGGAAATACATTTTAGCTCATAGAAGTAAGGGGGAAATGAGTGTTATTCAGATCTATTATGTATAAAAATGGAAATTTACAATCGTGCGGAAGTACCTACAGCTATAATCTTATACACAAATATATTTCTTTTAATCATAATTACTCTTATTTTTCTTCATTGTTCACCGTTGAACAAAAATAAAACTTTGTTAACAGTTGTGTATAGCATCCCACCGAAAACTTGTTCAATATCAATTACATATACTTACTCCTCAAAGGGAAGCTCTTGTAAAAAGAAAATGATATTTTTAACATTATCAGAGTAAATAAAAGTCAACATTCTCTCATTATTGCTATACATTATTATGTCATTACGTTTCCATTATTAATAAAATGTATTATCTGATTACATTACGTTGTAAATGCCTAGCTCCTCGATAGATCAAGCAGCCCGACTAATACTGTGACTTTAGTGTATCGTGAGGAACTAATTTTTTGTGGGCTTTGTGACTAATATAAACCATGAATGCAGAGCGTGATCCATGACCCTTTCCTGAAACACGGTTCCTACGCTTTTAACTAAAGAAACATAGAGAGAGTTTTTGTGTCGAAGAATGATTCTTTTTCAGTTGCAGAGGCGGATCAGGTTGCTAGATTTCAACGGCTTGTAAAACTATTGAATGATCAAATCAATGAGCTTGAGGCAAATAATAAACAGGAGGGAAACATAGATTTCAGCCATCAAAGGGAAATAACTTCGGAAAAAGATGCTGATGATTGTAATGTTAGTAACAGCGATACTCTTACCAAACATAAACTACCTAGTTCGAAGCAAGACAGTGAAGGAGAATCTTCCTCAATAATATCAGGAGAATCGTCTTCTATAAAGCTGGTGCAGGTATATGGTACGGAACGCATAGGTTCAGATGCACGCGATACAGTCTTGCTAGGGAGTGATGGGTACGTATCTAGCGAGAGCGAAAGGACGGACCTCACAATGGAACTCCTCAATGCGGTTAATAAAAATACATATGCATTAGAGAAAATCAGAGAGGACTTTGCGACTTTGGCAATGTGGGACTTTGCAGGCCAGTTTGTGTTTTATACTACACACCAGACGTTTCTGACGAGACGCGCGATTTATCTACTGGTCACAGACTTAGGTCAGCAAGTCACAGATATTGTAAAAGATGAGTGTTTCTTTGATAGAGAAGGGATGCAACTCTGTAAGGTGCATGGTAAGTTAAATATTTTTGAAATACGGAGTTTTTGAAGATTCCAAAATTAGTTTTGAAATAAGCCTTTTTAACACAAAACGTGTTGGCACAAAATAATTTAATTTTTATTTGAGCAAATTATTTGTTGCTGAAACATTATTTTGTTTACTCCATAAAATGTTTAAGGGGATTCAAAGAAATTTTGGTTATCGGATATATGATATAATTATTGATATAAACACAAACACGTTAATATTTTCCCTTTTACACCAGAGATTAAGAGAAATGTAGGATTGAATAAGTTTCTTTTATTCGTCTTGTATTGCACATATCGACTACATAATTCATAAAAATATGCTTCGTATGTAACAAATGTTAACATGTCTTGCATTTGCAGGATTATGGAAGTTCACAATAAGCTCAAAGTCAAATAGAAAAGAGACACTTTCGTCTTAACAGTATTATAAATAAAACTATAATTTAAGGTATGTCAATAAAAGTAGGTATGACAGATTGGAACACTCTACAAATTTTAAAACTTATTTTCACTTAACATTTTACAACGTTTACACAACCTGCTGCTTGATGTTATAAGTTTGACAAGCATCTTTTATATTTTCTTTAATTGATTTGTTAATTGTTTTTTAATACAAAATATTTACATTAGAAATCTATGATATGTCAAACATGTCCTTTAATTTTCCTGGTTTATCTGCACCACCCCCACCCAGGTCTATGTCCCTCCAAAGAAGATTGAAGTTACACGAAGAGTGGTTATTATTTGGCTATATAATATCTAATTGTATGCAGGGTTTTGTCTTAGCTTTGTTGTAAATTTTGTGAGGAGGGGATCAATAGTAAAATATGTTTCATTTGACGAAAAGTGTGCGAACTAATGCGAAAACCAACCATGTGTTACGTTATAGAATATTAAATGAAGCGTAAGAATCGTTTTTTTTAAAAAAAAAACAAACAAAAACAAGCAAAACCAACCAAACAGCCCCATATTTTAATTAATTGTTAAATTATATATTGGCCAAAAACAAGCTGTTCATGTAACTATAACAGCCCAGGTACACTACCGTGAAAGATACGTTGATTTACTGCACAAATACATAGCTTTCGGAGGAAGTTAGAAACTTAGGAGTCCTGCATGACGTCAGAGTTCTCTCCCCTCGCTCCTGTTCTTACTACAGAGAGGTCTCTATCTATCAAAAAGCAAATGCTAATAATTTGCATTCATACCAGTGAACAATATATTTTGATATTCTACATATGATGATGCATTTGTGCCTTTGTATTTTAACCTTTCCTTTTCGCTCAGATCTAGTTGAAGTGTGGCTAAATTCCATACATTCCTGTGCGTCATCGCATGAATCAAGCACACCTCCTGTGATTTTGGTTGGCACACATGCGGATAAGATCGAACAGGTATGTATATGTGTGATTTACAAATCCATCCCGTCAAAAATCAATTTATTCTAGTCTGACAGGGTAAAATATTTTCTCTTACATGTTGTCATAAAATATGGTGTACAATTGTACGGTAAATTAATTTATTTTCACGGGCAGTAACTTTCGTGGTTTAAAAACAAAATTATATTTTCGTCAGTGTTTATGTTCGTTTATAGGTAAGAGTTCATATTGATTCCACAGAAACATATTTATATCGATTCCTGCATTAGTTAAGGTTTCATGTTGTTGACATTGCTTCGTTTATTTGATTTGTGGATTCTCTAAGGATGAATGGTAATTCAACAGAAACAATTCTTGCTTGTTAGATCAATTCAAAGTTTGCAGCAACCAATGAATGTACGAACATCGTAACCCGTGAAACATGATATATAACATTTGAATTCGTACTAATGGAAGCTATGATATACTAAGGTACGATTCCTTTTACTCAAAACCATTGATATCAACATAAAGAAGAGCCCGAATGTTTTGTATCCTTGACGTTAAATACGCAGCGACGTGAAAACATCAAATTTTACAATTTTTATATTACAAAATTCTGATTTAGGTACCATGATATAATTAATATAAGGGGCAGAGTTAAAACAAGAATAACGTAGCACATTATATTCTTATTAAGATCATAAAATTTTAGTATAACCGTATACATTTTCAGAAAAATTCAACAATATCTTTAATTTGCTGAATGCAACAAAATAATATTCAATGTCGGTGAAATATTTTCTGTTTTCTGGACCATTTGCAGCTTTTTAATGGAATTGACCTCCCGTTAATCCTTTATATCTGTTTAACCCCTTTGTTTCCGAAGCACATATTGTACCATTATCTTGTATGGAACAAACGTATTTAATTCAGTATGTATCTAAGTTGTAATGATGGACATGTAATTGATTCGTTGTACTGTGAATGAATTAAACACATAAACAAGGCATAATTTTAAGCTAGCCATATATTCCTTATTGGTAAATGTTCTTACCCCTTCAGAACTCTCTTCGTGAGGTTTCTGCAAACTACTTTAGGCAGATTCGTTTTCTGTTGAATGACAAGCCGGCCAGATTTCACCTGGTGGACGAAGATTTTGTTGTCGATAATACACTGTGTGGTCCTAGACATGAGGCTTTGAAAAGAAAGATTGTTGAGCTTGCTTCAAAGCAGCCTTATTGGGGGGAGGAGGTACCTGCACGATGGCTTCCTTTGGAACACCGATTAATGGTGCTGAAAGCATCTGGCGTTAAGGTACGTAAGTTGCAATATATAATTCAGGACATATCTGACACAGATATCTAAAATTTGTCATAAAAAATTCTCTCAGATGCATGGAAAAATTATGGTTTTCAGAATTCCATTGTAAGCTGATCCTGAGTTACATTTATGTTACATTTGAGCAGTATCATAGCAAAGGAAACTAATCCTTTTGGTTTTATTTTCCTGAGCATGAGCAGTTTTATCTCTGAGCAGTAACTATCTAAACATAGAAGTATGTTTATAAGTGACATTAAATGAACATATTATTCTTGATTTAAAATTCTATATTTTGATACAATATACCTATTTCTATACAAAAACATTATACTATTTGCCCATTGGATTGTTACATGAAGTGTGATGAATGCATATGTCAGATTAGCATGGGTTCATACCTATATATTTCAGGTTGTCCGAGTGAGCATTTTAGAAGACCTGAATCAGACTGGATCTGTACAAATAGAGACAAGAGAAGAGCTTGATTTGTTTCTTAGATTTCAGCACGAGATGGGGTCTATTCTCTACTTCAAGTAGGGCTGCTGTTATTTATAATTGTCAAAATGCTAATGGGATAATTTCGTTTCCCTAATGCTAATTTTAAGAAGGATATATCATTTGGTTTGTCATGTAATCTACTGTGAGACGGGAATAAATGGACAATAAAGTATGGCCATCAACATAACATAAACAGTGGAAGCGTTCGATTAATTTTTATGAGGGCTAAAATGCTATAAGTGCTTCAATTTAGTTAATCTTTTGTCAAAATCAGACTAATCGTTCAATAATAAATTCATTATAATTATTGATATTTTCTTACTTTAGTGTTGAAGGATTGAGGGAAAACGTTGTTCTGGATCCACAATGGTTGATCGATGCCGTCAAGTCTCTCATCACTGCCGAGATGTTCGTTTTATTGAACTACCCAGGCATCATGAAGAAGTGGTTTGAACTCAGAGATAAAGGGAAACTTACTCCTGAGCTAATAGGTTAGAGTACCTTTGTTCTTGATTTATCCTCTGTAATTGTTCGTAGTCTGCAAATTGCTGTTATTGAAACTCTTAGTGCATAAATTACACAATTCTAGACGGTGCATCAAATTAGTTGATATGTTGTTACCTCTTTTCTGCAAATTAAACAATATTTAAAAGTATAACATCTAAGTAAAAATTTTGCCTTTTTCAGACTTCGATTTAACCTAACGAATCTCCATCTAAGACGCAGTTTATGAGTTGTAAAAAATTTGCATTCAGTCACGTGCATAAATAGTCATCGGATGGCTGGAAGTTTACTTGTTAAATAAACTCAGCTGGTGTCCATTTGCCATAACAGCGCATTTCATATTTGTCATCCAGATGATTCTTTGGTTTTTTTCACTTGAAAAGTAAAAAAGTTGCTTGTGACCATTCGTGTAACTGTGTGGCTATTATATAACCTAACCTTGGTATCTTTGCCACTGTTCCGTCACTGGATTGTAAAATGTATAAATTACATATTATATTTTATTTTATTTGGTACCTAACATGTTTTACATTTGTGCCTTGAGAGGGGGTGTTGGCGTGTGAACTGAATGATTGCCAAAATTGGGTGACGTTTTCAAACTATGACTGTTCCATTCTTTAATAGCAAATAAAACGCTTTGTTGCCAGCCTAGTATAAATATCTCTTTATTACTGAGTAAGCTGATTTTTTTTTTTACAATCGGTACTTACGATCCTCAATTGGATGTGTTTGTATGAGATCATGTATGCGTATGTTTATGGGTGACCGTTCATGGTTCTACATGTACTAGTGAGTGCAAATAAATTATTCTTATGTATTGTCTCTATGGATGAACGTGTAATTATATTTTTTTACAGTTTTACATCTATACTTTCTTGATTTGTTAGTTTAATAGCTTATAAAAGTGATATACATCGTTTCGAGGTTTACTTTTATGTTTACGTGCAACAAGAAGACAAACGTTTAACATGCCATTTATAAACTCGACACTATTAGACATTTCTTATTTATTTGAAATATAATGATTTTGTAATAAAAGTACAAGTTTTAATGAGAATTATTATAATGAATATTTTGATGTGCAGTATATGCCTGTAATTTTTTCAATTACGATGTTCAGTACTACTTGGTTAAGTCAATGTGATGATATCAGGATAAAATCAGGAGTGAATGGGGAATAGGCAAACTGTGTATTACCGTGACTGTTTTATTTTATTGATTGTTTTTCTTTCAATACATTCTGGAGAAACATCTCTGCGTGCCTGTGCATTATCTTGACAAGGAAGGTATCAAAATTGTTATTTTCGGCCTATGCCGTTTCAAACGCGTGTAATATATATTGCAAAAATACTACACACGTTGTTTACTTTACAGCTATTGGTCTCTCTCTCTCTCTCTCTCTCTCTCTCTCTCTCTCTCTCTCTCTCTCTCTCTCTCTCTCTCTCTCTCTCTCTCTCTCTCTCTCTCTCTCTGAAAATTCGTATAAAAATCCACGATTAATTATCATCATGAGGAATAATTTCGGTAAAATGTTAAACAAATCAAATAAACGTTCCCCTGCCCATTACATGTAATAGTCGATGCAGTTATTATCTTTTTTAAATCATCACTATTTACTGTAGTAACATTCGTCCATTAGGAAATTTTAAAAAAAATGTTTACACCTCATTTTTGTGCAGAAAATGATTAAGAAATAGGACTTTGTTTTCTCGAAGAATTCTGGCAAGAGTCAGACTAAAAGTCAAATTTAAACTTAAATATAAGTGAAACGTTAAAAACGGAAGCGAAGATCGGTGTCAGATATAATCGTCATATTGAATAGGAATATAAACATCATTTAAAAAATGTTTCATAACCAGATATCAATGTTAATAAGTGCTATCATGGACTTTTATGCAAATGCAAAACCAGATGATATATTGTTGTCATCAATAAGCTTAAAAGTGGTTTGTTAGCTATAATAGCTATAATCCACGAATCAAGGTGCCACAACGGAGTAGAACGTTTAAATATTTGCCTTCCATTATTAAAAGCGGTCCTTGATAAACATGCATCGGCAGAGATAGGGACCTCCTTATCTATATGAGGTACATCTGGAGTTGATTTGGGACCAAAACCTTTCATTATCTTACCTTGTCTTGCTTTATTATTACCTAGAAGATGCAGAAATTGTCTGAAATCATACAGGATGTGCTATCGATTTCATTGATACCTAAGAGCGGATATATATATATATATATATATATATATATATATATATATATATATATATATATATATATATATATATATATATATATATGCTGCTTTGCATGTATATATTGTTTTACCATGATTATTTGCTACATGACTCTCTCCTTTTAAATTTTCATTACGAATTTTGACCCTTTTAATATTGTATTTGTTTCAAACACCTTGAAAGCAAGTTAATGCATCGGAAATTAAAAAAAGAAATTAGTTCGATATATACTGTCAAATGCATCGATAGTATGAACAAAATGCATACTTAGTAGGTACAGAATAAATTGCACTCGATTTTACACCAGTTGAATTGAGTAAGACGTTGATTTTACAACCTATTCATGTTCTACAATGTATGCTTCTATAATCGGCCTTGCACCACCATGAAAATAGCATAAAGAATGATCATAATGGAGAACGAATATAGGATTTCCTAAAACTTGTATGGTGATGTTAATTATTTCATCTAATTTGTTCATCTTTTTCATGATCATTTGTGTATTTTAACGAACACCATAGACTGACCTTTACAACTGACCTGTTGGATTAACAAAATATATGAACTAAACAATTAATTTTAATAGAAAATGCAATTTTTCATTTCGTCCTTTTCATCCTATTATTATAACTTAGCAAACGATGAATTTCAGATTAACTTTATGCTATATGACAATAATGCAATAAATGCTTCATTACTAGATGCCATCTGGACAAAAGAAAGACACCCAGAATTCCACGACAACAAGGAACATATCCTACGTTTAATGGAACAGTTAAACATTGTCGTCAAGCCGACCTTCTACGGCGAAGACGGAGAGAAGTGCAAGGTTAATATCTCTGCGATCTCACTTGGTTGCTATATTTGCATGCCTTTATCTTTTCCAAATAGTTTAAATATTATTTAATGAATAAAAGTTATCTACATTTTTTGCCAATAATAATCAGTACTTTAAATGACAAGTTTGCTGAAATATATAAATAACTTAATTTCCATCAACATTAACTATTGCGTATCACAACTCGTCAGTAATTTATCGTCGAGGTTTCAACTTTCCTACTTTCCAGGAGGACTACTTACTCGTTCCATGCATGCTGCGTCAGAAAACACCAGTTGATGTCATCTGTCCAAGACTGAATCCTCAGCTGGAGAGTACACCTGTACTATGCTTTGTATTTAAAGGGAAATTTCTACCTTCAGCAGTTTTTCATAGACTTCTTGCCGCATGTCTTGCCCACTGGCCCATCGCAAAGAAGAAGTCACAGAACCTAATATTTTGTGGTTGCTGTGTTTTTGAACTTGACGTTCATCACAGGCTGATCCTACATTCCAGAGACTACACCATATTTGCAAGAGTAACTAGGATTGGAATTACAGAGAAGGCTCCATCTTCAGAGCTGTGCATCGCAGCGAAAGAGTTTATTAATCTGAAGCTCTCTGGCATCATTGGACATCTTGGTCAGTGTCTGCAGTATGAATTACATGTACAGTGCACACAATTTAATGGAGAGGACAGCGTCGACAGTCTGATACCTGTCACACTACTTCAAGAAAACAATGAAGTAACCTGCCATTCCCATGATGATGGTCATGCTATTGTATCACGTGATCTTTTGAAGTTCTGGTTTAAGGATAAGGTAATATCGTAATCTTTCTAAATGTTCGGCAACGTTAGATACATCGTGCTTAGAATCTTGACGCTCAAAGTATGGAATTTTGTAACATGACAAGATGTCACTATGTGCACCAATACAACACAAATTAAACTAAAATACACAGGTACTTAAGTTAAAGGAAGATATACGGGAATAATTGAACTAAATGACAATATGTTATATGTCTTTTATTGAAGAAACAATTTAAGTAAGATTATTATCCGCTATCAGACATGTTTTATACTAACATTATTTTGCTTAAGTTTTAAAATCCTGCCAAATGTACCGAATATTTTAATACCTACTCATGTTTGATACTGTATCGCCCTTTTGTCAATTGATTTCATTCTTTTTTTTTTAAATTCATTTTCCTTTCATTCTCATAAGGCTGAGGAAGTTGAGGAAGGGGATACTGATACACCAATTACACAAGAACACATTAACCATGCTCGCCTGTGTAATGCGTTGTTGACTGTTTGTACTGACGGTTTGAGAGAAATTCTTTTAAATCACATTCCAGCACCTCATTCAAACGTGTCCCAAGTAATGCTGGCAAATAAAGCTAATTTAACGAAAAGACGGCTGGTAGGACAAGGACAATGGCAGAATGCATTGTTAAACAAGGATCAGTGTCAGTTGGTCTTCCCAGACCCTCAAGATCGGTACACAGGAACGGTTGACAAGTTTGATATTTCGTTGCTGTATACCCTGATTAGAAACATCAGTTCTGTTTCGGCTCCTGGAAAAGGGTGGGGAAACCAGCCACGAGATCTGCCAAGGGACACAAGTTTAGGTGCCAGCGTAGAAAGAATCCGCTTACTGAGAAACAAATTTACTGGACATTCTGGTGAAGGTACAATTAGTCAGCAAGAATTTAAAGAGTGCTGGAGAAAGATAGAAGATATTCTTCACGACATTGAAAAGCGGATAGGAAGTAGAGATTACAAGTCAGCCATGGATAGGCGTAAGAAACAGGCCATAACACCACACGAAGCTCTCGAACAAAGAAAGAAAATAAGAGAGTGTGTAAAAGGTGAATTGATTATAATTCTTCTATCCCATAACGTGTATGAAACTACCAATGAGTTTTATTTGGTTTTTACCTTATTTTGTTTGACCTCATTTGCTAGACAATTTCTACACCTTTCTAGAAGAGATAACCAAATAGCAAATTATACCACGATACCAAATATAATGTTGTATAATATATTCAATTGCATTGTTATGCCACCGCGATGATGACGTCATAGAGCATACTAATTTCACCAGTCACAATTCGGAATAAATCGTAAAGAAAGAAATCCTTTTTGATAATACAACGATTTATTTATGTTTAACATTGATCACTAGATCATGCCACCTAGAGGTAAATGGTTGGGCTTATGGGTCTTATCTCTCGAAATGTGTACTCTTCATTAATAGTTTTCCATATCTTTACCCGAACATCGTTTATTTAATTTTCGCGCTTGTATATAATCTTCTCTTTTAATATCTTTGTGTTGAAGTTTAGACTTAAGAATTATGAAGGAGACGAAGCTTTGTCAAACTTCTATGAGGGTAAAAGGAACGG
Source organism: Potamilus streckersoni (assembly GCA_016746295.1). Lineage (NCBI taxonomy): Eukaryota > Metazoa > Mollusca > Bivalvia > Unionida > Unionidae > Potamilus > Potamilus streckersoni. Next base: position 337,035 of record JAEAOA010001088.1, read on the forward strand.
ATGCAACACAGTGCATCTTTGTTATGTTTACATTATCAAGTACATTGCTTTCTGTCAGTAACATGGTTGCATTATGTTGCTATATAGGAATTCATTCATGATTATAAAACTGTGTTGCATTACTTATCACCAGTGATGTTCAGAAGATCGCCAAATTTTACAAAGTCCCCCAGCTTTGAAAACACGCATAAATACTAGAAAACTCTTAAAATACAGCTATAAAAAATTGCAACTTTTATATCGCAATGATTTTGTGATGTTTTGGTGTATATTCCTGTGAAGTAAGTTATGAATTTCACAAATCGTTCGACAATGTTTCAAAACAGTTTCTGAACGCACTTAATGGCCCCAACTAGTGCTTGCTCGACTAAAGTCTCAAAATCCGTCATTATCTTGTTCGTACATGTACAACGATAAACTTTACTAAAGTTCAATACAAAATCTTACCCCCCCCGTTAATGAGTTACCCTCTTAAGGTCTGCAAATAAAAAATAATATAGGACGAATTGTTTCTAGTATACAAAATTAATTGTAAGATCCATTTATGGTAGTAATCAAAGGACAAAGATGTATAAGAACAAAAGGTATATGCAAAGCCATACGAAAATTAAACCTATGAATACTGAATGTTATTTTGTATATTTGCATCAAGGTTTTTTTTTAGGTCTTGCACTTTATTTAGTTTTTAAGACTTATTATCACCTTTGTGGTTTATGAACTATCTGAGTTTCATTATAATTATCCCGTGAATGATCATCAGATAGAAATGATTTTTTTTTTCTTGGAGTTTTAAATAAATATTCGTTTTCCCTTTATCATTAGCTGCAAAAGATAAGCTGGTGTCAGACTTGGATGCTCTTGCTGACGCTGTAGGTTCATAGAGGAAGAGGATTGTGAATACATCGGTTGATGCTGTACACCGCCTGTTGCAATGTAATTCATTTGAATGCATCGGTTGATGCAGTAAACCGCCTGTTGCAGTGTAATTCATTTGATTGCATCGGTTTATGCAGTAAGCCGCCTGTTGCAGTGTAATTCATTTGATTGCATCGGTTTATGCTGTACACCGCCTGTTGCAGTGTAATTCATTTGATTGCATCGGTTTATGCAGTAAGCCGCCTGTTGCAGTGTAATTCATTTGATTGCATCGGTTTATGCAGTAAGCCGCCTGTTGCAGTGTAATTCATTTGATTGCATCGGTTTATGCTGTACACCGCCTGTTGCAGTGTAATTCATTTGATTGCATCGGTTTATGCAGTAAGCCGCCTGTTGCAGTGTAATTCATTTTGGACATGGGCATGGTATTGCTGGTAGTATCACTGTCGTATTAGCAAACGGCCAAGTCAGGGATTAATTTGTGTCAAAATTTTGGCAGGATATTCACTTGGATTGTCAAGATGTTTGTTATCACGTGACAGGAACTACACGAGATGTTGTATCATGAAACGTTAATGTCTGATGCAAAATGTTAGTGTACAAAACCTGTTCCCGTGCATACTGTACAGTGCTGATGTTATGGGTGTTTGTCATTGTGCTGTGTGAGTGTAAACATAAGTAATCCTGTGTTTAATATACCATACTGCTGATGTGGGTGTTTGTAGTTGTGTTGTGGGATTACACACATAATTGTTCTAATGTAGAGAGTTGCTGTTATTGGGCCTTTTTGTAAATATGCTGAATGAACGTTTATACAATTCTTCCTATGCACAATGTACAGTCATGCTGTTATTGGGTCTTTGTAAAATGATGTGCGAATGTGCATATAACTGTTTCCATGCAGAGTGTACAGTGTACACTGTTATTGGGTCTTTGTAAAATGATGTGCGAATATGCATATAGCTGTTCCCATGCATAGTGTACAGTGTAAACTGTTATGTGTCTTTGTAATTTTAAAGATTATTTTTGTGGTGAATAGTGCCTTGCTAACAAAAAGATGTCGGTTGTGTATATTTTCAGTAGGGCACCTTTTTGTGCTTTTCATATGCCATGACATTTAGTGGACATGATACTCAATTCATTTAAATTAAATTATAGGATATGTTTCCCCTGTTATGTTTACACTGGAATCGTTGTAACTAAATCCAAAGAATCCAATACATTATAATCAAATTCTTGTGTTCCAGTACGGACTACTAGAATGCGTTAGCACCGAAAGACGCGTATAAAGCCTGTCTGACATTTCCACCTAAACGGAGGTTCTGAGTGGCCGATTGATCAAAGCTGCTCCCCTTTCTGTAGATCACTAATATCTTACTTCTCCCGCGTGGGATCGAGTCTTTTGTCCAACGTTGGTATGAGTTTACTGAGGGTCGGTGGTTCTTTCCCGGTTTTTCTTCCGCCAAATGTACAGGGTGATAAGTAAATCATATAATGTTTTGAAACATGATGTTAAATCGGCAAAACAAACTAATGCACCTAAAGACCTACATGTATATTAATAAACAAGGCGATAAACAAATTCAGCAAGGTACTGGAGATTTTACCTTTCATGACGACTTCACGACATCTTATGTACCGAAGCAAAATTACTGCATTTACTCGACAATACACGTTTAATTTATATATTTATTTGTCAAGTAGAAATGGATTCACATCTTGTATTCATGTCTCCAGTATCCTCTCGATATCTTTAGCTATTTAGTCTATTTATATAGCTATTTAGTCTATTTTAGTCATATGTCATTTATTCCTGTAATGTGCTGGATATGACATTTGACTATTACCAATTTATTCGTATCGAACGCTGAACACATTTGACTTAGGCTTCTATGAATATTACATGTAAGATGTTCCATTAATAATAATGGTATCTTCATTGACATTAAACACAGCAAGGAAAGAATGTACAAAGATTGATAAAATGTGTAACTGATTTTGTTTTACAGCATATCAGCATATGAAAGGTTTAATCGCACTTAGGCAATAAGCACATCGCTTCTGCATGATATGAGCGAGATTCGAACCAG